>MU224345.1:64057-135060 GCA_018584345.1 Thuja plicata
GAATTTTTCGGATCATGGAGCATGATCTGAAATATTTATGGCACAAATTGTTCACACAATTAAATTCATATCTTCATGGTGGATCATGGAACATGATCCAAAATGTTGATGATACAAATTATTCACATAGTTAAATTCAAAAAATTAACAAGACAATATACATTGTACAATACGATATACTCATACGGATGATGATTCATGAAACATACTCCAAAATTTTGATAGTAAAATTTGTTCCAAAAACTTTCGTCATATATATATAGACAGTACCATATAAGAAAATTTACAGTTAATGGTGCAATAGAATGAGGGTTAGAGCCCATTTTACGCTCTCAAACCCTAATCCTCATTCTATTGCACCAAATCAGATAACAAACGAAAGCAATAAAATACATGCAAACCCAGAGAAGAAACGTCGGTGAAACCCAAAACAATAATGGTGCAGAGTGATGATGCCTTTTCGGAAAACCCTACAACCCGACGGAGATCACTAGTTTCGGAAACCCCATTCTCCACTACCAAAGAGGTGAACCATAAAATGAATCTTTCATCTTTGAATGGAGAGGCAGGAGGAGCTCTGTATTAAATGCTTGACCCCTCTCTCTATTTGGAGATCTGTACTGATCTTGATCTACAAAACAACACTTGGATAGACAGACTAGTTAGGGGAATTCGCTCTAGGGATAGGGGATTCATTCAAGAATCTTGATTCAGCTTTATTCGAGCGACATCCTGCCACATGTGCATGCACTTTTACAACTCGACAGAGATCATCGCAAACCCCATTCTGCATATGCAATCCGCAAAACTGTATTCTGCCCCAATTTCACCAATACCCACGGACCCAACGGATTATAAAATGGGGTTAAAAAAACCAAAAACCTACATTTGAAATCTAATTCCACCTATTGGGTGGGAAGATGGTGCCCCTCATTTTTTAGCCAAATTTAGATTTTCAAGTCAAAAATCAGAATTGTGTTTTGGCGAACCAAACGACAAATTTGCCCCAAAAGCGGAAGTGGCACTTCCAATTCTGCCTCAATTTTGGCAAACAAACGGGGCCTTAGCTTATAATATTCAATTCCCTTTCTAAAATCTTCCTAAGCAATGTCAAATTTTAATATTATCATGAGAGCATCTTTCAGCCCTGAAGATAATGTTCTTTCGAAGAGTCTACGTTCTTTGCAAGTTGAAGTCAACTTGCACAACTACAATATTCCTTCCAAAAAACAAAATTTCTTGTCTGCCCAACTAAAATTTCCTTTTTACCTCCCCTCCAAATGTAACTTCCAATAATTTTTTAAATTCCTTAGTTTCCCCCTCAGCTTACATGGGAAAAAGAATCATATAAGTTCAAGTGAAATATTTAAATTTCATTAAATGCTAATAATAGAACATCTTAACATTTGATTAAAAATTATAATATCATCATCATTAATTAGGGAGAGATTTTCTATTTCTTCCTTCTCAAAATTTCTTTTCATCAAGCAATTTCAATTCTGGATGTAAAAAAAATTGCTTATTTTTCCAAGTTGCAGCTTCTACCAATAGGGTCTTCCACTTCACTAGGTACTCTTTAATCCCCTACTTTCTAAGAGTATGTTCTCTAGTTTCAATTATTGCTTTTGGAATTAAGATGAGCTTCCCTTCCTCATCCAATGGTGGCAACACAGTAGAGGGAATTACATTGTGACCCAAATCTTTCTTCAAATGTGAGACATGAAAAACATTGTGTACCTTACTGCTTGTAGGTAATTCCAACTTGTATGGTACTTCTCCAAATCTCTTAGAAATCTGGAAAGGACAACAAAATTCGGGCTCGAGTTTCTCTAAACCACTCCTTTTCAATGAAGATTGTTTGTAGGGTTGTAGTTTCAAATAAACCAAATCACCAACCTCAAAATGTCTTTCAACTCTATGCTAATTCACATATTGCTTATGTTGGTTTTGGGCTTGTTGGAGATTTTTTTTTTAAGATTTCATAGTGTCTTTGCTTTGCTATAACAAATCCTTTGTTTTAATCTTTATGTACCCTACTGTCCCCAAACAAGAAATCCATGAAGCTCAAAGGTCCATACCCATAGAGGGTCATAAATGGAGATATTTTGTTTGACATATGATATGTAGAGTTATAACAATACTCACTCAAATGTAACCACTTGAGCTGCACCTTCTGCTTCCTTGAAATTTAGGTTCTCAAATAACCTTCAACACACTCATTAACACTTTTTGTTTGACCATCATTTTGTGGATGGTAGCTAGTGTTGGGAGTGGGCTCCATTCCACTCAACTTGAACAATTCCTGCCAAAAAAAATCAAAACATTGTTGTCCACGCCACTTACTATATTCTGAGGTAACTCATGTAGTATAAAAACCTCCTTAAAAATAAATCTCCCACCTGAACTAATGTAAACGGTGCTAAAATTCTAAAGACATGAAAATATTTAGTTAACCTGACAACTAAAACATAAATACAATTCGCCCCTTGCACGTTGGGTAACCTGGTAATAAAATCCAATTAAAATTTTTCTCTTTTTTTTTGGGAATTGGCAGGGACTACAATAGGATAGCAGGATATGTGTTTTCATATTTATTTTATTGGCACCTTGGACACTCCTGAACAAACTTTAGAACTTCATTTTTAAGCCCTTTCCAACTAAACCTCTCCCTAATTTGCTTTTATGTTCTAAAGAAACCAAGATGACCAACCATAGGAATGCCATGAAAAGATCTTATGACTACCATTTTTGAACTTAGAATTGGGCACTAAATATTTTACCTTTATAAAATATGATCTCATTCTAAAATTTATATCTATCATCATGTGTAGCACCCTCTAGAATGTTGGAAGCCCAAGAATCCTTCGCATATTCGGCTGATATTGACTCCTTCCAATCTATTGTAATTTCAACCAAAGATATTAAATGAGGTCTTCTTTAAAATTCATTAGCCACTATGTTCTTTTTCCCTTTGACATAATCTATGTCAAAAATTTAAGCTTGCAACTTGTTTACCCACTTCTTTTGTCTCTCACGCAAATCTTGTTGATTTAAAAAATATTTGAGGATATTATGATTAGTTTCGACTGTGAATTTACCTTCCACAAGGTAATGTCTATATTTGGCTAATGCATGCATTATTGCCAACATTTCCTTGTCCTAAATTGAATAACTTTTTTTTCAACTCTTAACTTCCTACATAAGAAAGAGTTTTTGTTCTTCATTAAAACAACACCTATTTCTTCACTAGATGCATCACACTCAAGCTCTAAAGGCTTAGAAAAAATAGAAATAGCCAACACAGGACATGCACTCACTAATTTCCTAAAGTGATCAAAACATTTACGTGTTGCTTCAAACCATACAAAAGCTCCTTTTTTTATCAAATCAGTCAATGGGGTAGCAACCTGTGAAAATCCTCTGACAAATCTCCTATAAAATCCACACAACCCAAAGAAACCCTTAAGCTATGATAAATTTGTAGGTGAAGGCCAATCAATGATTGCTTTAATTTTTTCAGGATCAACACTAACTCCTTTGGAGTTGATTATATGACCAAGATAAAGAAGTTTTGTTAATCCAAATCCACGGTTTCTCTTTTGTAAGTAAAGATTCCCTCTCAAGAGTACTAAGCACTTTTTCCAAATGCCTCAAGTGCTCCTCACACGTCCTACTATAAATCAAGATTTCATAAAAAAATATAAGAATAAATTTACAGAGTTGCTTGTTTAATACCCTATTCATACAAGATTCAAAGGTAGTTGGAGCATTAGTCAATCTAAATGGCATGACTAAAAAATCGTAGTGTCCAAAATAGCATCAAAAAGCAGTTTTCTCAACATCTTCCTCATGAACTCTAATCTAATGGTAGTCTGATTTCAAATCAATCTTGGAGAAATAAAAATCACCATGCAGTTCATTAATCAATTCATCAATGTGTGGAATTGGATATCTATTTTTAATCTAGTCGTATTGTTCAATGCCTTCTAATCAATGCACATTTGCATTATTCCATCTTTCTTTTTAACCAAAACCACTGATGAGGCAAAATGGCTCCTACTTGGCCTTATGTGTCCCCATCTCCAAAAACTCTTTGACAACCTTTATGATTTCATCTTTATGTCTTTGGATTGTCTATAAAGAGTAGTAATTATTGGTTTTCCCCCCTCCTCAAGTTCTATAAAAATGCTCAATTCCCCTATCTAGTGGTGTACCCTGTAGAATGTCACTAAACACCTCAACATCTAGATGATAAGTCCTCTTTTAATGTCTTGAATTAAAATGCATGATAATGCATTCAATTTCCCACTCTACTTGGTCATGTCTAATCAATCTTTCCATCCTTTTGAGGGATACCACCCTTGGTCCACCATTGGTCATGCCTCTAGGAAGAATCTTCTTACCATCCACTTCAAATTTCATATCCATAGTTTGTAAACTCATCCTGAACTCAGCAAGAGAGGACAACCACTTAATTCCAAGCACTGTGTCTTTACCACCACTGCTCATAGCATATAAATCATCTCTCAACTAATACTCACCTAGTTGAAAACATAAATTTGAGATGTTCCTAGTGCAAGTGAGAGCGAAACCATCTTCAACCATCACCTTAAAACCTTCAAATTCTTCCATTTTCAAGTCCCTTTTTGCCACAACACCATCATCAATAAAATCATGTGTTGCACCTATGTCAATCAAAGTGACTATTTAGTATTCACTGTCCATAAAACACTCTAACTCTCAAAGATCCAATTTTCTGCAAACTAGTTAATTGTGATATGACACTTTCCCTTCCTTAATCCTTTTCAAACTCTTTTGATTAAGTTTCTTCCTCACTTGTCCCTGAATCACTTTGTTGTTCTAAATTGTTTGAACTTGATTCAAGGGTTGTAAAGTATTCAATTTGTTTTTCCTTTGCCTTGATTGCACATTTGTGAGTTGGGTCCCATGGTTCTCTACATTGGCAGCACAATTTCTTCCTTCTTAGCTCATTGAGTTGGTCATCATCAAGTCTAGGTTGCAACTTCTTATTCTGATACGATTCTTTATGAGAGTGTTTTTTATCTTCTTTTTTGTGGTGAAAACGTTTTGACTGAAATTTACCTCTAGAGGTGGAAGTTTTCATGTTCCTAGCTCTTTTAATTGGTTCCTAGAAGGTGGATGGGTTGAAAGCTTTAACCAAACCCTTTAAAGGTTCTGGTAAGCCATCCATGAAGAAAACCACTAACCTTCTTTCTGATATTTCAGTCACTATCACTGAAAGTTTCTAAAAATATGCAATGAATGATTCCACTGAACCCCATTGCTTAAGCTAAGCCAATTCCTTAAAGTTAAGCCAATTCCTTAAAGTTTAACTCTGGATCTTTCTTATCAAATTTGTCAACAATCCTTTTATGTAAATTTTGCATATGACACTATCCAATCATGGTCTAAAGTAATTAAGCAATGATACCACCACTCATGAGCACTTCCCTCCAAATGCAAGGTTGAATATTTAATAGCTTCATCTTTTTCCATGGGTTTAAGATGAAAATAAGTATCTAGTTTTTGAACCCATGATGGTTCAAAGTAACATCACAGTTTAGTAGTTGTTAAACTATGCCCAGAACTGTGGAATCTTGGAACACGTTATACCTGTTCTTCTAGGTATTTCATAGTAACCACACTTGTGATCATAGTAATATCGCCACTCTATTCTAGTATATTTGAGCTTAGCTTATAATATTCAATTCCCTCTGTAAAATCTTCCTAAGCAATGTCAAATTTTAATATTATCTTAAGAGCATGTTTCAACCCTCAAGATAATGTCCTTCTAACGAATTTGCATTCATCAAAAGCTGAAATCAGCCTACACAACAATAATATTCCTTCCAAAAGAAAGGTTTACCGAATTGAAACTCCTTATTTCTATTTTACATCCCCTCCAAATGTAACTGTCAAGAATTCTTTATATTCCTTTATTTAATTTTCTCCTCAACTTACATGAGACAAAAAAGAATATTTCACCACTTTTAAAAAAACTATATAAGTACAAGTGAAATATTTAAATTTAATTAAATGCTAATAATGGGACATCTTAACATTTAAATTTAAATTTAACAATTATAATATTAGCTTCATTAATTAAGGAGGGACATTAAAAATAGTAATAAAATGTGCATACTTATTAAATCTATCAACCACAACATGAATACAAAATCCACCTTGTGCCTTGGGAAGAACTAAAATGAAGTCTATGGATAAGATCTCCCATTTTTTCTCAAGAACTAGTAGTGGTTGAAGTAGGTCAGCTACAAAAAAGTTTGTTCTCACTTGTTCTATTCATAGGACATGCATTCTCTGATATGTTTATGAACATTCACATTCAATTTGTTTCATGTAAACCTCTCACATATTTGAATGTTAGATTTTTAATACCCTTGATGTCCTACTAGTAGAGTATCATGAAAGGCTTTCAAAATTTATTCCTTGATCTTACACTCAAGCACCAAAAAGCATGTAAATTTGTAGAGGATCAACCCTTCCATCAAAAAATACCTATCATCTATAACAACCTCAAACAAGATATTAGTATCTAAATTTTCCTTACCATTCTCAACAAAAGTTCATAAAACTAAATTGTCCTTGGGTTTGATAGGAACCATTGTTAATAACACTATAATGCTCAATTATATCCTCTTTCATCAATTGTGCTAACTCCCTAAAGTTAATATGAATATCCTTCATATCAAACCTATCCATCAATCTTTGGTTGAGCTTATTTAGGGTACTAGTTTATCCATGCCCTTGGGTCACCATGTCATGGTACCAACACTCAAGAACCACACCAGCTGTAAAGTAGGAAACTTAATGGCTTCTTCAAACATGGGGTTCAAGGGGAAATATGTATCCAACTTATGCAACCATTTCCTTGCTAAACAATGATCCATCATATGTGGGTATATTGATCTTTCCCAAATGTTGTTGAATGTCCCTATGGGCATGCTCCTTGTAGCTTCTCCACCAATGTACATTTCTTATCTTCATATCATAGTACTTAGGAAAATACATGTCAAAATAGATTGTAGGATCGAAGGCATTATTTTCAACATGATACCTTACCATTTCATCCTCTTGTTGTGGATGTATAAGTTGTTCTTCCAATATTTCTCTCACTTCTTTCCAAAAATTTGGACATGAATGTCTTCAAGGATAGGTTAAATAAGTCCTATTATTTGTTGAATTACTTCCTTTTGTAGCATTTGAAGAATATCTTTCAATACTAGATTGTTGATCCATTCCTTCAAAGTCCTCATGATCTCTATCATAGATTCTCTCGAAGTGGATTGAAATTGTGTAAGTGACTTTTTGTTTTCAACCCTAATGACCTCCTAATAGTGGACTTCCTCATTTCTATCACCCATATCTTTTTTTCTCTTTTCCCTTTCTAAGTAATTGATTTCCCTATCATTATTTTGTGTGAACCTACATCACCATGCAACCACTGGTTGGTATAAAAAGTGGCTCAACCTAATCCTAAATTAGCACCAATTCCCAAATTTGAATTCTATGTGCTTATCATAGGTCAGTGTTAGCGGGCCTTTTACACATTACATCGCAACTCGGCCTTATAGGTCTTACAAACTCTCTCGCCAAAGGTTTAGAGTTCCTCTTTCCTTCTGATTTAGCATAGATCAAAAATTAGCTTTAAACCTCGATCATTGACAACTCCTTGGCATGCATTGAGCAACCACACTAACCCTCAACCTTCAATGAATCCTTAGCATGCATTGGGAAACGATTCTGATCCTCAATTTTTAATAGCTCCTTAGCATCATCGGGAAGCAACCACAATCCCCAACATCTCACAAGTCCCTGACATGGGTCAAATAGTAGGCTTTGAGCCCCATACTTGAAAGAGTCCTTGATTGAATAGATTTTCATCTATTTTTCGAATAGGGACATGAAATGCAATCCATTCTCCACGATGGAATATTTAGGCCATCTAGGTTGAATGTTTCATTTTTGTAACTTCGAAAGAGCGTCGTTCATCAATTAGCTTTTACTTTAAGGATGTCATATGATTTGTGAATTCAAAAAGCAACTTATAAATGGGCCCAAGTTGTATTAATAGTTTCAAAAGGGACAAATTCAAGAACCATCATACGCAATAAGCCTTGGAATTCAATATTTATTTCTTCAACATAGTTTGCTAATTTGCAAAAAGAAATCACAATACACTGTACTTATTTGATAGCTTCTAATTTACACCAAAACTATATTTCATCCTTTTGAATATTCGATTAATAGAATTTGGCATTTTGAATTAGCAAGACCTCTATCATATCTTCTAACAAGACCAAGACCTATTCAAGCAATAATTTCAGATCAATTTTTTCCTTATCCACTATTTCTTTTAACCTATAGCAACCTTTAGCAAAAATCAAATCAAGAAACTCTTATTACACAGTTTGAAAATCTTCTAACTTTTACCACCAATATATTTACTCTTTAAATATCAAATTGTTGGAATTTGGCTTCTTAAGTTAGTGAGGCTTTTATCATATCATTTAACAAGAATTTGCATCTATGTGCTCAACCACTCTTAGTTGTAAGGCCTTACAACTCAATAACATGAACATTCTCTCATGGATTGGTTGGGTAAACCATTAGCAGATTGGTTGGATGGTGACTAGGCACTTGTTATGTAGCATTTCTGAGCATGTATCATCCTTTGATACCATTCTCATTCTTTCACAATTGCATTACAACTACAATAAATATCAAGATGTAGGTTAAAGTTTTCTCAAACATGAAAGGATCAAACAGTAGAAAACTTAGGCTTACATTACACTCAAAGGGGCAATTGTCACAAACATCAATTTTAGAAGATGAGCTTCTCATCTAACAATACTTGGTCCAACAAACAAATAATAGAAAATTATCCTAACTAGTTGTAATAAAAATAATTTATTGACAATGAAAATGAACGTCTACAATTAATATAAGAGAATTTCATACAAATTATCAAAGAGACTTATCTCTTATATATTTTCTTAGGAATTACATGACATGTGATCTCCTTTATGGAGAAGGTAGTTCCCACAATGTGAACATCTTTAAAATAAATCTATAACATTGAATTTACAAATAGAAGGAAGTTCAACAAGAAACTAGCAAAGAAATCTAAACCTAGTAGAAACGAAATTAATATATACATTGATAAGCAATTTTGGTTGCCATAGAAAGAAGAAATCCACCCTAAGTGCAAAATCCAAGTGATTTAAATGCCATGTTAAGCAAAGGTTATAACATTCCTTATAGGCATGGAATTTGTTGTCACTATAACCAAAATAATTGATATGAATTATGCAAGATTTTTCTAGCACACTATTGATAATAAATAGACAACAAAGAACTACCTAATGTTCAATCAAATGCACAACATTTTCTAGCTATTTTTATTTATTCAATCAACCAATAGAAGGATGTGCACTCTATTAAAGAATAGAGAATTTGTGCAAAACCCAAGGATCACAAAAAAGTCGCTCAAATGACATGCTATGAAAAAACAATGTTTTGTTTGAGTACCAATCAAGATGTGAAAACTTTGTGAACAACATGCATTTGTAAACATTTTGCTTTCATTTAGGTAGTATTTTCCCAAAACATCAAATTATATATGATTTGTCAATATTCAACTATTTAGTATTGAGGACCCATATTTTATTCATGGTTCAAAAAAATTCATCTCTTGAACATGAGTGATTCACTTAACACTTTCTTAGTGTAAATGATGCTCACAAAGATAAAACAGCAAGATTTTATGTAAACAAAATATAAAAAATTAGATTTTATCTATACATTATATCCTAATTTTAAAATCTTATTAATTTTCTATATAAATATGTATAGACTGTTGAAATATTTAATTATTAATTTAAAGTATAAAAATTCAAAATTATATTAAGAAATTTTAGTGAACACGCTTACACCATTATATTCCACCCCTTGTTACTTTTTTAATTACACCTCTCACATAAAAATTAATGGACATATAAGAAAGATTGGATAACTACAAATTCATATGACACCACACAAATATGATTAAATCTCATATAACAACAACCCATACATCACGCAAAAGAGTCACCTCCAAATGGCAAGGATCAAGAAAAACATTGAAGTCCTCTCTGATGAGAACAATAGAACAAAAGCTAAGAACCCTGTTCAGCCTCTCTGATGACAACTATAGAACAAAAGCTAAGAACCCTGTTCCGCATATGTGATTGTATCTATGCATGCAAATCGGGTCATCCATACGCTTTTGGTGCATGAAATTCATGCAATTCTCTTTTGATTGCCGGCTTTATAGTTCAGTTTGGTGTGCCAGGAGGCAAGTGTTTGTACTCCCCACCAACCCACCCTAAATGCAGATCCTTCCAGGGGTAAATCCTTCTCATCTCAAATGCAGGACATTTCAAAAAGTCTTTGTATCTTTGGTTTCACACCTGTTGTGGATCTCTACAATGGATAAGGCCTCTAGCCTTTATCTTATAAACTATAGATATAAATAGATCTATATTTTAACATCCACGAGGATTAAAAAGCCTATATAGAATGTGTTTGCTGAGATTGAAAATTTTATGGGCCAACGTATGTAATCTAATATGTTGAATTTGATAGCAACCCTTGCAAGAAACTGTACAAATTTTGATCTTAATCACCTTTTGTCAACAACTACTGTCATCCATACTAGTCGTTTTCATTGCAATTAGCCAATCAGCTATGTAGGCATCCCATCTCGGCGCAGATTTTTTCATGTGGTCATTTGATCGAAGATTTGCCTTTCAGCCCTAAAAGTAATTAAACACCGGAGGCTCTAAGATAGATGGACCATGGTTGGAAACTTGCATTTGACACTAAGGGAAGAGTACTGGTAACCGAATATGTTTCAAAATCTGTGTATTAAAAACTTCAATTTTATCTATAGTCAATAATCATTCATTTTTTGGGAAAAAAGTTAAGAATTAGATCATTGTGCAAGTTTATTGGTCCAAATAGTGCGTCATTATTGGAGCATTTTTGCAAAAGTTGCACAGTTATTAGGGCATTTGTGTTGAAGAATTGAATCAATTGTGTAAACTTTTTGGTTGCCTAAGCGAACAGTTAATGGTGCAAAAAGGATCATGTTTCGAGTGACACTTTGAAATGGTCACTTTTTGACCCTTTGAATGCTTAATGTTCTCTACAGGTAGCTTCGTTAATACCCAGAAGCCAAAAAATATTTTTTAAGTTACCAACTTGCATACGAATAAAGTTAGCTATAACGACTATTGGTAAACTTTCCCTAATTGGACCAATCCAAAAATGAATAAAAATTCAAAACTCTAACAATAAATAAAAAATTTCATCTAATATTAACGATAGCATATTTATGAAACATATCATCATAATTCCAATGAAAGAATACCATATACTTATGAAACATATCATCATAATTCCAAAGAAATTCATAATGAAGAATACTACATTTATGAAACATATCATCATAATTCCAATGAAATTCATAATGAGGGGACAAGACGAAAAACTACAAACCTACATTTTGGAGGTAGGAAGGTCCAATGGGGCACACATAATATACAATAATAAATATATTATTTAATGTGTAATATATAATAATATAAATTTCTATAATATGTACTATGAATATTATTGTATTTATGATTTTTAATAATTTATTAAATTATATTATGTTAATATTACTTTTGAAATGTGTTAAATTTTGTATTCAATCAAGAGACCTTGGAATGCATGTGCAAGTCCTGTAAACTATGAATAACAATTGTTTCTAAATTTAATTGTAACAATTTTTACATCAACATTTCAGATTACACTCATGATCTATCATTTATGTTTTTTATTTCTACTTGCTCTTTAACATCCTGATGATGGATCACGAAATATAGTCCAAAACATTGATTCAAAAAAATTTACACAATTCAGTCCAGAAACAGCTGTTATTCATATAGATTGTGGAAACTTAATGTCCTATAAATATTGTGGGCAGTTGATTTGGACAAGTTTGGGCAATTCTTACTATACCAGTAACTGGCCTCCGATGCGACAATCCTGGATCTCAGACACATTTTTGCCACCACATTCTCGTTAATCTCCAGAAATGCCTGCAGCAGTAGATCTCAGTGATTTTTATCTCCGCATAAAGTAACATGGTGATTCTAGTTTGTGGTATACGGGTACAGACTGGGGGAATCTAATATAACCCCAATATTTACAGCTGTTAGCAGTACAAAATAACAGCAGCATCCTGCAATTTTGTGGCAATATGCAGATCAGTAAACCTCACAGGATCTCTAAACACAGTAGGTAGCTCCCACAAGCGCTGTCGAAAAGAAAACCGAAAGTTGTTAACATGACCACTAAACTGCCGTTTAATGGAGGAGAATTATTTTTATGGAGCAAGGAGGTCTCATGAGGAAAAAATATATATTTATGATAAATAGAGTTTCTACCTTTTAATTTGTAATTTTAAGAGGTTCTTTTGGGATAGGATTAGAAATTTCATCCATCAGTTTAGGGAACTCACGGCCACTTGTCAATCATCTGACTAATTAATTTGTTATCATTTTATATTTATATATTTTGTTGAATTGAATGTACATAATAATAAACAACAGCTTAAAATTTTTAAACTTAAACTGAACTACAAAATTCACTCTTGGAACCACCCACTTTAAAATATTCATAAAAAATTTCAGCAAATTACCACAAAATAAACTTCAGCCACAATCAAATTTTTCCTTCACCATAAATCAGATTTTCGTGATTTTCCTGCATGTTTGGTGACTCCTGAGAAAATACTAGCAGTGACAAGTTAGTGACAAGTTTTTGGCAATTTTCCTGCAAGTTTGGTGAGACCTGATCGAAAACTTGCAGACCTGCTGTGAGTTGGCCACTTGTTAGTCTGGCGAGTTACTCGGCTACTTGTTACCTAATCAAAACACTTTTAAGGAAACATTTTTAAATGAAACATGCTTTTAAATAATATTTAGCAAAATTTTGAATGAACTACAAAAGGAAGCAAATGAGAAGTAACCAAGAAAACTAAGGATGGAAAGAATAAGATCGTGATGGAACATATTAGTAGCTGGTCGCAAGATGCAATCTAGAAAGAACAAAGGGATCAAGAAAACAAAACTAAGGCTAATGATTGGTGGGAAAAAATATTCAAATCCAGCTCAAACAGAAGACATTTAATACTTCATAATTTCTGGCTTTCCGAGATTTCACAGAACTTGAACATGGGAGAAAATTTGCAGTACGAGGAAAACATTCGAGTTTTTTATTGTGGACTTGCAACATTTTTTTATCTAAATCCGTGATACAGAAGCATGAGACCTTTTTGCAATTCAAAAGTTCAAAGTACTGCAACCATGGACTTAAGCCGTTTGTTCTGATCGTGTATTTATAAATACCAGAGCTGAAAACATGTCTGCATTTTTGCATATTGACGACCCCCCTTGATGCGCTGAACTTACAGATACATTCCAGAGATAGTTTTACAGTTCAAAACTTCTAAGTAATTGCAACCATGGGCTTAGCAATTTTTACTTGACCAAGAGGCTAAGTTGCTGAACCGTGGGACTTTTCTGGG
Source organism: Thuja plicata (assembly GCA_018584345.1). Lineage (NCBI taxonomy): Eukaryota > Viridiplantae > Streptophyta > Pinopsida > Cupressales > Cupressaceae > Thuja > Thuja plicata. The sequence goes on from MU224345.1 coordinate 77,715, forward strand.
CAATTCCGGGTACAAAACGGAATCGGATTCTGAAACGTATCTCCTGTGGGTACACATCTGGGATTTATGTTTTTAAATGCCGAAATGTTTAGTGATTCTAGTTTGATCTTTTCGATATTTTTAAGACCTAGACTGCTGATTAGCGAACTCTAAACTTATCTATCATGAGATTCTGGCTTGATCTTTTTGATACAGAAACCTGAAACTAAATTAGAATGATATGTTTCAAAATTTGAAATTTGTAATGGTTTTGTTTAGCATATGTATTGGTATATGACATTCTAAACTTAATTCTATTATATATATATATATATATCAAAGTTCCCAGACTCAGACTTGCGAGAATGACTTGACTCGTGACTTTACAAAATGAAAAAAGCCTTGAAATTTAGAGATTTTTGAGAATTTAAAACTTGTTTCATGCACCCATTATTGAATAAAGCTTAAAGACACAATAACATCATCAAATAGAAGCTAATTTGATCACATACATAAGCATACATCCATCACATAAGTACAAACGTAAATTGTAGCTGAAGGAAATAGCAAACTTAGAATGGATGCTTTAGGCAGGGCCTCTGGAATTAGTATGCATTAATAAATTTCATTAAGGTGGTTTTTATTTCTCCTGGATCATTCTTGAACTAAATGTGCTTTTACTATGTCCTAAGTTTCGGGGCTGCAAACCTTGGGGCAGAGAACTTGAATTTGACAGCTCTTGTTTCAGAAAATCTAGAAAAGATGAACAAAAGAAAGAGAATACTTCTGAAATTGGAAATTGTACTTACTAATAATTTTGGCATTAAAGAATGTTGTAAAGATGTATTTTTAAACCATTCAAGAAGCTGCATATCTATGTAATGAATTGGCATTTATCTTGTGTGCTATCCTGTTCAAGCAGATCTTCAATCCAAGTTGTAGCTTTAGCATTGCTAAGTGGTAAACAGTAATTGTGATCCCTTTGTATAATTACCTTTTGTTTGAATATAACCTTCGCTACATGCCCTGTCATGTGAGTTGAAACACTTACAATCATTACTGCATAACCTCTGGGAATAAATTGCATTGAATTGTCTCAGCACAACATTTTATCATTATTCTAGTTTGACATAGAACACAGAATTTTCCCTTTAAAGGGCATGTAAACGGTTGTGCATTGTGATGGCTAGATTCAAAATTGGCTACCGCCGACCGAGTCAGATGGCTCGGGTGGCTGACTTGCTGACTCGGCGAGTCAGGTGTGTGACTCGGCCGAGTCCGAGTCAGAGTCTATCTGACTCCTCGAGAATGACTCGACTCGCCTGACTCGCGGCAAGTCTAGGAACTCTGACAAACACACACACACACACACACACACACACACATATATATATATATTTGTATGAATGTACCGAAAACATATCAAATATACCGGTGTTTCGTACCCACGTACCCGTACCCGTACCCATTCCCATTCCCATTCCCAATTCGACAACTTGGCCAAGAGGTTGGAATACCATTGCTTCAAAACATTTTTGCATATCAATGGTAACTTATTTGGGCACCAGGCTTACATGTTTTATTCAAAAAGTTATCTAGTGAAGCCTCTTTTCCAGTACGTACAATGTACATGCATATTGTGAAAATTTAGTTCTTACCAATAATGTGTAAGCCTCTCAATCTATCCATTTAGCGTAACGCTCCTTTATATTCTTTTTGTGTTCTCATGCATTAGCCTGATCGGCTCCCATTGAATCTCAACATCACAAAAATCTGCAAATCTTAGTTTTTGAAAAACTGAGGACAATCCACCAATATATGAAGCTTACAAAAATAGAGGAGAGAGATCTGATCATATGAAGAAAAAAAAACGTGATAAAAAAGGCAAGCACACTTTTCCAGAACTGTAGATTGCAGTTTTTTAAACCCTAATCATGACCAAATTATTCCGCTGTAGTTTTTCGAAAGCCCTATCCCTAACCCAGGTTTTTCCTGATCAAATCAGGATTAATTGGAAAAAACTGTCTCTTGGATTGTTGATTTTTGCTACTATGATACAATACTTCATGGCCATACATTGTACAACACTCAGCTTGTGCCTAAACTTCATTTTTTGTCAGCTCTAAGGAATTCAATATAATGTTAATTGTTATGTACAATATTGCAACTCAAGTTCTCCATTCGCAACTAGTTTATATTGTATATTTGATCATTCTGTGTCCATGGGTGAAATAACAATTTTTGGATCATTTTGAGTACACTTTGATTAATAACTATTAAAAGAAAATATATTTCCATAAACAGTAAGAATTGTACTTTATATTCTGCTGCAACAGGAGAGAGCAAACGTTTGTTTTTTCATGCCATTCAGTTTCTTTTCCCATGATGATGGCCTCCAGAACCAGTAGGAGTTTTCCCTCGTCATCCAAGGCTAGCAAATCAAAAATGGTGCAACATGCTGCCCAAGTGCCTTTCTGAAGCAAAACACATGGAAAAACTTTGAATCCAGCTACCTATTGGCCACTCCAATTCATGGGCTATTTCACCAACTCTTCCCACAATCTTTCCCTACTCTGCTTGATGGAAGTCTCCTCATTAGGCTGCACTTGCAAGAAGACCATATCACCAATCTCAAATGCTCTCTCAATTAAGTGTCAATCTACATTAAAAAATGATTTTGAGCACACTGCATGTAATCTTTGAGTGCCTCAGAATGTCTTGGTTATGCTAAACCAAGTCACTAGTTCGTACTTACTATCAATAAACACCAAAAAAGTAAAGGGTTGTCATACTATCAATTAGGTGTCACACCCATGGACTTGTGATGGGTGGTGTTGTAATAGTTCTCTCCAAGGTGCAATAATTTGACTCGTTCTACTTTCAGAACTGTGACATACTTCCTCAAGTACCCTTCAACCCACTTTTTTACAATTTTTGTCTACCCATCATGGATGGTGATTGGTACTAGACGTGAGCTCAATTCTTATCAAATGAAATAGCCTTTACCAAAATGAGCTAAGAAATCAGCTACTGCTGCCATTGACAATACTCTTAGGTAGTTCATGCAACCCCCTTGAAAAATGGATCAGCTACCTAATGTGCTCTGAATTTTGCATAAAAGGAAAAGAAATATGCATATTTAATTAGTCTATCTACAACCAAAAATACAATAACTGTCGTTTAGCTACTGTCTGATAAAATCCATGGATATGATTTCCCACTCATGATTAGGAATAGGTGATGGTTGTAGTAACCCTACAAGAAAAACATGTTCTACTTTACTTTGTTGAAAAGTTGTACATTCCTTAATGTATTTGAATACATCATTCTTCCGGCACTTCCAAGATAAACTTTCCATGATTGGCCTAAAAGTCCTACAAAGACTCCATCTATGTACAAAATAGGACCATCTGCTAGTTACTAGCAAATGTGTTTTAGCATATTCCACTACAATAAAAACCTTTCAATCACTTGAAATGGAAGAAATAGAATAGAAAGTGGTCATTCTAGAAAGAGCATCAACAACTACATTATAAGTTACCGGATCCTTGCATTTAGGCCCGGATCCTGATTTCGGTGTGATGTCGGTACTGATTCCTCCCGGATGTAATGGTAATTCATTATTCATAAACGAGTAATTACAAATGGAGACGTGGTATCCTTATATAGATTTACAAAGACGAAGTTTCTAAACGAAACAATTGGTAACTAAGACCGAAAAAAGAAACTAACTAATAAACTAAAGACTAACTATGATGACCATTAAAGAAACATTACAATAGTCTAATACCCTCCCTTAATGGTCATCATCTAACTACCCTGTAGAACATTGTACATGTCTTGTGGTCATAAACTCTTCAAACATTTTTGTTGCTGGCGAGACCCTCCCTAGATCTGCAAAATGTTAATGACCAAGAGTAGCCAAAATCCATCTAGAAAAAACATAGAAGGTTGCCCCCTTCTTCAAAATGCTCTAAAACAAGAGACAGGAGCTTGCCACTAAGATTAGTCTGTCACTAACCCTCCTAGAAACTACAAAACTCCTGACCAAAAATCATCACAAACGTCCAAACTGATGTTGGATAAGAGTTGTCCCTCCTTGTATCCAGAGACACCGAGAATAGCTACCACGGTTTTGAGGAAAAATCAGCAAACCCTCCAAACATTTGCAGATGAGCACGCCGCAAAATAGACTACAAAAAGTCATTTTTTTGAGGAAAAATCGAAAAGCCCAAACAATAGCTGGCACAAAATCTGAGACACAGATCAGCATACGAAACATTGTTTTAAAGAAAAAAAAGGTAAAACCTTTCCAAAAACCAAAGAGCCCTCCCGAAATGTGAAAACCCTAACCAAGGCATGCAGGAGCAAACCCTTAATTTTTGAGCAAAAAATTATAAACCCTCCCAAAAAGTTGAAGGAAAAAAATTATGAAAACCCCAAAAAAATTCAAGGATAGAAAATAATTAAAAACCCACGATAAATTTTTAATGGGAAAAAATTATAAACCCATCAAAAACATATTAAGGGAAAAATTTTATAAACCCATCAAATAATTTTATGGGGAAAAAATTAAAAAACCCTTATGCGGCTCCAAAAAACCCGCTGTGACTTGCAGAGAAATGCGAGCATGAAGCCACCAAATAATTTTTTTAAGGGAAAAAAATTATAAAACCCCTCAAAGAAACCTTACGCGGCAAAACGCCATAAGTTTGGGCTTAGCTAATTATAAGTTTGGGCTTATCAAAAGCTTCTTGTGTTGTGTGTGTCCATGCAAAAGCTCATTATAAAGCTTCTTGTGTTGCGTGTGTCCATGCAAAAGCTCATTATAAAGCTTCTTGTGTTGCAAGTGTCAATGCAAAAGCTCCTTTCTTTGTCATCCGTTGAAGAAGCTGCTAGCTAAATGTAATTAGTGATTATGACTGTTGCCCTTGATAACAATGAACACTACTGTCATTATTCAAGATAAGTAAGCATACTCATTACTAAAAAACTATAAAATGATTATGTTATCCTTTGACTTGTCATTGTTGTTGCATCGAATATGTTAGTGTTGTCAATTTTACTTGTCAATGGATATTGTTGTCATAATTTCCTGTGTAAAATGGTTATATGATTGATAAAATTGTTTAAGAATTTTCATCGTCACAGATCAACTGTTAATAATGCCATTTCCCTTGAGATTGGTATCATTATTGTCTTTTGACATAACTCCATTTGTGATTAGCAATCTTCATGATTACTAATCAGTAGCATTCTATCATTAGTGTGACCTATACATTCTTGATCGATGTGGTGTTCAATAGTATCATCATTAGTACTATGGTCAATAAATATGGGCATCCATATTGTAGTTAACATTATAGGACATATTGTTGATCAAACTGATTTGAGTGAAAAATTGTGTTGATAAGACATTGCTATACCGAAATGCTAGACACTAATCTTGTCATTGTAGTAAACTTAAGATGTGTTTGAAGAGGTCAGGGAAACTTTTGTTGTAAAAAATATCATTTTGTGTATGGTTTATTCTTTTCGACTTGATAGTTGAGAATGGGGTTCATGAATCATGTTTATAGTTGGATTTTATTGCATTGAAGGTTCATTATCAATGTCTCCTTCAAGCAGAGCTATCAACATTGTTAAAGAAATTTATATTGCAATTATCTATAATTTAGTGATTTCAAAATTAATGATTAAAATCCATATTTAAATTCATGGTGTATAGGAGAAGGCTTTGAATGTAAAACACATCAGCCATTTCTCTCTTTTTTAAAAAATTTACAACATAATCTAGATTCCCAATATTTTTTAGAGGTCTTCCAATAATATCCTAAGAATTATATAATATCTTTTATCTTATGGGATGCCGAGAAATTCCCAAGAGGGATATTTACTTCTATGGTTCCAACTCTATAATATGTTGGAAGCCTGCACTCAGTGGCAGACATAGAGACATCAATAAACATCATACTATGCTTATTCAAGAGTTTGGATATCAATAAAATAGCTATGCCACTTGTCAAAAGATGATATGGTGTGCATGCCTTCATCGCCAAGCAACTTATCCCTTCCAAAATATTCTTTCCATATGTTTCATTGTTATCACCTGTGGTGAACTCTCTCCATACCTCTAAGACTAACATCTACTTGTAACTTAAAATTCAACTCCATGAATTGATAGTTCTAGGAAAGCTCACCAAGGAAATACAGCCATCGCACTACTAAAGCTATATTTGCTCCTCATGACACTACAACATAAAATTCATCACATACCTGATGGTCACCCAAGGTAAGTTTTAGTTGTTGCATGATCTTTGTGCATGGAATGGTGAATCCATCTACAACAATAGCATTCAAACCCACAAAATCCTTTTCCTTCAACGCCCTTTTCGGCCACCAAGTTGTCATTAATGAAATTGCGGGTGCTCCACAATCTATCAGCACATTAATCCACTACCCAAATAACATTCAATGAACTCTTACTAAAGGGATACCATGGTGCTCTCAATTGATCTTCAAGAGTGTTATGGGTTGCTTTTCCACAACTAGTTGTGGCTCTAGCTCTTCAGGTTGGTCTTCTTATCATACACCAATACTATATAATGGACTTAGCACTTGCCAAGGCATCTCTGAGCAAGTTCTCATGGTCCTTTGCAAATAAAACATAACTTATTTCTCCTAAGATCATTTCTAGTATTGTCACTCATCCTCCTCATTGAGAATGGTTGCTATGTAATCTTTTGTGCCTGCAAACTTGATCCACCTTTTTGAAAGTTTCCCTTCTGGAATCCAACAGTGAACATTTTTTACTGTTGTATAAGTTTCCTCAACACAAATGGCCAAAGTGTCAAGGCCCTTCCTTCTAATAGCTTCCTGAAATGTTGATAGGAAAAAGCATTAACAAGGCCCTTAAGAGGCTCAAATAAGCCCTTAACAAAGAGGATAATAATCCTCTTTTCTACAATATTTGGCTCCATGACTGCTACTCTTTGGAACTCTGCTACATACACATTCTCTAAGGCTTGTTGCTTTATTCTAGCCAAGTCTCTAAAAAATTCTTCTTCAATGTTTTGTTCAAATCTTCAAATGTCTGCAAAAGGTTGTCCTTGTGTAATGAGGCCATGATGCCACCAATCATATGCTACACCTTCCAAGTGCAAGCTTGCAAACTGAATTGCATTGTGTTATTCTATCATGGGGCCGGGTGTAAACCATGTTTGCAGTTTCTGCAACCAAGCCTCAGAAAAGATCTTGTTCCTGCCAGTGAGTGCAGATGCAATTAATTATTGACTTTATGCTGCTATTACTTTCCACTTTCACCTTGCTTATTCTTCTGATTTCTACTTTGTGCCCTTTTCCCACCTTAGGGCCCATTTGGTAGCTGGAATATGCCTGGAATTGGCATTATCTAATTCACACTTAATCTTCCATGTTTGTGTCCATCCAAAAAATCTGGAATTGGAATTTCGAAATTCCAATTTTGCCCCAAAATGGGCATATGCATCTTCCACCCAAATAGGTAGAAATGGAATTTCCAATTCCAATTCCAATTTTTATAAAACCAAATTTAATATCTGGTCGGATCCATGACTTCTCCAAACCTTCATTCCGAAACACATTGGTATATTATATTGCTATGTACACACATGTGTGTGCGCATGTGTGTATATACACACATGTATGTGCATGTGTGTATACACACACGTGCACACACATGTGTGTATATACACACGTGTATATATACATACACGTGTGTGCATGTGTGTATATACACGCGTATGTGTGTGTGTGCGTGTGTATGCATGTGTATAAACACATGCACAGACATGTGTATGTATATATACACACGTGTGTGTATATACACACATTGCATATATACATACGTGCACACACATGTATATACACACATGTGTGTATATATACACATATATATACACAGGTGTATATATATACACGTGTGTGTGTGTATTCAAAGAAATTAAGAAATAAACAATTAAAAATCCTTATGCATCTTCTCAGTCATCTTCCGGGTGAACCAAACAGGTCCAGCCCATATTCCGGAAATCAATTTCAGGATAAGTATCTTCCAGAATTGACTATATCCAGCATTTGGTATTCCAGTCCCCAAACAGTTAAATGCCTTTCAAATGGTATAGCTGCCTTGAAATCAGTCTTTCCTTTATATTCTGCAAACGACGTGTCCAACATTTCTGGTTTACATTTTCATCCCTCTGTAAAACATACGTTTTGAGGGTTTTAGAATGGAACTTACTGGACGGTAGTTTGCATGTGAGATTCCTCCTCTCTGTGATGTTTGGGTTTTGAGGATTTTTGAATGAAACTTAATGGACAGTAATTTGCATTTGAGCCTCCCCCCCCCTCTGTGATGTTCTAGTATTATCCTGGTTCTAAAATGGAATGTTGGTGGTTGTATCCATCTAAATCTGCAATAGCCTTGTCCATAATTCACTCATCCTCTCCTGCCTTGCTGCTACTTTTTCTTGGCCCACCACAAGTAACTCAATCATGTGATCTTGCCTCAACTGTATGCTGATTATGTTACCTTGTATGAACTCTGATCTTTCTTCATCAGTTATCTGGGTCAACTCCCATTCATTTCCACAAGCTTGCAAAATTTTTGCTTTGATCCCACTGTAATGTACTTTATAAAATGCTCATATAAGAGAAACAGAAATAGTGATACTGCAGGCACAAAAAAACTCCAAAAACAATTCTATTTATTTTTTTTATTTTTTAATAATTTATTAATTTCTGCTGATAGCATACATTCAAATGGAAATCTAGCAAACATTTACAACTTATTGGACACTCCAGTATTTGAACTACATACACCTGATGATTCTATTGACACAGTTCATCATCACAATGATTAGTATTCCTGCCTGAAGGATTTCATCTCCAAGCCACAGCTGCTGAGACTCCACATCCAGCCCAGGAAAATAAAATGGTATTTGTTTGCAATATTCAAATCATGTAGTTTCTTCCTTTCCAGCACTACATATATTCTTTAACTCGAGCAATAAATTAACCACATTCTATATAATTGATGGTTTCTAACGAACAATCGACCCCACAAAATTTGCTGGCAGCTAACTGACCCATCAGTATCACTGCCTGTTTTTGTTGAGAATAAAATATAGGTACATACAACTATGAGATAGCTAAAAATGCAGTATCCTTATTTTAATCAATACCTACTTAACTGTCAGCCCAAGCCACCTCAGCAGGAAGACTCAATTCCCCTGTTCTAACTAAAAAGACTCCTCCTTTCTAACTGCCCACAGGAACTAAGTCAAGTCTGCCTGTCTAAGTGCTGACAAACTCAGCTCTGACAATCTTGTACATCTTGCACTTTTACTAACTTGTGTAAACTTGCCTTCTTTTGCACATCTATAGGGTAATGGTACAACATGGATCAACTCTTTCCTCAAACAAACTCTTGATCTGAGATGTCAATAATCTCAGTATCAGGCATTTCAGCAAATAAAATTGCAGACTGGTGTAGCCATTCTTCTCTAAGCAACAACCACTCTTCTCAAGGCAACATATCGATTGATTGCTGCTTTATTCACAGGGAGACATGAAACAACCCATATCTCTTGGAATGATCTCTCTAACCCAGAAACATCTTATTATCACATTTGGAAATTTATTTGATTCTGTTCTCTTCAGAAACTAGAGAAAATGTAGTACAACCTAAATATCAAGGTTGGATTGCCTTGAAGTATAGTCAAAGCGCTTGTATTAAGAACATGGTAAAAATTGTGTTGAGAAAATTAGAAATAATGTCAAACATCATAATGCTGCAGATCAATAACGAACTCCTTCAACACCAGGCTAGTTTGTTTTGAAATGTGCATATTTATGAGAATGCAGAGTAGAAACTTTATACTACACTCCCTAGTAACATTAATTGTAAATAAAAATGTCTTAAACTATGACATCCCATACTAGAATCCAAATTAATAGGCATAACCTTTAACAAATTACACAACACTCTTCTCTAGTTACTCAAACTCCTCAATGTTCTTATTCCATGCAGTGCTTCAATTAAGAAGCTGAAGATCTGCTTCAGCCATACAATCAGTATTCTGCTAATAACATAAGAAGAATGTCTTAATCTATGACATCACATACTAGAATCCATATTAATAGGGATAACCTTTTGACAAATTACACAGCACTATTCTCTAGTTTCTCAAACTACTCATTCCATGCAGTGTTTCAATTAAGAGCCTGAAGATCTGCTTTAGCCATATAATCAGAATTCTGCTTCTGAAAGTAATCAATTTATCAAAACCTTAAAAACATTTCAAACATAAAAATATGTTATGTACACTGTTTTGCATACTTATCTGAAATTCACAGATGGAAGGAAAAGTCCAGCAATAAAATTTCATGGTGTTTCAATGTTCACCTCCTATTTATTTGTCGAATACTAATATTAAAACAGACTCAAGAGAAATGCATTAACTTTTGAAATGCATCCACTGGTTCTAAAAATTTAATAAAGATTCAATGTTCAGCTCCTATTTATTTGTATAATACTGATACCAAAACACAGACTGAAAAGAAAATTAAAAAATGATATATTAAATCAAAGCATGTAATTCATGTTTTCACAAAATAAGTTCTTTCAATGGAACATGATAAATCCTTCCACTAAAAAGGCCACTGATACTTTCCAACTCATACGATAAACTTATCACTTTCTGTCATTTACCATGTAGACAAAAAGTGAGGTGTCTTGACTGATGAAAAGCATGTACAAAAGGGACATGTCTTGCTTATGTATCATTCCTAGAATTATTTACATACATTATGTAAACATCCAACTAGAACTGCTACGGACATTGCTCCAGATAGCTTAATCATTTTAAATAAATGGGATGACAAAATACAGAGGTCTGTAAACAGATTGTGAGAATTTTAAAACTTTCTATGTGAATATTATAGAACTTCTCAAACAATACCACAGCCTGCACAATAAGACAAAATTATTTCAAATGAAAGGCGAGAAATCAAACAAATAGATAAACATACAGTTTGCAAACCAAACCAAACCATGGTCAGACATAGAAAAAAGAGTGAGAGAAAAGACAGCATTTATATTTTATGGAAGAAAAAGATATCTGTTTACAACTTTAGTATGTACAAAGAAGTTAACCTAAAGCGAGAATATTCTTCGCAAGAAACTTTAATGATGGCATATTAAAATTCTTGATCTAAATGGTGAAAGAACAAAACAGTTATCATCATAAAAGATTGTAATGCCAACTTCAAGAGCCTTAACATACATGATTATTAGAAGCAAGCAATTACAGTGGACCAAGTTACAAGACTAACATAAGAACAATTCAATAATACTTTTAAATGCAGCCCTAAAATGTTTACAAGTTAGGAAAAGGACATACAATTAGTCATAATTATTGAGCTTTTAGAGTCCAAAAAGCCGTGGAAATCAAGTATGGTTTCCCCACATGAGTAAGGCCAGCTATGACTGACTTTTACAAATGGGTAGTATCACAAGACAAGATAACAGCAAACAATTTGAGTAATTGCATTGGCAAGTACACCTGCAATATTATTCTTGTGATATTGCTATCAGGATTCAACTGTGTAGTTTTTGAGTCTAACTCATTGACCCATGTTTCATGAGTAGTGGTTCACAAGAACCCATCTCTCATGAGAATGAATGGAACACTTAGCACTCATTGCATCTAGGTGATGCTCACTGAGGTGAAGCACTAGGACTTCCCGGGAGGTCGCCCATTCTAGTACTACTCTAGCTCAAGCACACTTAACTACGAAGTTTCCTCCGAGGATAAGCCCACTTTGCTTGCAACCTCATTTACAAAACCTTCAGCAAGTGTTGTGCCTTATGAACCATTCATTAGAAAGCCCCTTAAACTCATCAATTGATAAGTAGGAGATATTTTCCACAGCAAGTCAAATTGTGATATTACTGTCAAGATTCAACTGTGTAGTTTTTGAGTCAAACTCATTGACCCATGTTTCATGAGTATCATTGGTTCACAAGAACCCATCTCTCATGAGAATGAATGGAACACTAAGCACTCATTGTATCTAGGTGATGTTCACAGAGGTGAAGCATTGGGCCTTCCCAAGAGGTCACCCATCCCAATACTACTCTAGCTCAAGCACACTTGACTACGGAGTTTCCTCTGAGGTTAAGCCCATTTTGCTTGCAACCCCATTTGCAAAACCTTCAGCAAGTGTTGTGCCTTATGAGTCATTCATTAGAACACCCCTTAAGCTCATCAATTGATAAGTAGGAGATATTTTCCACAACAAATCAAATTGCGATATTGCTATTAGAATTCAACTGTGTAGTTTTTTAGTCAGACTCATTGACTCATGTGAACCACTACTCATGAAACATGGGTCAATGAGTTTGACTCAAAAACTACACAGTTGAATCCTAATAGCAATATCACAATTTGACTTCTTGTGGAAAACATCTCCTACTTATCAATTGATGAGCATAAGGGGCTTTCTAATGAATGGTTCATAAGGCACAACACTTGCTGAAGATTTTGCAAATGGTGTTGCAAGCAAAATGGGCTTTAACCTCAGAGGAAACTCCATAGTTAAGCTTGAGCTAGAGTAGTACTGTGATGGGTGACCTCCCGAGAAGTCCCAGTGCTTCACCTCTGTGAGCATCACCTAGATGCAATGAGTGCTAAGTATTCCATTCATTCTCATGAGAGATGGATTCTTGTGAACCACTACTCACGAAACATGGATCAATGAGTTTGACTCAAAAACTACACAGCTGAATCCTGATACCAATAAAACAATTTGACTTGTTGTGGAACATATCTACTACTTATCAATATTATTCTTGATTGCTCTTCAAGAAAACCTAAAACACAACCAAGTCAACCTATCATACCAACCAAGAAGCAACATCGTGTTTCGTAACACTTTTGCCATACCCCAAATCAATATTTTAAGAGACTTCCATTCAGTAAATGTCCCTCAATAACAATAATCAACAGGAGGCTCAGTTCCTTATAAAATGAATTCCACTGGCTACATTTATATCAACTGATTTATCCATAAAGAAGGACTATACTGAATGACAACCATAAAGTGATCCAGTTTCAATTTTATTCACTAAAATCCAAAGTATACGGTACAGAAGACTGGACAAATTAATACAAGAAAATAGCCAGATACACCAATCCCATGCATTGTTTTACAGAGAATAATCTACAAGAGTTCATAACTTTGGATAGAAAAGGTCATAACTTTGAACAGAAAAACAGATCAAATTGCTATTGCTCGAATGAAATACCTTTTTGAGAGTTCAATAGTCTGGATGATAATTGATGAGAATAGCAGAATCTAATATATGTGCTACAGCCTTCCCTTCTGAAATCACCAAGAACAGGGTATACAATATGGAGAAGGAAGTAACAAGTAATCAGTTGTGTCCAAGATTCTATACTTCAAGGTCAGCCAGTTTATCAAAGAGGCCTAATTTGAGAATCAAACTTAGGTTGATTCAAACATTGCTCTTGAGTAACATGCTCAAGAGTCCAAATCAATACATAAAAAGGGATTGCTCAAGCATATGCCACCCTCATACGTGACAAAAGCAATCAAAGATCGGAATGTCTTCCTTAATTTAGAAAGACAGTATCACTTACAACTTTGTACATGAAGCTTCATCTTGCTTGCCCGTTCAGCTCACCAGCTACCTTTGACTTTTGCAAAGACACTGAATTCAATGAAACAGCAGCCATGTTTTGAGCAATAACTTCAGAGTTCATGTTACCTGCAACATTCAACTATTGCTTATTTATTCAAATGGATTGAATCTCAATATGCACCTACTGAATAAAAAATTGCACAAGCTGTTCTAAGACCTTCTGTGTGAGGTGAACTAACTGTGTTATATGTTTGTGGTGTTAACATCTTCCCATCATAATTTCAGAATTCCTTTACGAATCAAAACATACTTTGTGCTCTATGTTTTTCACGCTCAAATGAGAATCAAATCCTGTCTTGAAACCACAAAAACCATGATTTCCACAGTTAACAGTTTTGTTCACATAATTCTAAATGGACTTGGACTTTAGTTTAACCATTTTTCTTAGTAAATGCTAGAAAAGCATAGTTAATTATTTTTTTAATTTTGTTAAAGACTGATCTGTCATTTATTTTCTGAATACACATGGAAAATATAACTTGGCTAATAAATGTCTTGACACAGTTTTACACAGTTCACACAATGCTGGCAATTCGGGAAAATTCACTCTGTTTTCATTGACATTTTCTAAACATCTGCATTCCTTTGTGAAACACAGATTGCAGTTTGAATCAAACTAACCAATCGGCAACAATACAAAAAAAAATTAAAAATGATCAAGGAAAATTGAAAAAGTTGAATATGACCACTACTAAAACCAGCAATAATCAAAAGATAGGCTATTAAACAACAATTTTAGTAAATAAGACCTGAAAACTTTAGTTTTTATGACATTTACTCACAAAGAATATGGCAAATGCTAAAATATCTTGTATTTACTGCATTTTTCTGAAAAGCATTATGCCTTACACATAAGTTAATCCATGGTCAAAGATGTATCACAAAAAACTAGTGCCAAAATTGTTTCAACTGTCTAAGTTAACTGATAACTTTATGTATCAGCACATGCACATAAACAATTATGTACACATCATGTAAACAAAAGGAAACAAATTTAAATCATCCAAAGATTAATAAAATTCATACATTCATAAAGATAAAATATCATTATTGAGATTGTTATGAGTACTCTGATAAACATCTGTAAGAACAGATACAATAACAGCCAAGTAGGAGACTGTCTGCTGTCAGATATATCCTAGTTCATTGGTGTGTTGAATTTCTATGTACATTGTATATGCAAAACATGTAGCAAAATCAGATATGTATATGTAAATGATTCAGTTAGAGCTGTTTGGGAAACTCAATTGTCCATGTGTAGCTTCATCTTGTAGCTGACACAACTACATAAAAGGCTGACAAAATGTTGGCAACAATCAACGCAAGACACTGTTTGAGCTGACAGCCATATTTTAATCTGCCAACAACACATTCACCACAATGCTGATCATCAACATATTTTCTCAAATAGCCCTTTACACATTTGCTTACCATTCTTGTTTATACATATGTTAAAAGCCAAGTCACAACATTTGAGTTCAAGTTTGTGTTCGACAATAATAAAATTTGGATGAAGTTCAGCAAGGGCAAAAAGTTCAAAAAAAAGTTCATGATTAAATTGACTTAATATAAATTTGATTTTTTTAAATATAATATATATATACATGTATATCATTCAAAATTAACTAACTTTAGATAAAGTGGTACGATTTTTTTTATTTTCCTCAAATGGGTACCAATTCATATAATATCTATAAATAAATAATATTAAAGATATATTAAAACATAATATAAAGAATATATAAATAATATTTTTTAACAATAAAAGTAAAAGTATGTGAGTTTGTGTTTGACAACAATAAAATTCGGATGATATTCGGCAAGGGCAAAAAAAGTTCGAAAAAGATTTGCTGAATATAAATTTGATTTTTTTTTAAATATAAGGAATTTAAGTATATCATTGAAAAATAACTAACTTTAGATAAAGTGGCACAATTTTTTTTATTTTCCTCAAATGGGTACCGATACATGCAAGAACACCTGACTTAGAGTTATATATATGTGACTCGTGAGTAAAGAGCTCAAACGAGATAAGCTAACATATAGATATTTCCATTGAGGATAATATTTTCAAGGTGAAATATCACCACAAGGAGTGGTCTCATCAATAGTCAAAACTATAAAGGTCCCTCGAGTACCTTCCTCAGGCCAAACACTTTCCTTGGGCATTATTTTTAATACTTGTTCTACTGCACCTTTTCTTGAACATTTATGTCTGTTGATTCAAAGTATCATGTTTCATTTCATAGTTAAGGTACTGTCACAAGCTCTCACTCACTTAAACTAAAACTCCTTAACCATTTCTTTAGCTAAGATGAATGCTTCCTATAAGTATTGTTTTGATTCATCTAGGACTTATACTATAGCACTGTCACAAACTCTAACTCACCTAAATTAATACTCCTACCCATTTCTTTTACCTAAGATAAAAACTTCCCTGTAAGTATTGTTTCACGTCATTTAGGACTTATATTATAGGACACAAACATTTTCAACCACGTATAGATACAGGTGTTCTTCTGCAATAATTAAACTCCTACAGCTTTTATTTGCACCAATAAAATTGGTCAACCAATTGACATCCCATGGACAGCAGCAACCATGTCATATTCCAAGTACCTGGGAATAAATACAACCATTGTCTGTGGACCAAATTGTATGCTCCATAGTTTCCCCCTAAGCTTTGGCATGTGTCCCTCTCTTGGCCCTTTTTTGGCATTTCCCCTAGTTGATTGAAATGACTATGTTTCGCCTATATGATTCACTTTATAGTTAAGGACTCAATTGACCTATTTCTTAGCCTAAAACTTCTGCTAATGTATTGTATACTACCTCTAGACCTAATTCCATACCTACAACCAACCCTAAAGTCTCAGGTCAAAATTCAAACTTGGGACAAAATGCATACGAGTGCTAGAAATAATAAAAATGCCAGAGGCTGGAGTCAAAATCAGCTCCAATTGATTCCAACTTTCAGGTCCCAAAAGTCCTAGTCTAGTGTTAAACTAACTCCCTCTCAAACAGTAAATTTAAAATCAAGCTCAACATAAAAAACCTTTTTCCTAGTTTTCAATCATTATGTAAACTAAAGAACACTCTACACACCCTCTCTACTAGGTTTTCCCTCTAAAAGCCCCCATACTAGATTTTCAAATCTCTATTCCTCCATTGCTAAAGCTCCCCATATGGTTTCCTTACCACCAGATCCAAATCCTGTCCTTCTGTTGTCAAGGTATTTCCTATCCCAAAATCTTTCTTTCAAACTTCTGCTCTTGGCAAATCCCTTCTCTAAATCTTTGTTACAATCCCATCAATCCATCTCCCAAGCATCTCACTGACATTTTCTATCCCCTTCCTGTCCTCCATTGCACAAGCACACACCACCCAGCAATAGATAACCTCCTCATGTTATCTCATCAATCCATCTCCCAAGCATCTCACTGACATTTTCTATCCCCTTCCTGTCCTCCATTGCACAAGCACACAACACCCAGCAATAGATAACCTCCTCATGTTTATTGATAGTTGCTATACTTGCACACCAAAAACACCCCACATAAGAGCACACATATTCACTCTTTCCAATTAATTGCTGTTAATGATTGAAACATATCTCCTAGGTGATTGACTGAGGCCGTCTCCCAAATAGCCTATCCCCTATCTCCTTTCCCTATCCCTAAGTCAGATGGTGATATTTTGCAGATTTGGAGCAGTTCCAGGCAGTATACATGTGGATCTGGAATCAGATAGATGTGAGAGATTTACAAAGGATTTCAAGACTGTAGCAAATGAAGATCTCTGGCACCCTGATGTATTTCAGCCAGCTCGTGTCCCACTACATTGTCTGGAATCTAGCATCCCTAGAAGGGAAACTTGACCCTATAAGCAAATGCAAAAGGTTTATAGCACCCAATTCCAACAAAGGAGTTTGCATAAGTGCCCACGGTTGGCATTGGTGTCTGCATGAGGGCCCAAAATTAGCCCAGGTGTCTGCATTAGCACCCAAGGTCTTACAGTTTGTCCTATGTAACTCCCAGAGACTCCAAATTTCACAGGCTTGCTCCTTCAGCCTTCTTAAACACTTCTTCAATCAACTTTAATCCATAACATCTCCAGATCCATAAAATCATTCTCCTTCTCTTGTACTTCCCTACTTAGCATTTTTCATTTCCCAGTACTTTACTTATTTAGTTCAAACTTCATTTGATAAATCTGACTTACATTTGTGCCCTCTGTTGTTTAATATTTATCAATCATATATTTCAGATTTGGATTGAATTAGATTAGTATACTGAAACACCTAATCTAAGGTATGGTTAGTTGATTTTTAACATCATAAACACCAAAGAAAAAAATGTCCTTTAGTAACTCAACTGCCTACATATCATTGATAGGCCTTTATGGGACAAACTCTTCTAAAACCTTCTGGATATATCATATTTCCTAATTTTTCTATTGGCATACTCGATGCTTGTACCATAGATAACCTTAAGGTCACTCATGCTCTCAACTGACTACATTTTATTTTATCTGTCTTTAATGTGAAACAGCACCATTGGAGTTTCCCAGCATTTTTTCAGCTATAACCCTTGTTTCGCTTGATCAAGCTTAGGTTTTCTACAGTAAAATTTTCTTTTAAACAACAATGTTAGGGTTTCCCACCACTTATTTTGTAACATCCTAGACAAATAGGACTTAAAATGTCATTTAGCAACTCAACTGCCTATATCTCATTCATATGCTTTTATGGGATATTTCCTAATTTTTCTATCGACATACGGAATGCTTATACAACATGGCCTTAAGGTCATTCATGCAATCAACTGACTACACTTATACTTCTTTAGTACGACATGATTAGAGTTTCCCAATTTTTCTATTAGCAAGAACCCTTGTTTTGCTTGTTCAAGTTTAGGCTTTACTAGAAAATCTCCATTGAAGCAACACTGTGAGATTTTCCCGCCACTTCTTTTAGCTAAAGCACTAATTCTGCTTATTCAAGCTTAGGGTTTCCCACCACTTCTTTCAGCTTAAACCCTTCTTTTGAATTTTAAAGTTTTTAGCCTTTTAGTGTAACCCACCATCTCTTCTAGCTAGAACCCTTATTTTGCTTGTTCAAGGTTAGGGTTCCCCACCACTTGTTTTAGCTAAAGTCCTTATTTTGTTTTATTTCTTCCAGAATAGGGTTTCCCACCATTTCTTTCAGGTAAAACCCTTATTTTGCTTTTTCTAGCTTCAGCGTTTCCCACCATCTCTTTTACCTAAAGCCTAAAACCCTTATTTTGATTGTTAAAGACTTAAAGTTAAGGTTTTCAGCTGTAAAATTTCTTTCAAGCAAAACCATTAGAGTTCTCTACCCCCTTCTCCCCTACTTTTAGCTAAAACCTTATTTATTTATTCATGATTAGATTTTCTTACAGCATAAATTCCTGAAAATGGTTATAAACCCTTGTATTTACTTTTTCAATTTTAGATTCTTAAGGCTTCCCACAATTTATTTAAGTTGAAAGTGAAACCCTTATTTTACTTGTTCAAGCTGAGGTTTTCAACTGTAAATTTTTCTTTGAAGCGACACCTTTTTTCACTTATTGAAAATTAGATTTTCTACAGCAAAATTTCCTTCCTGATTAGATGTTATTCAAAATGTACTCCTGGGAAAGTCAAACTCTTATGAGATGTCCTAATATCGCAATTAGCTTTTACATAAAACGGAAATTGTTGATAATCAATCAAAAACAGAAATTGTAAGTTGCCTTAAAAAGAATCCAGCAGGAGGAGTAACAAAAATGTGTAGTAACAATATACTTTGTTTCGCGGTTGACCCGAATTGCGTGAAAGTGGGGTGTGATTCTGTTCCGTCCTAATTTTATAGCACAGGCCATATTTAATTCCTACTATTTATGTATGCTTCTATAAGAAAGAAATTATAAACACTCAACGAACTGCAGGTAATCTATGCACTCAAACAAAAGAAGGCACATGCAAACCTGGATTTGCAACGGCGCCATTAGATTTTGCTAAGCCTCGCCGTAATTTATCCTCTCTCTCATTGGCGATGGCAAGCGCGCGGTGAAGCGCCTCGGTGGCCTCCCTTCTCAACTGTGCCGCCTGTTTCGCCCTCCGTTGCGCCTCCGCAGAGGCCTCCCGCGCAACACTATGCATAACGACGGACGTGATTCTCGCTGCAGTCAAAACAAGCTTAGCATTGACAAACTCCTGAGGGCTCACAGCCCTTCCATTATTTCCCTTGAGCTTCTTCTTCGCAGGGCAATTACTGCTCAGGACAGCAAACGGTATAAGGTCTGAGTTAGGGTTGAGGCAGTGCAGACAGCGGAAGGGGTCCGCATTGGGGTTTGACACCGTGGAGTTGCGGTGGCACTCTACATGGACGCTACGCGGACAGGTGGAGCATTTCAACAGGGCGTCGGCGTTGGGGCCGCAGTCCTCGAGGCAGTAAGGGCAGTACATATCGCAGTGTGTGATGAGTACGCAGGAGCTGCAAAGATGGCAGTACTTTCCATCGTGCTTGAGATGGTGTAGACACCATTTTTCCTTTTCGCAGAGACTGCACTTCTTTCTTTCCTCCGCCATCACCATTTATATTCGCATTTACGCTTTAATCGTCATCCTTAGCTCCTCCTTTCGCTCACATCTCCCTTCTTGGCTTTCTTCTTCTCTGCTGCTACAGTTTTCTGGAACCCTTCTGCTGCGTATTTTGTTAGTTTTTTCCTTTCCGTGCAGAACGGGTTGAGATTCGAACCGGCGACCTTGGAGTCCTGGGAATAGTTTAAGATTTGAAACCACACTTTCGTGCTTTCGTCGGGTAGGAAAGGAAATCATTGAAATGAGTACGTGAAAAGCGGATTGTATTTTAAAAGCGTCGGGAGCTTCGCTGTGTTATTTTCGTTTCTTTTGGGTTTTAAGGAGATTCTGCAGCGTGGGTCCCAATGGATTTATAACTGCATCCTTCGACGGTTGAAAAGCATATTACCTTTCAAAATATTACTATTCATATATATTAAAGATCTAAGTTAACCCATAATGTTTTTGTACATAAAAAGATTTGAACAGAACTTTAACTGGCAGTTGTATGCTTTTGTGCATGCAACTGAGCCGATAGGAGATTTGATTTTATTTGAAAAAAATGATATTACTATCAAAATTCAACTGTACATAAAAATGACTGAATTTTAAAATTAAACTAAACTTTATTTTTCAAAATTTTAAAGGGATGAACCAGAATAAATCTAAAACTAAAATCTAAATATATAAAACCAAAATATACTCAAACATGAACAAATCTGCAACACACTGAATGTTACCCTTGATCCTTGTTTCTTGTTTCCTCTTGCAGAGAATAACCATGTTTAATCAAATGAACCATTTACTTTGAGAAAATGATATAAAGAATTCTATTCCGTGCAAGATGAGTTTTATCCTCTCTAAAATGTTAAAAATATAAGAAATAGAGAGCATTGAATACAATAAATGATTACTCCATATTTAGCCTTCTCCGTTTCTTTGTTCGTCCATGTTCGTCCACAGAAATCAAGCCAGACGAGCTTTGTGTTTCACTTTCAATGAAATAATTTGGATTTCAATCATAATTAGAAACATAGAGGATAGTTGCGAGAATCAGAAACTGAGCAATAGAAAATCATGAAAAAATAGGCAAGATTCATTATTGGAAAAACCTAAAAAATAGGGTTTCAGTGTCTTTATCCGAAACTTTCAAAAAAAAAAAGGAGAGCGCTGACAATTTTTCGCGAAAAAATGCAATGTCGTGTCGGCTTAAATATAGGATATGAATAGAATGTAAATACTAGCTTAGATATTTTTAATACATATAATTAAAAGAAGTTGAAAGATATCACTCTTAAAGTATTTATTTTGAAATAGTTATTGGTACAAATAGGCATCTTGAAATTTTATTTTGAGGCGTTAAGACTAATGTATATAAGCTAGTAGCTGCATATATCTTCTGAGATATTTATTTATGTTTTTTCCAAATATATAATCAACATATTAAAAGATAATTAATGAGACAATTCATCTTAAACCAAAAATATTAATTATATCTATTGAACAATCTCTCCCTCTCCCTTCCCCACTCTCATTCACTTTACCTCTCTTACTCTCACTCCCCACTCCTCTCTATCTCTCTCTACCCCTATATCTATATATCTGTACGCCCCTCTATCTCTCCATCTTTCTACTATATGTCTCCATGTCTCTCCCTCTATATTTATGTCTATTATTTATTTGATATTAAAAACTATGAACATAAAAACATTCAAACTATTTAATTTTTTGTAATCTTTTATCAAATTAAATTATTTGCTATTTACAAATAATTAATTCTCTGTTAATTTAATTTGCACACAACTTTATTCTCCTTTCACTGTAATTATTTTGGAAGTCACATATCTACTTTGATTTTCCACTTCTATTTATTTAATTATTTTGAACAACTTCGTAATTTAATTTATTTTCTATTTTTCACAACTTTATTTTCCTTTCACCAATAATTATTTTATGATATTGCTATCATGGTTCAACTGTGTAGAATGAATGGAACACTAGGTGATGTGAGGTCGCCCATGCCAGTACTACTCTAGCTCGAGCGTGCTTAACTTTGGAGTTTCCTCATGGTTAAACCCACTCTGCTTGCAACCCCATTTGTAAAACCTTCACCAAGTGTTATTTTGCATGTTACACATTTACTTTGATTTTCTACTGGCTATTTATTTAATTATTTTGAATTGTTCTAAAAGTTATGGCTTTTCATTAAACAATTTATCTGGTGTCTAGGGTAGGAAAATCAAGAAACATCTGCATACTAAGGCATCCACAAACCTCTAAAAGCATACAAACAAATAAACCTATCCTAACATTAAAGCAATTGAGAAAGAGTATGAAAGATATGCAAAACATAATAAAAACTCACTGAATTGAGCTTATAATTGTAACCACCTGAATTTGGTTTGTTCTAACTATAGACCTTGTTTGCCCTAAGTGTGATCATACCCTCGATTATGTCCAAACGACCCTGTTACTGCTTGGCGTAATTCTTTAAATCAATTTAATGTCCTAGGTGATTTTTATCACTGATTTATATTAACTATTATAGTCATACAATTTAAATCAATTTCAACCAATTAAATCAAACCAAAATCAAATATGGCTATAGTATTTAATTATAAAGGAATTAAATAAATCCCAAAATCAAATACCCACTTGCAATTACCCCATTTCCCCTAGCCTATTTAATTTAATTAAAATGGCTATAGTCCCCTAATTATTAAAAAGCAATTAAATTGTTTAAATAATTAGTTTCTATATTTCTAAATGAATTAAATAAGTTTATTTCATTTATTAATATTCCCCTAAACCCCAACCTAACATATCTCAACCACTTCTACCCTGGGTTCTAACCCTTCTCAACCCATTCACCCATACCAATCTAATCCTAATCCTAAATTCTTCTTTAACTCACCTCCTAATATTGTCACATTCCATTAAGGAATACTTAGCAACTCCACCCACTTGAGAAAGTCCACTTTCTCAAGCTGGACTTTCTTAAGGTCCACCTTCTCAAGCCATCCTCCCATGCTTCTTAAAGGCTTTCATTAATACCTTATTAATGAAGATGCCTTAAGCCTATGTCTCTCCCATGCCTTATTAATACCTTGGGCATTAATGGCTCTTACATATTCATTTATGAGCCTCCTGATTCATAAATGAACCTTGTCCCCCCTCTCTCTCTCTCTCCCATTCTTCTATAAATAGAAGTCTGTTTTGAGAGCAAATAAGCCTTCACCTTAGAATCTAAATTACATTGTTATGCTGTTAGATTTATCCTAGATTCACATTTCATCTATTATTCCATGCTAGTTCATTGTTTTCATTTCAAATTTTAGAGCTAGATTACATGCTTTATCATCTTTTAGCTTGTTTTTAATCTAAAATCCTTCATGCTAGGTTGTATTCGTCACTAGTTTGTAGCATATTCTGAGGGTTGATATGTTACTAATTACACTCCTCCTAGTTAGCAAGAAATAGGTCGATATTAGTGGTTTTGAATGTTTTATCTAACCTTTCAAGCTAATGCAATGACTTATTGAGTGTTTGTGTCTTTTTCATCAGGTACCCAAATACACACACACAATAATGTCCTTTCTTGGTTCTCCAATAATTGATATGTAGCTCCCATGACAAAATGCACTTAACCATGAAACCAAAATAGCATTATAACGAGAAGATTCGAAAGATGTGGTTGCCAATCACCAAATTAGCAAGTTGAGACACAATTGAGAATGTGACGTGATTTATGACAAGTTTGAAGTTGCAAATGGAAATATGCCAAAATGAGTGAAAGCTCATTTGGAAACACGTAAAATGAACGGGTAGTTAATTAGGAAGGTGAAAGAGTTTGAAAGATGAAAGCGTAAGAGATGAGGGAGTTAGAAACTAATTAATAGGGATTAAATCCTATGTGGAAATGTGAGAGATTATTTGAATTTAGAAATACATTTAATCCTCACAAATTAGTAATTACAAATTTTAGGGATTAGAAATTTGAACATAAACTCAAAAATTAGCCAATTAATTAATGTAGTATTAATTAATTGTGAAACTTAGGAAGGGTATAAATAAAATACATTTATTTATAAAGAGTTAGAATTTAGGGGAAATTAAGGGTTGTTTACCCCTAGAGAGGGCAAATTAATTAATTTTGATCGATTTTGATATAGATTTGAATTGATTTTGATGACTTTGATAAAGTTTTAAATCGATTTTGATGACTTTGATAAGGTTTTGAATCAATTTTGATGACTTTGGTATTAATGTTGAACATGATTAAATAGGTCAAATCAATTAGGATTATGATGCATATTAGGGATGAAAATCAGTGTTTGATGACATGGAAGAATGATACAATAACGGTGAATGATAAAGATCAAACATGAAATATAGAAAACATGTTAAAAAAAGGGGCCATAAGCGTGAACCATTTTTTACTGTCTACATTTTCCCCCTCTTTGAAACAATGTGATTATGAGCGTTGTTTCAAAGAATAAAAGATCATGTCCCAATGGAGTGACAAAATGGGGGTAAGATGCCCCCGCAAAAAATTGGGCAAAAATTGACATGAGGACAATTTTCAAAAAGAAACTAATTGCAAGGATTGGCAGAAGAATAGTTAGTAAAAGCATAAATTAGATGGAGAAAATTAGTAATGATAAAAATTGCTTCATAAGTGCATTTCTGTCTAAAGAGCTTTATTTAATATGGAAAAACGGATGTATCACACCATGACACAGAAAGTCAGGGCGATAATGTGATCCATTTGCATGAAAATAAACACATTACAAACAAGGAATGTTTCCATCCATCCTTAAGCTTTCGACATACTTGCCCCAAAACTTCATGAAAAACACTCCGCAAACAGACTTGACAAAAATAAAAAATAAAAAAATGATCATGAACCATCCTGACCACTCTCATTGAACTCAGTGATATCCTTGAGTAGCATAGGAACATGACCAAAGATAAACCAATAAAAGATAAGACTCATTGGACCAAGCAAGTCAACAAACATTCTGATCTTGTTGTCAAAGAGGAATTTATTTTTTATTGATGATGATGATGTCTACTTTCAGGAATGAAGTACCCCATCTAGACAGATATCGTCTAGTTTTGAGTATACCACACCTTGTATAAGAAAAAATGATAAGTTGATAAAGGATAAAATTGATGTTGAATGATTGAATGATAGGACAAGTTTGATTAGATTGATTGATGACTAGATTGTATAGTTTGTCTATTGATACACGATTTCATTAAGCGTAATGTTTTATGTCTTTAAATTACATTTCTACAATGACGTATGTCTTGTCGCAAGGGCTAATTTATTGATGAAATGAAAATGATTATGTACACGATGAGGAAATGAAATGAGTGTCATAAAATGATATTTATTGCTTAGGATTTGTGATGATTTTTTTTTTTTTAGGATTTTGAAATATTTGATTTTTTGTGCTTTTTCTAGATATTTTATAATTTTTCTATGTTCTTTTTTGGGGATCTTTTTATGATTTTTATAGATTGTTTTTAGGATCATATTTGATTTTTAGGGTTTATGTTTTTTATTTAAGTTTTTATAGATTCCTTTAAGGAGGAATCTATCTAATATTTCAGCAATGTAGCTGAAACCTTGCCTCCTATTATTCCATGTGTATATTATTTTCTTTGTTTTGATTTCTAACATATTGTTTTTGTTAACCCATCCTTTGAAGTATATTGTTGACTGGGATTCTTTAGCGATCCCTCCCCATTTTTCTTTAGGGTCTAGAATAGCATTGAAATCACCTCCAATAAAGCAAATGTGGTATAGGATACTATTTAAATAATGCTCTATCTCATTCTAAACAACCCTTTTGTCTCGATTATGTGTTGGCCCATATACATTTATCAATATAAACTGTAGATTTCTCCTTATACTTTTAATTGAACCACTCATCCAATTTCTATGACCCCTTAACTTAGTAAAGGTGACTAATCTAGAACCCCAGATTACTACTAAACCACCTGAGGCCCCTACTATTGGGACACCATCCATGTTCCATATACTAAATTTTTTCCTCAAAGATCCTATATCTTTTTTATTGAGCTTTGTTTCTTGTATTATTGTGATTTTAGCCTTTGTTATAGAGATGCAACATTTTAAAATTCACTGCTTATTAGGGGCGTTTCAGCCCCTAACATTCTGCGTGTTGATTTTCATGGCTCCTTGGGAAGGCCCTTCCCCTCCCCTGCATTAAACAGTGTTGTTATCTTGGCTTGATCTTCTACATACCCATCTTTTAACCTTAGTTCATATAGAGATTTCCTCCCCCTCTTCTTATTACTCTTAGCGCAGTTAGGAGTATCTTTACCTAATTCAATCTACACAATTCCTAAAGTGGTTTCAACTGGATCAATGTCTTTGTTACCTAACTCTGTGATTTGCTCATCCATCATTCCTTGGTTCTTCTTAACCTCCTCTAGTTGCATAATTTTGGCAATAAGAAGTTGTTTCTATAGATCTACCTCCTCCTCACTTAGAAGTTGTTTAAAATTAAAATAATTTCTAATTTTTTATTAATTTTAGAATAAATCTAAATGTATATAGAATGTTTTTAATTTTTTCTATCAATTAATTTAAGAATAAATTTAAAACCAAAATCTAGATAGCAATTAAAAATTTCTATATATTCTTCTATAGCTTTTTTTTTTAAAAATTAGCAATTTGACATTTTTATTTTTTTATTATACTAATTAAAATTAACTATATTATTAATATTTTTTTAATTAAAAATATCTTACCTCTGTGGGGTTTCCTAGGGTAGCGTAGGCTCAGTGGTCGGGGTTTTTTGGGCTTGCCTTTGATTCTCATTTTGTATTCTCAGAGACAGAGGAACATTATGGGTGTGTCTTGTTATGATCGTATACTATGTTTATTTCTCATTGTACTTTGGCCAGGATAGGAGGTTTTATTCCTACTTCTTTCCTCCTTGAGCCTTCTAAAGTAGTTTATTAATAAAATATAATGGCTTGCCCATTTTTATCAAAAAAAAATAGAATTTTAAAATTGCAATTTTAAATGAAAAATGCTTTAAAAGGAGCTATAATTAGAAGAGTGATTTTTGACAAAAGTTCCCAAAGATATTAAGAAGCATAAGATCCCAAAGTTCATTGTCTTATGAGTTTATGCAAGAGAGAGCAATGCTTGATTCTATATATGTAGTCTTTGAATAGAAAAAATTAGCAAAAAAGAGTATAAATTTATATTCAATATTAGCAATAAAACATTTAGCGTCAAAGGAAGCTGCAATCTTGCTATTGATTAATCAGCTTGTTATTGTGCAAACAGCTAATGTAATCTTGTTGTTTATAATTCACTTTTTAAGAACTTAGGAGATTTACATCAGCTCGTGTACCTTAATAAAATCATTTCACTTCTATCCCTTAATGGAAGCTTCAACTAATACTGCTCATTTAAAATTCCTGCCAAATATATATCCACTACCAAAACCCATCCCACTACAAATGGTCCATACCAAAAAATCAAACCCTGTTTATGAAAAATGGCAGGCATTGAAGAAAATATATGTAACAAAGGAAAATTTGTGTCAATCAACTGCAACTTTTTCCTTAATACAAATCCACGCTAAAAACCAAAATATACTCAAACATGAACAAATCTGCAACAAACTGAATGTTACCCTTGCTCCTTGTTTCTTGTTTCCTCCTTGCAGAGAATAACCATTTTTAATCAAATGAGTCATTTACTTTGAGAAAAGGATATAAAGAATTATATTCCATGCAAGATGAGTTTTATCCCCTCTAAAATGTTAAAAATATAAGAAATAGAGAACATTGAATACAATAAATGATTACTCCATACTTAGCCTTCTCTGTTTGTTTCTAAATTCTCTGTTCGTCCAGAGAAATCAAGCCAGACGAGCTTTGTGTTTCACTTTCAATGAAATAATTTGTTTTTATAAACAAAGCCCAAACAAAATCTATCAAATTAGGAGGTAAAAAATAGAGATTGCAATCAGAATTAGAAACATAGAGGAAAGCTGTCATAATCAGAAACTGGGCAATAGAAAATCATGAAAAATAGGCAAGATTCGTTATTGGAAAAACCTAAAAAATAGGGTTTCAGTGTCTTATTAGAAACTTTAAAAAAGGAGAGGGCTGCCAATTTTTTGGCAAAAAAAATGTAATTTCCGAGAGCAAAGCTCCCACACAAAGCCTATCGGCTTAAATATAGAATATGAATAGAATTGTAAATACAAGCTTAGATATTTTTAATGCATCTATTTAAAAGAGGTCAAAATATATCACTCTTAAAGTATTTATTTTGAAATAGTTATTGGTATAAATAGGCATCTTGAAAATTTATTTTGAGACATTAAGACTAATATATATAAGCTAGTAGCATCACATGCATATATCTTTTGAGATATTTATTTATGTTTTTTTCCAAATATACAATCAACATATTAAAAGATAATTAATGAGACAATTCATCTTAAACCAAAAATATTAATAAAAGAATTATCTATTCCTCTCTATCTACTGAACAATCTCTCCCTCTCCCTTCCCCCCTCTCATTCACTTTACCTCTTTTACTCTCACTCCCCACTCCTCTCTATCTCTCTCTACCCCTATAGCTATATCTCCTTAGGCCCCTCTATCACTCCATCTTTCTATTGATATGTCTCCCTGTCTCTCCCTCTATATTTATGTCTATTATTTATTTGACATTAAAAACTATGAACATAGAAACATTCAAACTATTTAATTTTTTGTAATCTTTTATCAAATTAAATTATATACTATTTACAAATAATTAATTCTCTTTAATTCTTAATTTAATTTGCACACGAATTTATTCTCCTTTCACAGTAATTATTTTGGAAGTCGCATATCTACTTTAATTTTCCACTTCTATTTATTTAATTATTTTGAACAACTTCGTAATTTAATTTATTTTCTATTTTTCACAACTTTATTTTCCTTTCACCAATAATTATTTTATGATATTGTTATCATGGTTCAACTATGTAGAATGAATGGAACACTAGGTGATGTGAGGTCGCCCATCCCAATACTACTCTAGCTCGAGCGTGCTTAACTTCAGAGTTTCCTCCATGGTTAAACCCACTATGCTTGCAACCCCATTTGTAAAACCTTCACCAAGTGTTATTTTGCATGTTACACATTTGCTTTGATTTTCTACTTGCTATGTATTTAATTATTTAGTATGGTTCTAAAAGTTATGGCTTTTCATTAAATAATTTATCTGGTCTCTAGGGTAGGAAAATCAAGAAACATTTGCATGCTAAGGCATCCACAAACCTCTAAAGCATACAAACAAATAAACCTATCCTAACATTAAACAATTGAGAAAGAGTATGAAAGATATGCAAAACATAATAAAAACTCATTGAATTGAGCTTACAATGTCCTTTCTTGCTTCTCCAATAATTGATATGTAGCTCCCATGATAAAATGCACTTAACCATGAAAGAAAAACAACATGATAACGAGAAGATTTGAAAGATGTGGTTGACAATCACCAAATTAGCAAGTTGAGACACAATTGAGAATGTGCCATGATTCATGACAAGTTTGAAGTTGCAAATGAAAATATGCCAAAATGAGTGAAAGCTCATTTGGAAACATGCAAAATGAATGGGTAGTTAATTAGGAAGGTGAAAGAGTTCAAAAGAAGAAAGTGTAACAAATGAGGGAGTTAGAAACTAATTAATAGGGATTAAATCCTATGTAGAGATGTGAGAGATTATTTGAATTTAGAAATGCATTTGATCCTCACAAATTAGTAATTACAAATTTTAGGGATTAGAAATTTGAACATAAACTCAAAAATTATCCAATTAATTAATGTAGTATTAATTCATTGTGAAACTTAGGAGAGGGATAAATAAAATATAATTATTTATAAAGACTTAGAATTTAGGGGAAACTAAGGGTTGTTTACCCCTAGAGAGGGCAAATTAATTAATTTTGATTGATTTTGATATATATTTGAATTGATTTTGATGAGTTTGATAAGGTTTTAATTCGATTTTGATGACTTTGATAAGGTTTTGAATAGATTTTGATGACTTTGATATTGATGTTGAACATGATTAAATAGGTCAAATCAATTAGGATTATGATGCATATTAGGGATGAAAATTAGTGATTGATGACATGGAAGAATGATACGATATTGGCGAATGATAAAGATCAAACATGCAATGTAGAAAACATGTTAAAAAAAAGGGGGCCATAAGCGTGAACCATTTTTTAGTGTCTACATTTTTTCCCTCTTTGAAACAATGTGATTATGAGCATTGTTTCAAAGAATAAAAGATCATGTCCCAATGGAGTGACAAAATGGGGGTACCCCGCAAAACAATTGGGAAAAAATCGACATGAGGACAATTTTCAAAAAGAAATTGATTACAAGGATTGGCAGAAGAATAGTCAGTAAAAGCATAAATTAGATAAAGAACAATTAGTAATGATAAAAATTGCTTCATAAGTGCACTTTTGTCTAAAGACCTTTATTTAATATGGAAAGACGGATGCGTCACACCATGACACAAAAATTCAAGGCGATAATGTGATCCATTTGTGTGAAAATAAACACATTACAAAAAAGGAATGTTTCCATCCATCCTGGAGCATTCGACATACTTGCCCCAAAACTTCATGAAAAACACCCCGCAAACAAAAGACAAAAATAAAAAAATAAATGATCATGAACCATCGTGGCCACTCTCATCACTCACTGATATCCTTGAGTAGCATAGGAACACATGACCAAAGATAAATCAATAAAAGATAATACTCATTGAACCAAGCAAGTCAACAGACATTCTGATCTTGTTGTCAAAGTTGAAAAAAATTGATAGATAATGATGATGTATAGTTTCAGGAATGAAGTACCCCATCTAGATAGATATCGTCGGGTTTCGAGTATACCACACCTTGTATAAGAAAAAATGATAAGTTGATAAAGGACAAAATTGATGTTGAATGATTGAATAATAGGACAAGTTTGATTAGATTGATTGATGACTGGATTGTATAGTTTGTCTATTGATACGTGGTTTCATTAAGCTTAATGTTTTATGTCTTTAAATTGTGTCTGCAATGATGTATGTCTTGTTGCAAGGGCTAATTTATTGACGAAATGAAAATGATTATGTACATGATGAGGAAACAAAATGAGTGTCATAAAATGAAATTTAATGCTTAGGATTTTTGATGATTTTTTTTTTTATTTTTAGGATTTTGAAATATTTGATTTATTGTGCTTTTTCAAGACATTTTACAATTTTTTCTATGATATTTTTTGGACATCTTTTTATGATTTTTATACATTATTTTCAGGATCATATTCAATTTTTAGGGTTTATGTTTTTTTATTTTAGTTTTTACAGATTCCTTTAAGGAGGAATCTATCTAATTTTCTAGCAATGCGGCTAAAACCTTGCCTCCTATTATTCCATGTATATATTATTTTCTTTGTTTTGATTTCTAATATATTGTTTTTGTTAACCCATCCTTTGAAGTCTATTGTTGCCTGAGATTCTTTAGTAATCCCTCCCCATTTTTATGTAGGGTCTAGAATAGCATTGAAATCACCTCCAATAAAGCAAATGTGATCTAGAATGCTATTTAAATAGTGCTCTATCTCATCCTAAACAACCCTTTTGTATCGATTATGTATTGGCCCATATACATTTATCAATATGAATTGTAGATTTCTCCTTCTACTTTTAATTGAACCACTCATCCAATTTCTATGACCCCTTAACTTAGTAAAGGTGACTAATCTAGAACCCCAGATTACTGCTAAACCACCTAAGGCCCCTACTATCAGGACACCATCCATGATCCATATACTAAGTTTCTTCCTTAAATATTCTATATCTTTTTTATTGAGCTTTGTTTCTTGTATTATTGTGATTTTAGCCTTTGTTGTATAGAGATGCAACATTTTAAAATTCACTGCTTGTTAGGGGCATTCCAACCCCTAACATTCTGCGAGTTGATTTTCATGGCTCCTTGGGAAGACCCTTCCCCTTCCCTGCATTAAATAGTGTTGTTATCTTGGCCTGATCTTCTACATACCCATCTTTTAACCTTAGTTTAGATATATATTTCCTCCCCCTCTTATTATTACTCTTAGCGCAATTAGGATTATCTTTACCTAATTCAATCTGTGCAATTCCTAAAGTGGGTTCTACTAGATCAATGTCTTTGTTACCTAAATCCATGATTTCCTCATCCATTATTCCTTGGTTCTTCTTAACCTCGTTTAGCTGCATAATTTTGGAAATAAGAAGTTGTTTCTCTAGATCTACCTCTTCCTCACTTAGAATTTCCTCATCCATCCCCTCAAGGAGATATTATAGCACCCCTTTTCTTATGCTTTCATGATCTAAATCTACATTATCATTAGTACCTCCACCTTCTTCAATTAAACTAGCAAGACCTACATCATTATTATTTAGTGTCTTCAATTCTTCTTATACTTCATTTCCCTGTATGACTTTTCCACTAGCAGGAATACCTCCATCCTCTGCTGGAGAAACCCCATCCACCTTTTCTATAATTTCTCCCTCCTCTACTTCATAGACCCTCAACTCCTTCATATTGTTTTCTACCTTATACTCTATTCTCTTCTTGTAAATTTCATCCAACAGAGACAATTCCATTCCTACCTCTTCTTGAAATGACCTATCCTCCTCTACCAATTGATTGATTTTATCTCTACTTGTCCTTATTTTCCCCTTGATATCCTCCTCAAGGTAACATTGGCCTTCTCTCTTGTCCAATGGTTCAACTTGATCATAGTCCAAATGAAACTCCCTATCTGATTATTAAATTTAATTTTGTATTCCTCTGGGTAGGATTGTTGGGGTCGGGATTGTCGCATGCTAATATTATCCTTCGAATTAGGATTTTTTGTGATTACTTTTTCATGAATAGGTCCAAGAAAGAATTTTGTAATGATGAAGTACCTTTCTGCCTCAATGATAACCTCTAAAGGTTCTAGTATTCTAACATAGATGTCTACATCTACTAAAATTTTAACCTCTATGGAATCTCCATAGTTTTCCTATGTGCCTATAAATGTACCCCACTCATTCCCGATTTCTTCTACAGCTTCAAAATTTAGGAGTTTTACAGGCAGATGGGGGATTCTGATCCATTTAGGGTTTGATTTGGGTTCGTAAGTTCTGAAGTCAAAATTAGGTTTCCAAATCATGAATTGAAAGCAAAAACCTTTGGATACTATTGGTTTGCCTTTCAAAAATTTATTTTTTACTAATTCAGAGTTGTAGTTTATATAGAAAAAAATTTCTAAGAGAGAAGTAATACTTACCTAGCTTGAGAAATCTTGCATCCACCAATTCACTATCTCCTCCCTTCTTTGCCCAGAGCCACACCACTTAGCAAATATACCACGAGAGCTACAATGCCTTCACATTGCATCTTTCTTCTCATTTTTTAGGATAAACGCTTTAAAATCCCCTCTTAAGATTTTCTTGGGTTTTTTTATCATTAGCATCTTGACATGTATGCTCTTCGGGTATATTGTATGTAGTTTTTGTTGGGCTTTGTTTTCCCTTGCAGAGATATGGGTGAATTGGGGATAGGAATTTTCCCAAGCAATATCCATCTTGATCCAAGGAGCATTTGAAGACCCCTTCACAACCCCATCAGTATGTTGGGGCTTCATAATATTTTTCATGTGATTACTTATAAAATGTCATGATAGGGACACACAATTAGCTCTAGATGCAAGACTAGGAATTTCCACTGGAATTCAGTTGGCCCCCATTGCAACAAAGGCAGTTGCAGGTCTAACCTTTGAATCAAATGGATAACATGTAGCCTCTTTCCACTCCCTAAATCTATGTAGAGTTTATGAGAGTTTAACCTCTGCCTTAATCCCAATGATACTAAGTTCACCCTTGTCGCCTAGTGGTATGAGGAGGCCTTATTTCCTACCATTTTGGCCGCTTATTTTTCCCTTTTCCTCTTTACCAACTAACATTTTTGTTCTACATAAGGGTTTTCCTTTATTAGAGTATACTGCTTGACGATCCTCATTTCCCATATTTTTGCAAATCTTTTTATTACTATTTAATATTGTATTTGATAATCACAACATTATTTCTCTTTAATATTTTTAATTTTTTGTAAATTTTTTTGTTGCCAAGATGCCTGTTTGTCAGGTTTTCATCAAGGCAACATTTGTTTTTTTTTTTTCTTGTTGACATTTTGTTACTTTTTTGGAATTGATGGACGCGTGATTGACATGGATTGGGGACTCAAGCTTCTTTCTCCTTGGATGGTGCTCTTGAAATACATGTAATAATGAACCATGACTATGAAAGTAAGGTCAAAGGCATTGGTAAGATAATGACAAAGGGATGAAAGGGGTGATTTGATGAAATGGGACAAGGATCTAGGCAAAGGATTGGATGAGATGGATAAAGAGCTGGAAAATAGGTGTTAGATAATGGAGGGAGTGAAAGAAGACTTGCTTTTGAGTGGATGAAAATGTTGGCAAGAACAACATTGACACACACCTTGAGGGGTGATGAAGTGATGGAGGAAAAGGAGATTTTGAATGTGAGGGAGGAATGGATATGGATTTTGTGACAAAAGGACTCGAATTTTTTTTGGAAGGTTTGAGGTATTTAGATGGAGGGGTAGCAATTTTGAATGCCAACTTGGATTTTTCTTTAGGATATTGGGCTTCAAGAAGCTTCTTAGGAATCCATGTGTTTTTTTATATTTTATTCTTTTGTGGGTCCTTGGAATGCATTGTTTGCACAAGAGATTTAGGAATCCATATAGCTTTTGATTTTATATTTTACTTAATTGGCTTTTGTGGCCTTTTCACATTTATTTTTCATTTTGGATCATATTTTGCTTTGTTTTTACATACCAATTAGACTGGACATGTTGATTCTTGACAACATGTGGATTGCTTTACTTATGGACTTTATATTTAGCATCAAAATTTCTTAGAGAAGGAATGGGATTCACAGATGGATAGGGATAAAATGGAGGGCTTTTGGATGCATGAAAGGTTCTCAAATATTTGTGCCTTTTTTTACCAACACATGGAAAATGGCATATGGATCATGAGCTAGTGGATGGAAGAAAATATGGACCTAAGATGGATGAAAGGGATGAAGGAGAAGGTATACATTTAGATTTGGATTCAGTAGGGATATCAACACCTTGAGAATGAGCTTTGTAACTAAGGCCATGACCATTAGAATTTTATTTGACATGAAAGTTTTTTAATATACCTTATTCATGGATGCTTAACCCTTTAACTTGATAATTCTTGCTTTGACTAGTAGGATACTTGCTACAAGATGCGAGTCCATTTTGAGGTGGATATGATATGGAAGAACTTATAGGATCATGGAGTGGATCATACTAGATCAAAGAAGAGGAACCCATTTGACTTATATGGGATTCATGAAAGACTTGCATAGAGGTGTTCAAATCACAAGGGGGATCAGGAGGAATAATGGGATCCTATGATGGAATAGGAATAATGACATGATTATTTGGTGAGATAGGATCTTGTGGTGGATATATGGGTTTAGAATGTGGAAATGAAGGAGTGGAAGTATCTTTGAGGAGGATATAAAGGGATTATGGTATCTAGTGGTGGAAATGAAGGTGAATGGATACTCTAATATTGACTTGAAAAAGGATCATTGGATTCCATTTTAAGGGTGATTACTCTTGACTTTGGATGGAATAATTAGGAAGAGTGACAGGGATGTCATGATATTTCTTAGGGAATGAAATGTCAATGGAACATGGAAGGACATTGTGTTCATGAGATGGAAGGGGATCATCTTGGATAATAGGGGCATGATGGTGGGATCATCATGAGGCTCGAGGGAAATTGGATCTTGTGCAACAATTGGATGGGATTGGTCATTGTTGGGATCTTGATCTTGATTTGTTTCAGGACTCATTTTCTCATGTTTTTGATCATCCTCTTGACATGGGGAATGACTTAAAATATGCATGGGGGATTCTAGGAAGGATTCAATGTTTTGGCATGGTGGAGGTAGACTTTACACGAGACTCTCTAGAGTAGGATTGCTTGAAAATGGGGTATGTGGCGATGGTGATTCTAGAATCTATGAATCATGGAAGGGACTTGGATCATGAATGGGAATAGCTTGGATTTCTTCTATGGATATATGTTTGAAGGTTTTGTCATTGGACATGTCACTTGATGGAGATGGTGGAAATTTCTCTTGTGAGGTGTTAGGAGATGAATAAATGATGAGAGACATGGAGGTTTCTTGAATGTCAATTTATTCATGGGAGGTAGGGGTTTCATTGATATGATCGCTTTGGAATGGGCCATTGATAAACACAAGTAATTGATTTTGATCATGTTCATCAATAATTTCATATGCCTTAACCAAATTTTGAAGCAAACTCTTGAACGTTTTAGATTGGGATTTTTGTCGCTTAGGTGATCTTTTTGGTGATACCACATCAATATTTGCATGGTGTAAATAATTTGTTGATTGAACATGTGGTATAATAGGATGCTCATCGATCATGCTTGATTGATCTCAAAAGTATGGTAGTTCTACATTAGTGTTTGTTTGAGAAAACCTTGGTGGTGAATTTGAAGACATAAGAGGACATTCACTAACATGTGATATGATTGGTGGAAAAATTGTTTGTGACCTTGGTATTGATTGACTTGTTTGCACAATTAGTTTTGTGAATTTTTTATGGACACTACATTGCATTGGAATGAAGACTGGTTCAAAATTTGGTGGTGGCCCAAGTTGATTTATGCCACGCTCTGGTTGAAAAGTTTGATTTGGAACTTGATCAAATAATTGTTGTTGGTCTAGGTTAAATTGGATTTGATTTGGGATTGGATTGACATTTGTGGTTGTTGGTCTAGGTTAAATTGGATTTGATTTGTGGTTGTTGTTTTCAATTGGTTTGCTACGTTAATTTATGAAATGATATTTGGTATGTTTAATTTTGAAACGAGAGCATCTATGTAAAATTTCCCAAGGTATTATTTTGGACCTTCAAGGAGTTTGGACATTTTAGTTCTACTTTCTTCCATCTTTTCCACTTTTTGTTCCAAGGTTTTCACTTCTTGAGCCAATTTATTCTCCAACTTTTGGGACATGTATGAGTGGGATTAATGTGATTGATCATTTGATTGAAAGGACATGATCCCATGTGAATATGAAGTTTGATGTTGGGGTTGTGATTTTTCCATTGGAGGGTCACCTTATTTGTGATACCAATAATGCCAAACCATCTTGTTTGGTTTTTTGAATTTGATCAAGGGTCAATGCTTGGTGATGAAATTGAATTGATACTTTAATTTTGTTATCTTGTAAAACCTTGGAATCATGTTTCAACTTTGAAAACTATGCCTCTAGGAGATGAAGGATAAATGCAATTAAAAGGTACTAAAATACAACTTATGTTTTTCAATTTTTTCAAAGTTTAGGAATGATGTGACATGAAACTTAGGAAATGATCAATATGAATCAAATATATGGGGGACAAATACAACTCATGTATTTTTAAATTTATTGGACTTAAAGGGTTTTGAATGATTATGACTAGTACAAGTTAGGATATGAAAATGAATGACTATGTTTTGGATTTTACAAGTCTTGAAATGCAATTTGGGGATGCAAATTTATGTTTGGACCTTAGACTTTGAGAATGATTATGCAAGATATAATTTTATATTTTTATTTTGGGAAATAAATTTTAAGGATGATAATGAAAACTAAGGGTTATGACATGCAACTATTTATTTTGGGGTTTTTGAACTTTTAAAACCCTTATAAATGCAAGTCTAATGGCATGATCTTAGGAAACTGAAGTGGGATCAAGACCTTAAAGGACCAAAAGACAAATCAAAATATAAAGGACCAATTCAAACCTGTCATTACAAAGATTGGGTATTGACTTAATGATGGTGTTGATAAAAGGAAAAATTTGTGACAAGGTCAAGCTTCTTATCCAACAACATAAGGTATAACCTAATACTTGAATGTTTGGGATTTTGCAAAGTTTTGATAAATTCTAAGTGCAAAATGAGGATGATAATGTAAGGGAAATATGACAAGGATAATGAGGACTATAATGAAAAGGCTAAGGGCTAATAACGATATGTAAGGATTATGAGGATTAAATAAGGATTAATACAAGGATTATGCAAAGACCAAAATAATTATGAAGACTATGCAATGAGAATGAGGGCTAATGCAAGGACTAATCTAGGGTTGAAACAAGATTCCAAATTTTCACAGGGTTTTGAAATGCCATGTTTTGAAATATTTGATCAAGTTTGAGCAAGGTTTTTGGAATGACTTTGAATGTATTGAGAACGTTTTGAAATACTTTTGAATTTTTTAACAAGATTTTGAAGTGTTTTGAAATGTTTTGATGGGGTTTTGAATAATGCAATTGTTTATAACACTCACACAAGACACTTCAAATAGAATGGTTGTGTATGACCTTAATAAAATACATCACAATCCTAAGGCTAGCCAGGACAATACTTGTTCAATCCCCACTTGGATTAAATCCAATCGCACTTATTTAAAGCGGATAACCTAGAAATTTGGTGGCACTGGCGCCCTCCCTTATACACATTTCTCAGGCACACCAAACTTCAAATTCCTTGGGTTATCATTTCCCAAGGAACTACTATCTCTACTATGAATTGCGAGAATGTGGGGCATCTTAGTCAGTCTTTGACCTTTTGTGTCTACAAGTAGAAGGATTTTGGCAAACTATAAACAATTGTCTTTCTAGTAAGGGTATCTACTTAGGTGGCCATACTCATAGTAATTTTCCCAATTAAGGGGCTTCCTAGCCCTTTCAAAGAAAAGTGTTTTATGTATTGAAATGAAGGGCTTTAATGTATCATCCAGGTACTAAGGGAAACTATTATCAACATGACAAACTCACACTTGTCGATTGTGACATTAATCACAACCATATTTTTATATAGTGATTTAGAAGGGCTTGGATTTAGCTCATTACCACTCGATCTACCTTGGTGGTGAGTACCTATTTTGCTGATCCAAGGTGAGCCCTATTCTAAAGGGTTCTAAACTAAACAAACATGCCAAAGCACAAAACATGCCAGGAAAAGTCCATTGACCTTAAGAAATTAAAGTGTGCTCTATCTAATAAAAATAAACACATGGGTTATAACTAGCACAAAAGGTCTTCATTACACATCCTACATCAAATTGATTAGTACTTTGCATGTATTTGTATTCCCATGATTTCCAAAGAGATGCACAAACTGATTAGTGACCCAATATCTCTATCCTAAGAGCATAAAATAGAGAGGAAATACATAACGAAAGAACTAAATCAAAAACATATACAAACCTGACCAACTGCACAGATCTATGACCCAGTGCACAAAATTGTGACTAAGTGCACAAAATTATGACCAAGTGCACAAAATAATGACCAAGTGCACAGAACTGTGACCAAGTGCACAAAATTGTGACCAACTACACAAAACTATGACCAAGTGCACATACCTATGACCAATTATGCAGATATTTGACCAGGTGTACAAAACTCCTCCCAAGTGTGCACAACTCCTCCCAAGTGCATAGATCTACTTCTGTTCCTGAAAACACACACTAAAATAAGTCAGATCTTGCATGGCTCATGTCGGGTTTACGAAATGTAAGGTAGAAAAATCAGGAAACATTTGCATGCTAAGGCAACCACAAATCTCTAAAATCATACAAACAAATAAACCTATTCTAACATTAAATCAATTGAGAAAGAGTATAAAAGATATGCAAAACATAATAATTTTTTTTATCAACTAGACTTCAATGTCCTTTCTTGTTTCTCCAATGATTGATATGTATCTCCCATGACAAAATGCACTTAACCACGAAAGAAAAATGACATGATAACTAGAAGATTCAAAAGATGTGTTTGTTAAAAGAATGAGAGAAAATGCCTCAATTTATAGAGTTTTGAGGGAAAATCAACAAATTAGCAATTTGAGACACAATTGAGAATGTGTCATGATTTATGACAAGATTTGAAGTTGCAAATGGAAATATGCCAGAATGATTGAAAGCTCATTTTGAAACATGCAAAATGAAGGGGTAGTTTATTAGTGAGGTGAAAGAGATTGAAAGAGGAAAGTCTAAGAGATGGGGGAGTTAGAAACTAATTGTAGACACCCTAAAATGGACAGACTTGTGACTTGACATTAAAAACACTAATTTTCATCTATTAATTAATGGTTTTTTAATCATTAATTAATCATCTATTTTCTCATTTCATCTATTAATTAATGGTTTTTTAATCGTTAATTAATCATCTATTTTCCTCTAAATTCATTCCCTAAATCATCTAATCAAATTCCCAAAATTAATTAAATAGTTAATTTTATTTAATTAATTAACCTTAATTGGTTAATTACCAATACTTAATTAATTAAATTCAATTTCCTATAGTTTAAATTGAACTATTTAAACTTACTAATTAAATTCTTCCAATTAAATTAATTTAATTTCATTCAATAAAGCAATTCTAAATAAAAAAGAATTCAGTTATCTCACATGTTGAAAACTTTAATTACATAAATGAATTAAATAATCAATTATGTTCAAAGAGATAATCCTTAATCAGATCACATGGGTTACTCCACCCACATCTCCAGTTCACATGGGTAAATCCATCCATCTCTTCAGTTCACATGGGTAACTCCACCCACCTCTTTAGTTCTAAAAGGTAACTCACAATTAGCTCTTCAATCAACCAAACTCTATCTCCTCTTTTCTAGTTGAAGAGGTGGAGTTTACTGATGGCTTCTCCAGTTCCTTTTAATCTTAATCGTTCATCTCCCTATCTCTGGGATTGATCTCAATCGTTCATATCATCCTCCATTCATATATAATAAACCCTTCATACCCATTTGAAGGATCCAGGATTTCAAGCTCTTGTGCGCCATTACTCCGTCAGTTTGGTTCTAGCATTCAAGCCATCTTGCGATCACAAATCCATTCAATTATCAAATTCTCGACACTTCTTAGGTCATAGACACTATCCACACCAATACTGAGCATCAAAAACAACATTTCGGAAGGAGCAGAGAGAGACAATAGAAGCTTAAGGCAATTTGGGTTTGCATTCATTTGTTTTCTCTTATTTTCTTGTATATTTTATTGATTACGTTTAATTATTCATCATTAGTAATTTTTGTATTGATTTCCCCATTGCAAAATAGTGTTACTAACCCTCATCGTTGGAAAGTGAAGGAACCACGAATCTGAACACGCATACATTTTGGTGAACCCACTCTAGAGAGTCCCATTCAAAATCCTTCTCCCTCATGTCAAAACATTGAACCATTCCAAGAATCCACCATACATATTCCAATTGATATCCTATGTCAAGAGGATGATGCAAATCATGAAGAAACAAGTCCTAAAGAAAATCAAGATCAAGATCCCAAGAATGACCATACCTGTGTAGTTTTTGACCAAGATCTTATACTTCTAGAAACTCATGAAGATTCCACTATCCTTGACCATCCTATCCAAGATGATCCCCTTCCATCCCAAGAAAATTTTTTCCTTCCAAGTCTTATGGACCTTCCACTTCCCATGCCTAAGCAAGATCATTACATCCTACCCATTTTCCCAAATGATTCTATCCAATTTAATGAGAAATTCACCCTTAAAATTGAGTCAAATGTTCACCTTCAAAATCTTATGGACCTTCCACTTCCCATTCCTAAGCAAGATCATGGCATCCTTCCCATTCTTTTGAAGGATTCCATTCACAATCAAGAGAAAATCACCCCTAAAATGGAGTCTGATGGTCCTCGTCCAAGTCAAGATCAAAGTATCCCTTCACCTTCATCTCCACCACAAGATCCCATAATCCCTCCAGATCCTCCTCATGATCCTATGATTCCTTCATCTCCATGTCCTAATCCTCCATTTTCTCCACAAGACCATATCCTACCAAATGATTTTGTCACTGCTCCTATTCCATCACAAGATCCTATCATTCCTCCTGACCCCCCTCATGATCCCAACACATTTATGCAAGTTGTTCATGAGCCCCATGCATTTCAAATGGTTTCCTCTACTTCCATCTGGTTTGGTCCACTTCATGATCCTTTTGTTTCTTCCATATCATATCCACCTCAAAATGGACTCGTGTCTTTTAGAAAGTATCCTACTGGTCAAATAAAGCATTATCAAGTCAAAGGGTTAGAGCTCCATGAACAAAGTACATTAAAACCCTTTCATATCAAATAACATTTTGATGGTCATGGTCTCCATAACAAAACTCATTCTCAAGGTGTTGGTACCCTTTCCAAATCCAAATCCAAATGTATACCATCCCCTTCACCCCTTCCATCCATCTTAGGTCCATATATTCCTCCATCCACTAGTTCACAATCCACTTCTCCTTTCCTAAATCAAGGTCAACAAAGGCACACATCTTGGACAACCTTCCACCCATACAAAAGTCTCCATACCATTATTATCCATCCATGAATCACATTCCCATTTCAATCAATTTGGATGCCAAACATAAGTTCCATAAGTCAAGAAATCGACATGTAGTCAAGGATCAACATGTCCAGTCTAATCAAAATGTAAAAACAAAGAAAAATATGATCCAAAAGGAAAAAGAAATGTCCAAAAGGCCACAAAGGCCCCTTGAGCAAAAATAAAATTCAAAATCAATGTGGGTTCCTAAATATCTTATAGAAATAATGCGTTCTAAGGGCCCACAAAAGGATAAAAAATCAAAATGCATGTGGATTCCTAAGAAGCTTCTTGAAGCACAGTATCCCAAATAAAAATCCAATTTGGCATCCAAAATTTCTATCCATCCATTTAAACACCTCCAACCTTCCAAATCCATTTTGGGTCCTTATATCCCAAAATTCATAAACATTCCTCCATCAAGTCCAAAATCTCCTTTTCTTCCATCAAATCCAAAATCTCTTTTTCCTCCATCACCCCTCAAGGTGTGTGCCAATGTTGTTCGTTCCCACTTATCCATCCACTCAAAATCAATTATTCTCACAATCCATCCATTATCCAACAAATATATTCCAGTCTTCCATCCACCCTCTTGTTCAATCCCATGCATAAACCATCACCTTATCCCACTTCATCCATTTTAGCCCCCTTTTCCATTACCCTATCAACATCTTTGAGCATACATTCAATAGCCATGATCTATTATAACACATATTACAAGGTTACAATGTGAAGAGCAATATGCTTATGTCCTTCCTCCATTTCCTATCATGAGTCTATTATCTTCCAAAAAAAAAGTAAAAATAATAATAATAATAATAAATAAGAAGAAAGAAAGAGAAAAAAATATTCGTCCACTAGTGAAAACCTGGCAAACAGGCACATTGGGCAAGTGCCATGATGAAAACCAGGCAAACATGCATCACATGTAATCTACAAACCTCTTGCATTCCATACATGGGGGCATGTTCCATCCATATTTTCCTCATATCATATCCCTTTCATTTCCTCCATTAACCTATATCCCTCATATCCCTTATCTTATCAATATCCATATTTTTCCAACTATGATCTTGACAAGGCTAGGGATCTCCCGAGAAGCATCACATGTCCTATATGTTTCATGTTGTCTGCATTCCTATGGTCCATATTTCCTATCTTTTCACATTCTTTAATCCATATCCCTTCCCCTTGTCCATTCTTGATCTTGTTTTCCCTATCCATGTCCTATCATTATCCTATCAAATCCCTCTCTTGGTCTTGATAGAAAATACAGATAAAAAAAATGCAAAACCTATTTTCAACATCCTCTTGACATGTCCACTCTTGCCAACCACATACCAATCAATGCACCATGTCTTTATCATATCTTGTTATGTCTAGTCCCTTATCTTGCAGAGAGACATGTTATCTCATCATGTGGATAGTCCTTGGCATCCAAACAACTTCAAGACATACTAAGAGACCTTTGACCTTCATCCATCAATCCATAATTTCCTCGCCTTGCTAGACTGGAGGCAATCTACAAAAAATATATGTGGGAATTTGACCTAGTGGGTAAGATTACACCTTCTTCAAAAAATAGACACAAATACATCATAGCAACAACAAATTACTTCACTAAGTGGGTGGAAGAAATTCCCCTCACTTACATAACTGGAAAGCAGATCTCAATGTTCACACTAGACCATATCATATGTCGGTATGGAATTCCTCAAACCATCATGATAGATCACGGTACACCTTTCTAAAACAAAGATGTTGAAGAGCTATGTGAACAATTCCAAATCAAACAAGGGTTCTCTTCATTCTATTATCCTCAAGGGAATGGCCAAGCTGAAGTGACAAACAAGACCATTTTGAAAATCTTGAAGAAAACAATTAATGAATCAAGGCGAGACTGGCATTTGTATCTTAGTCCTGCATTATGGTCATACAGAACTAGCATGAGAACACCTATAGGAGCCACTCCTTTCTCCCTAGTATATGTATTAGA
Source organism: Thuja plicata (assembly GCA_018584345.1). Taxonomy (NCBI): domain Eukaryota; kingdom Viridiplantae; phylum Streptophyta; class Pinopsida; order Cupressales; family Cupressaceae; genus Thuja; species Thuja plicata. The sequence continues at coordinate 122,632 of MU224345.1, forward strand.
GGCAGTTTTACCCCTCGAAGTGGAAATCCCATCCCCGCGGATATCATTAAAGAACCTGATTTCAGATGAAGACTACAGAGTAGCAAGGCTCAGTGAACTGGAACTACTAGACGAAAGAAGACAACATGCATTCAACCACTTACAAGGCTATCATAATCGCCTTAGAAGGAATTATCACAAGAAGGTGAGGCCACAAACATTTGAGGTAGGAGACCTTGTCCTCATGGAAAATCAAAAGAACCAAGCAGAGCGAGTCAAACCTGAAAAGTTTGAGCCTAACTGGCTAGGACCATATGTCATTGTCAACTCTACCCAGAGTGGGGCTTAAAAACTAGCAACACCAGAAGGGGATCATCTTCCCGGATACATAAACAACATGCACCTCAAGAGGTTCTATGCTTAAGGTCTCAATGGTTAAGGAAACTATCTACATATCCAGAAAATACCAAAAAAATGAAAAGATAGAAAAATGTTACCTTGGTGAAAACCTGGCAAATAGGTGCCTTGGCGACAACAAACAAATCAAAAAAAGTAAAGAGAAACGAAATCATTCTCTCAGTGAAAACCTGGCAAACAGGCGCTATTGAGTAGGTACCTTGGTGAAAACCTAGCAAACAGGTGCCAAGTGTTCAAATCAAGCTTCACCATCAATGAACTCCATAATCAAAAGCTTGAGAAAACTTCAAATGCAAGACTGACTACCCAAGCTATATCCAAAAACACAATCCCCTCTAAGCACCAACACATATCCATGGTTAGTACTGGTCCACCAGACTAGGGGGCGATTCTAATGTCCTGAAAAAAATCCCAAAAAATCAGAAAGCTAATCAAAAGTCCTAAAAAGATCAAAATATCCTGAAAAAAATCTATCTTCATCAAAAACAATAAAAAAATTGCAAAATCCTAAGCGATAAAACCAACTCGATTATCAAGAGAGAAAAAGGTGATCACACCATGTCAATCAATGTCACAACCATGAGCTTTGTGAATCAGCATTGGGCCCATATGACACAGCTTTATCAATCTATCAAATCTAACAACAAGCAAACTGGCAACCAAGCCAATCTATCAAATGTCACAACCATGAGCTTTGTGAATCAGCATTGGGCCCATCTGACACAACTTGATTAGCCACCAAAAATTATCAAAATCAATCAATCAATCATATCAATCATCTTATACAGTGATGGATATGCTCAAAACCAGACAGGTTAGTCTTATATGAGTCATCTATTATTGAAACCAGACACAATCAGTCTAATCAAGCCTATCAAGAGAGTCGAGCCAATCAAGAGAACCAAGGAACAATAAAAAATGTTGACTAGGTCAGTCAGCCGGTCAGATGTCAGTCTATATTTCATGGTTATGTTCTTACGCTACTCCAGGATCCACCAAGTGAGAAGAGTAGCTATGATGGATCATGACTTATTTTCTTTGATTGTTTTCTGTTAAATTTTCAATTAAATTCTGGGGCCATGATGATTTATGATAAATGTGGTAGGCATTGTCACTTATCTGGTAGCCATGCAGTTCCACAATCTGAGCTTAACCTTGGGAAAGAATTAGACATTCCTTCTCTATTATATGCTTGTTTATTTACCAATAGAATCATAGTGGTATCCAAATGGACTTTGGGTGCATTGGATTTCTATCTTGGTTGTTATGGGCTTTCTTCTTAAAATCAAGAGTTCACAGTTTTATCCAAATGGACTCTGGGTGCATTGGAATTATATCTTGTTTTTTAGGTCTTTCTTTTCAAAATCAAGAGCTCACGGTGCTATCCAGATGGAGTCTTGGTGCGTTGGAGTTTTATCTTGGGTTTCCTTTTTCTTTTGGTCGGTTTATTCAGAGGGCAAAGTGTTATCCAGATGGTCAATATCTAGGTGCTTTTGGCTCTTTTTCTTTTCAAACAAGGAACATAGTTGAACCCAGATGGTCAATATTTGGGTGCATTAAGTTCTCTTTCTATTCAATCTCTCTACTCCTTCCGGTTATCAAGAGGTCATGGCGATATCCATATGGTATGTGATCTGGATACATTGGACACTCTTCGGAATTTCATAAAAAAAAGATGCAATGATGACAAAAATTGGAAACACGACAGCGACCTGGGTCACCCATCCGTTCTATCAATTCATATCTATCAATCATCAACCATCCTTTCTATCAATTCATATCCATCAATCAATCCTAAAGAAACTTTTTCCACTTTCTTCTAACTAACATGCATTTACTTAGATATTTTGTGCGTAGTAGATTGTATTCATTTATTGCATAAGAAAAATCCAAAACATGTGCATAGTAGATCATATATTCAATGCATCCATCATCAACAACATCATAACTAACATATGAATGCATTCGTCATCATCACATAGTGATTCATATTTTCAACAAATTAATGCTCATCTGATGCATTTTCTATGCTTAATTTGTTGAGGGGGCATATAGTCCACCTGCGGTCACTGGGGCAAGCTGGGGCAGGATCAAATCTGAAAATTCTTTGTCACAACGTGATGAATCACATTGTATCAAAGAGGGTCAAATGTAGACACCCTAAAATTGACAGACTTGCGACTTGACATTAAAAACACTAATTTTCATCTATTAATTAATGGTTTTTTAACCGTAATTAATCATCTATTTTCTTATTTCATCTATTAATTAATGGGCTTTTAATCATTAATTAATCATCTATTTTCCTCTAAATTCATTCCCCAAATCATCTAATCAAATTCCCAAAATTAATTAAATAATTAATTTTATTTAATTAATTAACTTTAATTGATTAATTACCAATAATTAATTAATTAAATTCAATTTCCTATAGTTTAAATTGAAAGATTTAAACTTACTAATTAAATTCCTCAAATTAAATTAATTTAATTTCATTCAATAAAGCAATTCTAAATCAAAAAGAATTCAATTATCTCACATGTTGAAAACTTTAATTACATAAATGAATTAAATAATCAATTATGTTCAAAGAGATAATTCTTAATCAAATCACATGGGTTAATCCACCCATCTCTCCAGTTCACATGGGTAACTCCACCCATCTCTCCAGTTCACAAGGGTAACTCCACCCACCTCTTCAGTTCTAAAAGGTAACTCACAATTAGCTCTTCAATCAACCAAACTCTATCTCCTCTTTTCCAGTTGAAGAGGTGGAGTTTATTAATGGATTCTCTAGTTCCTTTTAATCTCAACCGTTCATCTCCCTATTTCTGGGATTGATCTCAACCGTTCATATCATCCTCCATTCCTATATAATAAACCCTTCATACCCATTTGAAGGATCCATGATTTCAAGCTCTCGTGCGCCATTACTCCGTCAGTTTGGTTCTAGCATTCAAGCCATCTTGCAATCACAAAGCCATTCAAATATCAAATTCTTGACACTTCTCAAGTCATAGATGTTGTCCACACCAATACTGAGCATCAAAAACAACGTTTCAGAAGGAGTAGAGAGAGACAATAGAAGCTTCAAGCAATTTGGGTTTGCATTCATTTGTTTTCTCTTATTTTCTTGTATATTTTATTGATTACGTTTAAGTATTTGTCATTAGTAGTTTTTGTATTGATTTCCCCATTGCAAAACGGTGCTACTAACCCTCGTCGTTGGAAAGCGAAGGAACCACAAATCCGAACAGGCGTACACTAATTAATAGGGATTAAATCCTATGTGGAAATGTGAGAGATTATTTGAATTTAGAAAGTCATTTAATCCTCACAAATTAATAATTAGGAATTTTAGGAATTAGAAATTTCCATAAAATCAAAAATTAGACAACTAATTAATGTGGGATTAATTAATTGTGAAACTTAGGAAAGGGACAAATAAAATACATTTATTTATTTTTATTTTTGGTCGGTAATAGGTTTTTTGTATTAATATAAAAATATATTAAAATCATAAGACTTCACATTTCTATTCATCCTTACCCTAGAAATCTATCTTCTATATGAGTTCATCCTCCTTTACATACTTTAGATATATACCTATATCTCTTATCCCTAACTATCTATAGTTGTTCAAATATAGTCCTTCTTGTAACCTTTAAAACATTTACAATACATTGGCATATATCCTAATAGAGTAAAATTCAAAAAGGTCAAATGCTCTGCTTTTACGACTTTTAGGCAACTCTGTTTCTGTTCTGCTACTCTAATTTTGTCCTTGCTTCTACTTTTTCGGGCGTTATAATTGCGACCTATCTTCTTTTCCATTGTTGGTAGAAGATTTATTCTTTCCATATCATCGCCAAAATTAAAAAAAAATTAAAAACATCTTGCAAAATGGGGAATTACCTTTCAGTTTCCAATCACATCTCTTCCCTTTCAGCCAAATTGGGTGCATTTTTTACGCGACACTATCGCCATTAGTTTCTTCATTCTTTCATTTTCCATGCACTTGTTCAATGTGACCTCCTCCTTGATCTATTTCCATCCTTCCCTTGCTTTCCTTATCACCAGAGACTTTTCTACTTTTGGCCTCCACCTGAGGAACAGAGTCATCCTATATAAGCGAGCATCATCGTCTTCCTCAAAACATTCAGAGATGTCTTGCCCTATTCTGGGTATAGACCATTCTAGAATTGAGTCAAGCTCACCCAACACATCTTCTTCAAATAAAGATCTTATGATGTGACCCACTTCGTCGATTTCCTCTTTGATTTTGAGGCCCCATGCAATGAGAACGACAATAACATCCAGGTTAGTTCTGCACTTAATTCGTCATTCTTTAAATTATTCTCCAATTACTTTCAAAATGGCCTCCACCATCCTTGTTGTTTTGATTTTTATCAAGCCTTTCACCCTTTCAAAGCTCACTGGTCCCTTAAACGCTTTCATTTGTTTAATAGAGTCTACACAGAATGTTGCTTCCATCTTGCCTTTCTCTATCACCGTCTTAGTTCTTCAACCTTATGTATTTCAAGAAATGGAAAGTCAACTTTTAACTTCATGACAATGTTACTTCATTGACAATCCTATCTTTGTGCATGCAAGCGGTCACTTCCCACTCTCTTTAATGATTATAAATCCTGACGTTCATTAAATTCCTTCTCTCTCCTATCTTGAGATCGCATCATTACCCCGACTCTCAAGACATAATCGTCGTCATTCATGTCCTCTCCATTATGAAACTTGACACTTGCCTTTACCTTGATTTTAATAACATTTAATACCTTTGATCCTGTTGTTTATGATGTCATCAAGGCAATTTTAAAATTGAAACATATCTAAAGTGTCTTTTTCTATGTAACTGAAATCTTCAAATATAGGATTTTCAATTTTTTTGAAACTAGTGGCCCAGTTTGCAATTTTGTCAGCCTCTGCATTACCTTCTCTCAAAGTGTGGCTAATACAAAATTCATTAAATTTCCGGATAAGAACTCCCACTTCCCTTACGATGCTATTTATGAACCATGTTTGAGAATTTCCTTTTTTTATTGCCTTTATAATAACTTGTGAATCTCATTCCAAATGGATCTTCTCCACACCCAACCTCAATCCCAGTTTGACTGTTAGCAGAGCTGCCTGAGCCTCTGCCATATTGTTTGTCCTTGTCCCTATCCTCTGAGCTACCAATGCTTCCACCTCCCCATTACTATTTCTAGCGATAGCGCTTGTTCCCAAGATTCTTGGATTCCCTTTTGAGGATCCATCAAAATTTATTTTTATCCATCCGATATCAGGAGGAAACCACTTTACATCCTTTCTACATACCTTCATTATTCCTACTTGACTTCCATCATTCCTATATCTATTTTTTATTCTTGGCCACTGTTTGTGTATTGATTTGTCCCAAGATGTGAAGATAATATTAGCATTTAGCTTACTTACTGCAGCACTCATTACTTCCTCTATTGAAGAGTTTATTCGCAGTAAAAAATTTTCCACTGATTGTGAAGTATCCTAGAAAATTCTTTTGTTCTGTTCTTTCCACAGCTCCCATATGATTATTGAGGGAATTACTGTCCAAATTTTTGATAAAGTAGATCTTTTAAAGTCACACAACCACCACTTGAATATATCTAAGAGAGAATTTGGCATAGGTCCTATGAGGTTTAGTTTTGATTTGACCATTCCCTAGCATTGCTGGGCATATGCACAATGGACAAAGAGGTTATCAATATCTTCCCTCGCTTGTTTACATATGGGGCACATAGTTGGTCCTATAAAACCATACTTCTTTCTCCTTTCACCTGTTAAAGCTCTCCCTTGAATGGAAATTCATGCAAATGCTCCAAATTTCTGTAAGAAATCCTTATCCCTACATAGTTTATATGGCCAAACACTTGTTGTTTCCTCATTGATTAATAAATTATACCCCAGCTTTGCTGAATAGTTCCCACTCTTGGTAGCACACCATATTATATTATCATTTTCATCTGACAACTGTATTGGTCTACTATTAAAAATATATTTCATTTCATTACAAATTCTTTCATTCAGATATGTTGTAGAAGTCTCCTTCCATCTCCACTGCAGTCCCAAGGGCCCTTGGAATTGGTCCATATAATCTTGAAACTTTTCACCCCATACCATTTTTGTAATATCAATGAGCTCCTGCGAGTTATCTATATCTGAAAGAGCCAATTTTTCATTCCACAAATCCTCCCAGAATGACGCCTCCCTTGCATCACCAAGTTTCCATGACATGTGGCCACAAATTACTGGCCTACCTTCCAAGATGAAGTTCCATATCGCTGATCCTTTTGGGGGTTTCTAAACTGTAAGAATTCGATTGTCCTCCATTGTGTCCAGATACTTTTCCTTGAGGATTTTTACCCATAGCTAATTGGGCCTTGTATACATTTCCCATACAAGATTTGCCCCTAGGGATTTGTTAATAAGTTGCCATCTTCTTAGTCCTGCACCCCTATTTTTACGAGATTTACAAATTGAATCCCAAGCCACAAGTGGTATTTTGTCCTCATCATGTTCTCCATTCCAAAAAAAACTTCCTCATACCCTGTTTAATGTATTTTAGCACTTTGATGGGGATCTTTAAACAACTCATTGCAAATATAGGTATAGTTGAAATAACTTATTGGAGCATCAAGGTACGACCTGCATAATTCAGCCACTTTCCTTTCCAGCTATTCATTCTTTTTACACAACTATCTACCAAATCTTTCCATAGATTTTCTTTTGAAGCACCTTTAGAGAGTGGGATTCCAAGATATTTGTTTGGAAGAACTCCTGCCTTCATTCCCAGTATTCTAAGAACATGTTGTTGAATAGGGATAGATGTATTAAAGAAGAAAACTTCAGATTTCTCTCAATTGATGAATTGGCCAAAAACTTTACTATTGTAGACACCTAAAAATGGTTCATTGCCTATGCCCCATTTTTGACATGTCTTCTATATTGTGTGTTTGATCTTTATCATTCACTAATATTGTGTCATTCTTCCATGTCATCAATTACTAACATTTCTCTCTCTTTATCAAATCAATCATTTTCCTAATCAATTTCGATCAACCCTAAACCGATCCTATTCAATCCTATTCGATCCTATTCGATCCTAAACATATCCTATTTGATCCTAAATTGATCTTATTCAATCCTAAACCATTCCAAACCTTCCTAAATCAATTCAAACCTATCATATTCCATTCCTAATCCCTTGCAGAATTGTTTGACTCATTCTGACCATTCTGGGGCATTGTCCAAGATCACTGATGCCTAATTAACCCAATTTCAAACCAATCAATCAAAACCCTAATTCAATTCGATCAATCTTATCATCATTTTAGGAGCATTGTCCAAGATCATTGATGCTTTGTATCCCTTAATCAACCATTTGATAACATTGTCAAAGATCATCGGTGTTATCGCTATCAATCTATCAATATCAATTCAATAGTGTTGTCCACATTTGACAATACTATTTCTAACCATTATCATTTCGGGAACATTGTCAAAGATCATCGATGTCTCCCCCTTTAAATTTCAATCTTACGACACCATCAAAGTTCATTGGCACTTTTCAATCATTTCCAATCATCATTACACGGGCACATCGTCAAAGCTCATAGATGCCTCATGATTTCCTAAACTATTTTGGAACCCTCGAAATTGATCCTAAACCCTATCAATATTATCAAAATCATTTCAATTTGACATCAACGCCTTCAATTCGACCTATAACTCACTAATTCCCCCCTTGGGATGAATAACCCATAATTTATCCTAAGTCCTATTTGAATAAATAAATAAAACTTTATTTATTCCCCTTTCCCTAAGTCTCCAACAATTAATTAATTGGCTAATTTCAATTTATGAGATTTTCATAATTTCATAAATCTAATTATGAATTTTGAGGAATATTTGAGAATATTGAATTATTGATTTGATTAATGATTCATAATCCCACCTAAATATCATATCCCTTAATTGAGGATTATCATCCCTATTAAGGTCCTTCAAAAATATTTGCAATATCTCCTCATTTTATCTCCCCCATATCGTGCTTCCTAACATCCTACCAACCAAAATCTGCATTTATGCATAAATTCTCTGCTATCTCACCTAATTGATCGGCATTTTCTATAAAATGGGATGCATTCCTCTCATTCAAGGTTTACCACAAGATTTTTGAGAACTTCAAGAATCGTAAATCTTCTAGTACTCTCATTAGAAAACTTGGATTCTTGTGCAAAGTGTGTGTGCAAAGAGCACCATTAATCTCATTATGGAGAAGAAAGAAGGGCATTAGAACTACATTTGAAGGGAGTTTGTTTGTGTTATTTTGCATATGTTTCAAATCTTATTTCAAATGGTTTTAATGTTAGATTAGTTAGGGTAGCATATTGTTTAGGGTTTTTGGTTACCTAAATATACTTTCTAGTCCCTTTTCTGGTCTTACATTTTGTGAACCCGACGTGAACATGCTTAACTGATGATTTTTTTTGTGTTTTTGTGTCTTTTTCAGGTTCTGGAAGAGAGCTGCGTAGGTGGCTACTGAAGCTGCACAGGTGGTCACTGTTCCTGTATAGGTGGTCACTCTTTCTGCGCAGGTGGTTAAGTCCTGCGTAGGTGGTACCCAAACCTGTGCACTTGGAGTCCAGAGCTGCACAGATGGCTGCTTAGTTGCGTAGTTGGTCATATGGGATCCTCTTTTAGGGTTTAGGATCACTTCTTGCATGTTTAGGAAGCTATTCTGCATTTTGGGATTTCTCCCCTGCTTTTTCTTTGTTTAAAGGCTATAATGAATCCTAAACTATTCAAATGAACCCTAATAAGGTTAATGAACCTCACACTTTGATTTTCAAGGCCTAAAATGAACATTCACATTTGTATTTGGGCTCTTAAAATGGATCTCATCTAGCCTAGGGTTTCATACTATCAAGCATTTTCAAATTTCAAGCAAACTTGCAATCTAGCCTAACTAGGGGTGGAAATGGACTATTTCATGCAGGATCAATTTGTTTAAGTTGTTAAGGGACCTAAAATGAACATGCATATCTGATTTGGGTACCTAAAATGAACTCTAAACTAGTTTAGGATCAAAAGTAGATTTTTCCCTTAAGGTGTTCCTAAACCACTTTGATGCACATGCAAGCTAGTTAGGGTTTCAATTTCACTTCAATCTTTGCAAATAAACTTAAATGGCATAAATAACGAACCCTAGCTATGTTTCTAATGATATTGCATGCTTAGATGTTGAAAAAATCTCTATTTTTGCAAATTTTTAGTCATTTTTAGGCCTCTGATTAGTAGATACACACTTGGTTGTAGGAGCTGTGCAGGTGGTCAGAAGCTACATAGGTGGTACCCTAGTTCTGTGTAGGTGGTAGCCTATTCCTGCGCAGGTGGTAAATCTGATGTTTTTCAAGCAAGTTTTTGGATTTCTGCATTCCTATACTTGTTTCTACACTTAGACTACTGGATTTTGGTATTACTGATGATTTGTGCAACATGTTGGAAATCGTGGGATGAAGATTGAATCCTAAAAACTACTAATGGTTTCAATATAGGACATTTTTAGAAGACCTTGTGTTTTCCCAAACTTTTGTGCTTGCTTTTTGTAGTTAGAAAACACTTCATTTTGGTGCTTGAAAAGAACCTTTTGCTTTCATGTGTCTAATGTGTTTTCTAGATTGTAAAACCCTAAGAATCATATGAGCATATCCTCTCCCCTCGCCTTCATGGATCTTGGGTGTAAGAGAAACTCATATCATTATTATAGAGTGGCTACCTCCCAAGTGCTTTAGTAGAGCTAGTGAGAGTGGATGCCCAACTGGTAACATGCTAAAACCAAGCCCATCCAAACCGGAATACAAATATGCCACTATGATTAATCTCATAATGGATGGGTGTTGAATGTGTTATATCAGGAATAAGATCTCCCTCAATACCCTTGTGGTGTGTTAAAACCTACAAAACGTAACTTTTTTAGGTTGGGAGGCCTCCATAACGGAGCTAATATGCCTCATGTATAACCACTCAAATAGATGCCTTTACTAAACACCATGTCATAGTAGCCAAAAACCTTCTATTTGTTGGCGCAGAAGGTCGGAGACCAACTAATATTCCCCACACTTTCGTGGCTATTAGTCGAGACAAAAATCCCTTGGGAAGTGATGACCCTTGGGAGTTGAAGCTTGGAGTGCCTGAGAAGTGAGTGCACATGTAAGGAGGAGCCCGTGCCTCCAAGCTTCTAAGTTATCTACTATTAGTAAGCGCGGCTGACTTTCGGTTCAAGTGGGGATTCAACATATACTGTCCTTGCCATCCTTAGGTTGTGATGTGTTTGTTTCAATTTTACAACAACCATTCTTCACAATGTGTCTTGTGTGGTTGTTTCAAAATTTTAAAGAGAAATTTCAAAAACTTTCCAAATGTTCTATTCTATTCTCATGCCAAACATTCCAAACATTTCAAAAACATTCCCAAACATTCTTGAACACTTTGATTCTTCCAAAAATATATTGTTTCAAAACCTTGTGAACATATGGAGATCAATTTTTTTTATCTTGGAGCCTTGCGATTTGCTTCATTCTTGCATATTCATAGCATAATCCCTTTTGCATACATTGCATTAGTATCCTTTCATTTTCAATCTTAATCCTCTTGCATTAAACTTGCATCATAACAAATATTGCCTTGCAAAAATCCTCATATTGCATTTAGATCCTTTTCAAAAAACTTTGTAAAATCCCAAAGGGATTCAAATTTTAGGGTCTTACCTTATGTCATTGAAGAAAGAATCTTGCCTTGGTCCCTTATTCCCCAAATTTCAAACCCCCCTATCATTTGGTCTCACTCCATATTTGTCAGGTTGGATTGGACCTAGTCCCTTTTTATCCCTTTATCAAATTGATCCCTTTTAAAGTCAAGATTCCTATTCACTCTCCTAAGGTTAGACTCTTAGGTTTGCAATTTCCAAAGAGTTTTCAAATCCAAAAAAATCAACTACATTAAGCCATAGGTTGCTTTGCATACGTCATCCAAAGTCCAAATTTGCATTTGCATAAAGTCCTTGCATATTTAGGTTGCATTTTCATCCTAAAAGTCCCTAAAAAATTCCAAAAAAATCTTGCATTTGCATATAGTCATCATGTCAATATTCACTAGGTTCCAAGCATCCAAAAGGCAACAAGAAACTTATCAACCCATGTTTCCATCACAAGGAAAATCACAATTACCTTTTGATCAAAGACAAGATATACCTTTGCAACAACAAGATTTTGAGCCAAGACAAATGACATCAAAACAACCAAACAATCAATTCCATCAAGTCCATGCAAACATGATTCAAAATTTGCAAGCAAAATTGGATAAAGAAAAGAAAATCTTGGAAGAGAGTGTTGCAAATATGATAAAGAGTAAAAAGGAGATGGCCAAACTCCTTGGATGTCCAATTGAATCTTTTGGTGAAATTGACACACAAAATCTCCTTGAGAAATCAAAGATACCCAAACTCATTTTACAACTCAATGAGCCAATTGAAAAATTTAACAAAGCCCAATTAAATCATGTGCAAAAGACAATTTTTTTCAACCAAGTTCCAGATCATGCTCAATTCAATCAAGTTTCAAATCAGTCTCTATATGCTCAAATTTCAAATCAATCATTCAACCAAGTTCCAAATCAAACCTTTCAACCTGACTGTGGCATAATTCAAATGGGGCCACCACCAAATTACAAATCAATCTTCATTCCAATGCAACCAAGTGATATTTGAACAATTTCACAACCTCTTGTGCCTATCATGCAGACAATACAATCAATACCAAGATCACAAATAGTAACATTACTTGAGGAACCCTTTGTGTCCTCCAATTCACCACCAATGTCTTATCAAACAAAGAAAAATTCAAATGTGACATCTTTTGAACATCAACCAAGCATAATCAATAAGAAAACTTTTGTTGAACATGTTCATTCCAAAAATTCTTTCCAACATGTAAATAA
>MU224345.1:141708-154907 GCA_018584345.1 Thuja plicata
AAAATAAGGACCCCCCAGAACTAGAGAGAAAAGCCGGAAAAGCCTCTGCAAGCTTCTGTGCTTCAACGAAGACCGAACAACTGGCAGCAAGATGGCTCTGATACCATGTTGAGATTGATGAACATCAATCTACCCAAGAACCCTGCATACAAAACTACTACGAGAATGAAGACAGAAGATAGAAGAAACATAAGCTATGGCGGCCGATAGGCCAGAGAATGAAAAAACATGTTGACAGAAATTATCTTCTATATTCAACAATAAATGATTTACAAACTCCTTAAGAATTACAAAGCGGACAATCCTTATAAAGGATGCCGAAACCCTAAAAAGGGAAACTAACAGAAATAGAAACTACCTAAGGTTAGCTTAAGCAAACTAGAGTGAATAGGGAAGTTACTAATTAGATCATAATGATTTAAATTAGTAACCCCGATAGACTATTACTCTAACATAACCCACTAATTTCCCCCTTGGGACGAATAACCCATAATTTATCCTAAGTCCTAATTGAATAAATAAATAAAACTTTATTTATTCCCTTTTCCCTAAGTCTCCAACAATAAATTAATTTTTATTAATTAATTGGCTAATTTCAATTTATGATATTTTCATAATTTCATAAATCTAATTATCGATTTTGAGGAATATTTGAGAATATTGAATTATTGATTTGATTAATGATTCATAATCCCACCTAAATATCATATCTCTTAATTGAGGATTCTCATCCCTATTAAGGTGCTTCAAAAATATTTGCAATATCTCCTCATTTGATCTCCCCCATATCATGCTTCCTAACATCCTACCAACCAAAATCTGCATTTATGCATAGATTTTGTGTTATCTCACCTAATTAATCCTCATTTTCTATAAAATGGGATGCATTCCTCTCATTCAAGGTTAACCATAGGATTTTTGATAACCTCAAGAATCGTAAATCTTCTAGTACTCTCATTAGCAAACTTGGATTCTTGTGAAAAGTGTGTGCGCAAAGAGGAACATTAATCTCATTATGGAGAAGAAAGAAGGGCATTAGAACTACATTTGAAGGGAGTTTGTTTGTGTTATTTTGCATATGTCTCAACTCTTGTTTCAAATGGTTTTAATGTTAGATTAGTTAGGGTAGCATATTTTTTAGGGTTTGTGGTTACCTAAATATGCTTTCTAGTCCCTTTTCTGGTCTTACAACTATATAAGTCCAGGGTAGATTTTATAATTCTGGATTCCTAAGAAGACACTTCATCCATGAGATATGTATCATCTACAAACTGTAAATGAGTTACCGGTGCCAAACCCCTAGCAACCTTTAACCCTTTCCATACTGCTTTGCCACCTGCTTGTTTGATTGTTCGACCCAATGCTTCAGCAATAATTATTAAAAGAAAGGGTGAAAGAGGGTCACCTTAGTGAATACAATGGTATCAAAGAATCCCTGGGGGATGCCATTGACCATTATGCATAGGCATGGTGTGGAAATGCAATTGAGAACCTAGACACACCATCCAATGTCAAACCCAAATATATGTAGCACTTTTATCAAGAACTCTCTATTGACATTATCATATGCTTTTTGGATATCAAGTTTAATCATCATATCAGAATATTTCCCAATTTTAATTGAATGTATTGCCTCATGCACCACTATGATTCTTTCATATATGGATATTCCTAGAGCGAACCCACTTTGTTCCTCTAAAATGAGTGAAGGCAACACTGATTTCAATCTATTAGCCACAACCTTGACTATTACCTTGTAGACATTGTTACACAAGGCTATCGATTTAAAGTCCCCAAAGGATTCTTTCTTTCCTTTTTTGGAAATCAAAGTTAAAAATGTATTATTAAAGTCTTTGAAAATCAAGCCCCATTTCTAGATTCTTCTACTACCTCACACAGTTCCTTTCTAATGATATGCCATGCTTTTTGGAAAAATAGTATCGGGAAGCCATCAGGTCCAGGAGCTTTGTCACTGCCTAAAATAAAAAGAGCCTTTTTGACTTTGGCTTCATTGATAGCTCTCAACATCATCATCTTCTTCTTCCTTGTAATAAGTTGTAATAGAACTTCTAAAAGGCTGTCATCCTCTCCCTCCATCCCTATATCCTTAGCGAAGATTGCAGAGAAGCGATCTATAACAACTCTATTGATTTGATCTTGATTCATTAATATATTTCCCTGATTATCTTTGATAGAGAAAATCTTATTCAAGGATCATCTTCCCTTAACTGAGTTATGAAAGAATTTTGTATTTATGTCCCCTTACTTTAACCATAACTCCCTTGACTTTTGCCTCCAGAAGATTTCCTCCCTATTTAACACTTCATTATATTTTTTCTTTAACTCCAATTCTTGATTGTAGATACTACTGTCCATTTCTCCTTGGACCGTGAGCTCATTCAAAGCAGCTAATTTAGTTTCCAAATTAAACTTTTCCTTAAAGATATTTTCAAACACTTCCCTATTCCATACTTTTAAATTCTCGTTTAAGTATTGTAATTTTTTAAAAAGAGAAAGACACAATTACCAGATCTTCTTAGGGCTGCCTTCCACCATGCACTAATCAGCTCTATAAAGCTCACCTCTCGCAGCCACATTTTTTCGAATCTAAATGGGGCACATTCTGGGACAACATCTTCAAGGATCCTTAAACAAATTGGAAAATGGTCTGAACCAGTAATTTGTAGAATTTCAGCTTGACACAACCACTTGGTCTCCTCCCAAGCTCCCCCCAGTAGGAACCTGTCTAACTTTTATGCTATGTTAGTGAATCCCACTCTTCTATTAGTCCATGTAAATGCCCCATTTTGAAAGCTAACATCCTATAATTCATTTGTAGACACAAAGTCTGCAAAATCTTTTTGACTATGACCGATCCACCCTTTCCCACCCAATTTTTCTGTAGGGTAAAGAATAGCATTGAAATCTCCTCCAAGAAAAAAATGACCACTGACTGCCCTCTTCCACTAAGCTAACATTTATCCCTACATCTTTCCATAATATCCCCAACCCACTTGAAGCTCTAACCGCCTCCTTAAAGAGTCATTCCCACCTTCCAAATTTTCTTGTAAACTATAACAAGCATTCTCCACTTAACTTTGTTTATTGTAAAAACACTAAATCTAGTTGGGCTTGGTTAAGACATCTTTTGACCAAGCGTCATTTGTCAGGGGCATTGTAGCCTCTGAAATTCCATTATAGGAGTCTCATGGCTTTTGGGGAGAGGGATATCCTCTTCCCCATCTTAGCAATTTTGACTGGTCAGAAGCACTTCCAGCCATGGCAAGCTTTTCCTTGGTAGATTTACGCCCTCTTTATTCCTTTTCCTTTACATCTTTTTAAATCATTGATCCAGTCTGACTTATTGTCCCTTTCTCTAGTATGTCCATCTAATCATGAAAACCTAAATTTTCATCCCCTACCTCTTCCTCACGAGACTCATATTTTGAATCTGTATTCCAACCCTGCTCCTCATTTTTTTCCATATCTTCCATTGATTTTTCCAAATTTCTAATAGGTGATATTTGAATATCCTTGCAAAAGTCTAAGTGATCATTGTCCTATTCTTCATGGGTATGTTCCACTTGTTCTGAATGACAAACCCCATCTATTGTAAAGTTAGGTTTACAACTTCTATCAATATTTCCTTAGAGACTTTGGGAGTGTGTAAATATTCTTCCCATGAGTCAGGCATAATTAGATCTTGTCCACATTCATCCCATGTATTTTGTATTTCCCTTATTTTACTATTAGTGGTAGCCATCTCGGAGAGAAGGGAGTCTCTTTTACCACTTGAGTGGAATCAGGGCTTTCCATATTTGTCATTTGGGATGGGCCTGCATGAATCTTTAATTTTTCACTATTGTCCATTGATAGCTTTGGGATGTATACTTCTTGGGGTATGTTTGTCTCATAAAGTTATCGCCTTGCTATCATTTCTTCCTCAAAGCCGATAGACCAAGTGGAGAGTCTAGTTCGATTCTCTTCTATCTTTTTTATCCATTCCATTCTTCTATTGCTTTCAAGTCCCTTTCCTTTCTCATAGCCCTTCTCTATCCCCGTTTAAACATCAACATTGTCCACCTCAATTTTTAATCTTCATTCCCCATTTGCCGATCCAAGGACTACATAATCTGGAATCTGATAACATTTCTATACTTTGACAAGCAGTTTTGAGTATATGTAGAAATCATTATCATCTGCTGCTTCCTCAGCTTATAGGAAAATCCCTAAAATATTCCTACTATCCTTTAAAGTTTCTTCATCCTTATATTCCCATGGAAGATTTTTGAGTTTCAACCACACAACAATGCTTTTTACCTCCTCTTTATTCGGGTTGAAGTTTGGCTTCCAATCCTGAATGTAACTACCTTTTCCATCCAACATATATGGACCACTTTTTAGGATCCATTCCTTGTCCATATTTGAAGGACTGATAACCAAGAAGACCTCTTTTGTTAGGGTTTTTATCTCAAATTGTTTCTCCCAATACTCATCTATCCATTTTTGGATTTTTTCTATGGACGACCATGGTCCCATCCACTTCATAAAGAAATATTTTTCTTGCAGCCTGTTAACTGAATCATTTCAGTGGGGGTTATTTATCAATAGAGATGAAGCCCTAATGGGAACTAGATCCTCTACCTTTTCTCTAGTAGTTTTGGTTTCCAACACCGATATGCTATTTGCTCAGTCCTTGATTGCCTCTTTTGGACACTAAAATTTACCCTCGATCTTCTTGAAGGTGAAATTTTGTGGCCAATAAAAGGATCCACTTGGATTCCAATCAATGCTTCCCTATTCTCCCTACCATGTCCATTACACCATACCCTTGGAATCTTCACAAGATCTTGTCGTGGGTGAATCCAACCTGCTCTACCATTAGGCCAACTGCGTTTCTCCAAACCCATTGGGCCTTTTCTATTTTGAACCCTTTGATCTTGTTTGGATTGTTCAGCTCTGAAGCTCTCCTGATTTCTATTTCCCATAAATACGTGGCTTCTCATTGCTTCTCCCTTGTTCCATTGTAAAGACCTCTACCCTGGGTGCATCCCTGGTTGCAACCATTGCCTGTGATATCCTCTATCGATCCCACTACCTCCATAGCCATTGCCACTATAGTCGTTGCCTCCAAAGTCATTGCCCTCCATATTTTAGTTCATAGCATCATATCATTTTAGTGAGGGCACAAGCATGATCTAGAGAATTCAAATTTTCATAATAAAATACAAAAAAGTTAAGTGCCAGGCCAAGCCTAATAGGATACATCGAGGTGAGCTATGCCACCACAATATCCTGCAAAGCACCAAGCCATCACACGCGGATGTAACAGGGGAATGAAGGGAGTACTTGATAGAAGACACACTGAAATTGCAACTGCAGAGAATGAGAAAGGAATAATGAAGGGGTAATAAAATACATTTATTTATCTTGGGATTTAGGGGAAATTAATGGTTTTTTATCCCTAGAGAGGGAAAAATAATTGATTTTGATTAATTTTGATATGGATTAGAATTGATTTTGATAACTTTGGTAAGGTTTTGAATTAATTTTGATGACTTTGATAACTTTGGTAAGGTTTTGAATTAATTTTGATGACTTTGATAAGATTTTGAATCGATTTTAATGGCTTTTATGTTGATGTTGGGCATAATTAAATATGTCAAATCAATAAGGATTATGATGCAAATTAGGGACAAAAATTAGTGATTGATGACATGGAAGAATGACACAATATCGGTGAATGATAAAGATCAAACGCGCAATATAGAAGACATATTTAAAAAAAAGGGGGCTAGAGGCGTGAACCATTTTTTAGTGTCTACATTGTCTATGTTTATATTTGTTCAATTTAATATTTTTTAAAAAGGTTGATAAAGTATTTGAGAGGTATGAAGATTGTGTAATTTTATAAGATTTATAGTTTGTTGATTTTATTATGTGATGTATTTTACAATTAGATTTAGAATTTATGATATCTAACTCATTTTGAAGGGACCTTAAACCTCTTCAAATTGATAGGAATCAAAACTTGCTTACTATGAATATAAGTATTCAATAAAAGATTTATAAAGTAAATAAAGATTAGAAGATTGTTTAGTTTTTTTAATTGTGTTAATTTTATTACATGTTGTATTTGACAATTAGATTTGGAATTATGATATATAATTTTTATTGAGTGTTTTATTTTGAAGGGACACTAAATCTTGTACAAATTAATTTTATCTAAATCTCAAATCCACTTACAAAATGCTGCTAATGGCACCCTACAAACAATAGACCAAAAGAAACAAGCAGGTTTTGAAGGGTACCTACAATAGGAGAGGCAAGAGGATAAGTTGGCCAAGGGTCAATTTATTTATTATTAGTATAAGAAATAGATAAAATTATGTTGTTTTTTTTTTCTTTATTAAACGCTTTCACATGATGATTTCATTGATCAAAAAAGGAATTTACAGTTTCAGTACGTATATGCATTGATGCACATCCCCCAAAATGAGTAATTGCACTGCTATGCTGACAATACTAACAACCTAAAATTTATTAATATTTACTGTATTACATTGCCACAACAAAATTTTGACTTCCCTGTACGTTGCCACCTATATAGCCAGGTGTCTAGATTATCGCCAACAGTGTTATGCTTGCCTCCATGTTGATGCATTCTCCATGAGCTTCTCTAGAGACCTTGCCCTATCAAAAATTAAAAAAAAACATTTGTTGTTGCCTACAAAAAACACCAAGAACTCATCTTCTATTCCAAGAAAATTCTTGCACTATTATTGACTATCAAAACCAGGGACAACAAACCATTTACATCCTTCAATTATTGGCCCTTCAAAAATTCTTGACTGTTAAACTTCAATCGCCCTCAAATAAATCCCCATCTAACAGTAGGTTAGAAAAATTGATCAATCATTCAAATTCCTCCACCTCCTCAAGGAATTTTATCTTGCACGAAAAATCCTAGAGCCAATAGTGGCTTAGTGAAGGTGGTGCCCAAGCTCCTATTTCATTTGATTGAGGATGAAGAGTTTTCATTGCACCATAGCTCCAAGAATGAGCAATTTGGTGATGTTGTTGGGCCTCCTATTTCCACCCAAATCACAATATCTAAATCATCCACCAAAATCTCAAGGATAAAAACATGACTCAGTAACAAAAGAGCATCCAACTTTGTACCTCCTAAATCTAGTATGGAAGCTAAAAAACTTGAGGAGATATATGAATTTACTAAGATATACTTGTCATCATTCAAGAAGTCTCTTCTTAGAACCATCTTAATAGCCTTTATCTCCAATTGTTTGATACATGAAACCCTATGTCCCCTAGTAACACACTTGAAACATATGTCATAAGCCATGCCAAGATATGTCATTTGTCTTCAGTTTCCCCTCAGTCTAATTGGACACTCCATATTTCTAACCGAGTTTACTCACACAATTCTCAAAATATAGAAAATGGCATTTGCTAATAGCTAGCCTTGGCTTTTGTCTAAAAAAAATTCACACGCTTCAAACTCTATAGGGAAATAAATGATTTGCTTTGCGACCTCTTAAAATCCATCCTCTATGTTGAAGGTGATGTCATTGTTCCAAAATGGGTATATGACCTTGTCATAATTTGAATTATATAGGAATAGAGTTAAAGACTTATTCAATAACAGTTATCCTTTGCACATCTCTCCTTTGCACATATTTGATGTCCTTGACATTTTGATGTCTATAAAAAAGTAGAATTAATAACTAATTCATTAGTCTCATCCACCACTATATTCACTGAAGTATCGACCTCTATATTTCCTTCATGAAAGATGTGGTTGGCAACAAATATTTCACTTTTTTGTAGAATAGGAATGATTTTTTCCAAAATAATGTTTGATTTCCAATTATGGGTTTTCTCCATTCAAACTACATTGATAGTGATAGTTGAATCCCTTTCTGTTAATCTATTAAATGTTTAATTTTTTCATATATATAATTTATGTAATAGAGATTTTAATTTAGCTTCATTACCAGTGCCCTTGCATATCTACTTTGAAGACGTAAAAATCATCTCCCCTCTCCAATTTCTAAGGATACACCCAATGCCTGAGGTTCTTGGATTCTCATGCAAAGCACCATCAAAATTCAATTTCATCCACCCTGTTTGTGGCTTCTCCCACTTAACCTTCATCCTCTGTGATTTATTTTTCGAGTCCTTACCAATCCAAGGAAGAATGCATAAACCATACTATTTAAGCCTCATCTTAGAATCTCATTTTGTAAATCTTACTACTTTAAGCATAAATTGACCCACCCTAGTATTCACAATTTCTATTATTGTTGCTTCCACTTTATTTAAAAGGGACTCTAATGCCATCTCCTTCTCTTGAACAATATTTTATTTCTCTCCTTCCAAAGTTCACACACAAGGATGACAAGATAAACATGCCAAAGACATCTAAATGTTGCTTGTTTCTTAATGATGGGCCAACTTTGAAAGAGTGATAAAATATCATTAGGGAGGCCACCAAACCACCCCAACTTCACACATAACCATTTCCATAATTTATTAGAAAATAATCATCCTAATAAAAGATGATCCCCCTTTTCTTCATCCTTCCTACATAATTAGCATCTGGATGGACTGAAGAACCTCATTCCTCTAAAATTGTCTGTAGTAAGGATTTTATTTTGTAAAGCTACCCATGCAAAAAGCCCCGCTTTATGCAAGCCAATTTTGTTCCCACAACATTGAAAAGGAAAAAATAATTCCTTTGCTTGCTTGATTACTAGTAAGTGTATTGTAACCATCCTTGACATTATATTACCATTATTGGAGGCACACTAGACAATTGCATCATTACCTATCCTAAAAGATATTGGTTTGTCCTTTGATATGTCATGTGGGATATTCACCTTGCTAAAATCATGTTATTATTTGGCATTAAATATTTGAATTTATATTTGCATAACACTATAATATGGTTTATATAATGATATATTATTTAAATTTATTTATTTATTTGTTAGCAATCGCTTTTGACTGAAGATTTGAACCAATGAGATAATAATTGGGGGACCCCATCCCCATGGTTACATATGGTTGTTGAGGCATTAATGCCTCCTAGATTTCTATTCAATTTATACTACCTTTCTCCCCTCTATCCATTACTCCATGCACTCCAATTCCACCAAAACTCCAATTGAAATCTCCTTATGACTTCCACCACCTTAGCCCTGGTCTTCACCCCCATTCTATCCTTGTCCACCTTTCACCTTCATTATTCCCACCACCTCAACTACCAGTCACCTCTTGTACACATGTCTCCTCCTTTGTCTCCTCACATACACTATGCACCACTGCAATTCCCCCTTTTGTTCAACTTCCACCACACCTGCCACCTGTGCATGGGAAATAATACCACCGAGTCACCCTTCTCTACATCACTTGTCTTCGTCATGTCATCTCTATGCATACTTCTCTCGTCACTTGACCATCCTGGCTTAGTCAACCTTCCAATACACCTGTCATCATCCTTGACTCATGTGCTTACCAACCTTGAAAACACACACCATCCACCTCCGTACTTTGATCCTCCACAAACTCAAACTTGAGACTCCCCTATTTACAGTGGTTCACAACAATCATTGTGTGATGAACTCATGCTCTATATTATTTAAATTAAAAATTTATATTTTAAATTTTTTATAAGAATATTTAATATATTAATTAAATTATATGTATGTTGTATCTAATATATTTCTAATTTTTTTGTTGAACATCTCACATATCAATGTTTATATGTTTTAAAGAAAAAAATGATGGCCTATAATAAATAATAACTAAATTAAATAATAATTATGTAAATCAACTTCATCAAATATCCTTACCAATGAAGTTGAAGTCTGCAAGTTGGTCCAAGCATCTTGGAGGTCATGCCGATCATTTGCAGTAGGAGGACCTGTGGATCCTACGTACTGTTATCGTGGTGGCTTTTGTGGTCCTTGTTCTCTATGCCTTTTGTCTCCTTTTTTTTTTCTTCATTCTCCCGTGGTTTTTGTTTCTTGTTTTATGTTCATGTGTGTCTTATTATTTACACCACATTTCTTTATTTCTCCCCCACTTTGACTTTGGCTCGTTTATGTGTGTCATTTATTATTGTTGATGAGAGCCATTTAGGGTTAGGATATAGTTGATTTTCCATGAGTTTTCTTGATGGATGCATGAGTTAATAATGATGGAAAAGACAGGCATAGTGATAATAAAAAGACAGAAGAAAAGAATCACAATGCATTCAATGAGCCGATCAAGCCCTCATACAAAATGGTTGTGACTGAGGAAATGATTTTACCAGAGTCAGCACAGTTTGAGGTAGTTGAAGATCATGGAAGAAAGTTTACTAGAGCCGATGAACATCAACCAGGAGGAGATAGTAATGGATGTGCAACATAATGCGCTAGAGGTGAGAAAGATGAAGGAGAGGAAGGTAAGACCCCATTGCTCGGTCCTAAGATCCTCGCTCTCTCTCCAAATGTAGACATGGTAAATGCTATTAAATCTGAATAGTCTCGGTTAAAAAATATTGCCATTTTTTTTGTTTGTATGAATATGAAATTTCTTCCTGCTAGGAAATTTTTGGATGATTGGATTGGAAATATTTGGGGTAAAATAATGGGTTTAAGGGTTAGCTTCAAATGAATGGTGCAAAAAGGATTATTTTTTATTTTCTTTAAGAATCATGCGATGCAAGAAAAAAATTTAAGTAAAGGATTCTGGAATGTAAGGCAAACTATGCTCAGGGCTCTCCCTTGGGCTCCCAGCTGTAACTCTAAAATTGTCATAACTTGTTCTTCTCCATCCTAGATAGAAATTAGAAATGTGCAGCCTAAATTCTGGAAATTTATCCCCCATCTTCTTAAGCCTCTTGGCCCAGTTCTCCGAGTTGAAGAAGCCAAAGTCACCATGCCTCACCTCAACGCTCGGGCCTTGGTCATCCTTAATCCAAAAGTTGTCTTCCTTGATGAAATCTCCCTCGACATTGAAGGAGAAAAATAGAATCAGACTATTGTCAAACTTGGGGACATTGGAGCTTGCTTCTATTGCAAGATAATGACCATAACAGAAGAGACTTCCCTCTTTTAAAGAATGTGCAAAAGAATTTTAATGAAGAATCCATGAACAAAAAAGACCCTCCCATCACGCCTAAGGACAATGACACCATGATTAACCCTAATAAAGGGAATGGAGACAATAATATTAATAATGAGAAAGATAATAACAATTCTAAAGGTAATAGGGACAATGGTAGAGAAACCCTAGATTCTCACTTGGATAAATTCGTGTCCTTGTCTAATCCTCTCTTCAAGGATGAGTTTGTAATTTAAATGGCTACTCAGAATAAAGATGTTCAGAATCCTTTTGCTTGTCATCCTCAATACATCCTTGTGCCGAGAGAGAAAGTCAATGAAGATAATCCTCCCTGTTAAAATTCCCAACAAATAGCTCTATCCAAAATCAGAAATAAAAATGCCCTAAAAGAATTAAAACAACACTTGGTTGAACAGGGTGAGCTCTTCCTTGACAACATGCCTTCTGAGTCTCTACAAAAAGAAGGTGATGAAGAAAGTATGAAACAAAATTCCTTTGGTAAAGACATTTTCTCCCCTAATGATAGCCTCTCCTTGTCATTTTAGAGTGAACAAGGGAAGGAGGAAGATGGCTTTATAGAAGTGGCATCTAAAAAGAAAAAAAAAAGAAAAACATATGAAAGAAGTAATAGTCTAAGAAATAGTGGGAAAAATCTCAAAATAAAAAAATAAAAAAATCCCAGAGTGTTTCAACAGATTATGCAAGAACCAAACTACCCCCAAAACCTTATGATGATAAACATACACACTTGGAATGTTAGGGGGCTAGAAATTCCTGATAGAAAATACATTGTTAGAAATTGGTGCAATAAGCCTCACAAAAAAGATATTATTTGCTTACAAGAGATCAAGGTTACTGGATACCGTGCCCATAATACTCCCAAATACATATGGTCAAATCCAATTGATTTTTTCAAAACATCCTAGAGGAAAAGGAGGAGTGGCCATGCTCATAGGAAATAATTGGGCTAATAAGATAATTGCCAAAGGTACTTCCCCGTGTTAAAGGGTTATTTGGGGAATTTGCAAAGACAACAGTCAAGAGATGGGAATTTGTAATATATATGCACCCAATGATTATAGAGGAAGAGACCAACTATGGGATTGGTTATCAAATAACTTACCAGATTCTAAATGGATCTTCATGGAAGACTTCAACATGATTGAGAACAAACAAGATAAATATGAAGGTAACAAACATATCTGGAAGGGAAATGAATTTTTCTTTTGGGCTAAACTCAAGAGAAGGTTCCAAATCAGTGATCGAAGGTTCCAAATCAGTGATCATCTAGAGAATGTGAAGCAAGATTTCAACAACATTTGGTTCACTTGATGCAACAATCAGGCCAGTAAGAATAGGGTGTATTGCAGACTTGAAAAGATTTATTTTAATAAAATGTTATTCAGTCTCAACCATCAACCTGGTCAAAATGCAGTGGAAGTGACACCTGCTAGTTTTTCTGACCACTCTACCATTCATGTATGCATTACCCTTAAAGTCCACTTTATCTAAGACCCTAATTTTAAAATAAAGAGCATCTTCAAGCTAAACACTTCCCTTTTGGAAGATAAGGACTCCCTCCAAGCCATACAAACTGATAGAGTAATAAAGTGATTCCACTTATTAATTAACTCATATTGATTTAATTATTAAGTCACTTATTATCTCTATTTCACTTAAGCTAACCTTTAGGCATATAACAATTAATTATTTTATTAATTGTTATTATGCAACCTAGATTTTTCCCCTTTAGGGTTTCAATCACCTTCATAAGGTTTGATCTCTTTGTGTTTTGTATTCCCTCTCTGAATGAATATTTTGTTTTTCAGAACTATTGAAGTACAACTCAACATCTATGATGGAGATCGATGTAATATTGGCTTGCACTATTTTATTTCTGTACTTGCCTTCAATCAATCTATTTTGGATTATATGTATTTGAGTGAGAAGACATATCGATGGATAGACATGTCTCCACATATGTGGAGACATGCCTCTCCACCAATACGTCTCTTCATTAAACATTGCAAACATTACACATAATCGGTAGTTTGTTAAACATAAAG
>MU224345.1:161736-175929 GCA_018584345.1 Thuja plicata
GATGTAGGTTTTTTATCCAATATACACTTCCAGGTTTGACGTTCAATGAAAAATAGTAGAAAAGAGAAAAAAAAATTTGAAAAATAACAGTGCCCTCTGGCTTTGAGTCTTCTTTCTATCAAAAGAAGAAAAATTGAATTTCGATAAATACACAACAAGTTATTAGTTACGCAGTCAACGTATATCACAATTACAGTTTACTCTACTTCAAACGTTCATAAAATATGCAATACTCATGATAATGTTGTCAAACCAATTGCATGCCCTCCGTATGGATGTTACAAAACCAAATTTGAAAGAAGCGCATTGATATCTATTTTAGAAAAAAAGTTATGTTGTATGAAGTCATTGTACCTTTTTGAAAATGACGTTTTCAGCAACATAGCAGTTTTAGTGGGAGAAAAAAAATCCCATTAAAATCAAATAAAAAAAATATATATATATATATATATATTTGAAATCTAGACAGAAAATCCTAAAAGACTCTAGTTTACTTCATCTTCTAAATTTAAACAGTTTAACGACAATATGCATCCGAATGTGAAATTTTTTCTCAAAATGTACACTTCAATGTCCGTTTAGGCAAAAAAGTGTAACCCACTATTGTGGTATCACCCTAGAGTAATAGTGATTCCACTTATTATTTAAATCATGTTGATTTAATTATAGAGTCATTTATTATTTCTTTTTCACTTAGGTTAAACTTTAGGCATATGATAATTAATTCTTTTATTAATTATTATTATGCAACCTAGATTTTTCCCCTTTAGTTTTTCCCTTTTAGGGTTTCGATCACCTTCATAAGGTTTGATCACTTTGTATTTTGTATTCCCTCTTTGAATGAATATTTTGTCTTTCAGAACTTTTTTGTCTCCAAGCTTTGCTTTTGTAACAGGTTATTTTGCATGCAGATGATCTTGGCTTATGAAATCTTTGAATTCTAACATGGAATGCTACTGCTCTTTCTAAATTCTACAACTCTAAGCTATCTTCAAGAGATAAATGGGACCACTTGGTTAAGGTATGGAGAAAGCTGTTTCAAATTGTAGGAACTAAGAAGGCCTTTGACATAAATCAAGAAGAAATTTTTTACCAGATTCAACTCAATCAAATTGAAACCCAACTCCAGGGTAGAGGAAATGATCATGAGATAGAACATTCCCTCATCAATACCAAAGCCAATCTTAGGAAACTTCAAAATTTCAAAATCCAAGGACAAAAAGTTATGGCCAAGGCTAGATGGATTAAATATGGGTATAGAGGATCTAAGTACTTCTTCAATTTAATTAGAGATAAACAGAGTAGGGAAGATATCAATTACATTTAGACAGAAGGTGGAATTACCACAAACAACAAACACACATTGAAATCTTTTGTAGAGTTTTATAAGAAATTGTTTTCTTCAAAGCACAAAATTGAAAACATTGAGATGATAAATAGGTGCATTAAATTGATTCCAAGAAAGGTGTCTCAAAAACAAGCCTTGGAACTTGATCATAGGATTAACCTTAAAGAAATTGATGAAGCTATAGGGTCTCTAGCAAATGATAAATCTCCTAGACTTGATGGATTGCCTGCTAAATTTTACAAAAAGAATAAAGAATGGATTTCTGGTGAACTTTTAGAAGTGTACGAGGAAAATTTTGAAACAAGATCATTAGGAAGTAACATCAATAGGGGGTTAATTAAACTCTTACCCAAAGATGGTGATAAATATCAGATCAAGAATTGGAGACCCGTTATGCTAAAATTATGGCTAGAAGAATCAGTGAGATTCTCAAAGATGCGGTGTCAGTCACTCAAACTAGATTCATTAAATATAGATATATTTTGGATAATCTAATTACAATTTGGAAAGCCATACATTGAGAAAAAATGGACAGGTAGAATATGGCTATGGTTCTCCTTGAATTATAAAAAATCCTATGATAGAATTGAGTGGACTTTTGTTCTCAAAATGATAGAGGCATTTGGTTTCCCAAAGTATTTCTGCAATTGGGTTAGTATCATATTTAAAGACTCCTCAACTGTGATTGATGTAAATGGAGAACTATCTAATCACATAGCACTTGAAAGGTCTATTAGACAAGGGTGCATTCTGGCCCATGCATTATATGTCATTGCTATAGATGCTTTATCCTTTATTCTCAAGGGTTTTGAACTAGGCCCACCTGTTAAGGGGATCCAATTACCCAACAGTGGAGATCTCCTTGTTGAACAATTTGCTGATGATACTGCTCTTTTCATAGACTTAGAGGAAGATAATTTTGATAATATTCTTAACAGACTCCAAGTGTTTTGTATGGCATCAGGAGACAGAATAGCTCCTCATAAATCTGATATGCTGGGATGGACAAAAATTCCATCTAGATGGCTTGAAAATAGAGAATGGCAGTGGTCAGGTCCCTCTACCATTGTCCGGTGTTTGGGTATACCCTTTTCTATTAACCCTTATATTAATGATATGTGGGCATCGATCTATAGTAAGATTGAGAACAAACATCTCAAATGGCAATCTCACATGTTGTCTTTGGCTAGTAGAGCACAAGTTGTTAAGAAGGTTCTCTCTTCACATGCAGTCTATTATGCTTCTTCTTGGATGTTGGACAACAGTCAGATTAATAAACTAGAAAAAAATTTGAGGGACTTCTTGTGGTCTGATGGGATGGGAAATAGAAAGAGACATTATGTCAAGTGGGAATGGTGTTGTATTCCCAAAAATATGGGAGGACTTGGTTTGAGGGATCTTAAGACACAAGGCTTGGCACTGGTAGCTAAATAGATTCTAAAGGCTTTGAGAGAGAATGAGCCATGGAAATTCCTTGTGAGAAATAACATTGAGAGGTCAAACATTAAAAAAGTTAAAAGTTGGAAAGGCATTCCTCTACATGAAATTGGATTTGGAGACTTTGAGATTCAAGTTTTTGGATCCAGTGTTTTTCATACCATCTCAAAGGCATGGTGACAAGTTAGGTCTCAAGTTTGTTCAAGAAGTGTTGTTGGAAAAAATCTTTCATTTTCATTTTGGATAGTTCTATTTGGTGGGGATTATACTTAAATGGTAAACCTCTTGCATTGACTTAGTGTTGTTTAGGAAAAAAATGACATAAAAAAGGAATTTTTCTTATACAGGATGTACTGAGGGACAAGCAATTGAGATCCTGAGAAGATATCAGAGATAGTTTCAATATCCCAAAATCCCCAAAAAAAACATACACCCTGATTTCTTAAGTTGTGGGAAGACAATTCCGTAATAAAATGTTGAGCTCTGTGTAGATGATTGATCTTATGAAATGGAATGATGGCAAAAGGTTATTTGAATTCTCATGTAAACAAATATATGAAATGCTCAAGGTGGGAGTAGGAATTATTAACAGAATTAACTTTAACTGGAAAATCAATTGGACTAATTCTAGATGGCTCTTATTCTTTGACTTTTTTTGGCATTCTCAAGTTGAACCAAAAGTTTTATGTTTTCGTTGGTTGCTTCTGTTAATGAAAATTGTTGTTGGATCTTTTCTTTCTCAATCTGGTCAACAAAGAATTTATTGTTCTATTTGCAATTGCCCTGAAACCTTTGAACACCTCTTTTTTGAATGTGTATTTGCTAAAAAAATTGGTCCAGTTTCTTTGGTTGTCCCATCTTGTGGAATTGTCTCAATTTTTTCTCTTGGCATGAAGCTTTTATTGGCTTTGTGGAAGTTTCTGATTTTAAAATGAATATATATATATATTTTTTACTACTAAAATCCTTTGGATCATTTGGAAACAAAGAAATGAGGAGATCTTCCAAGCCAGGAAATGAGATCTTACTGAGTTTTTTATTAAACTCGCACACCTTAATATTGTCTCTCAGGTTTCTACGAGGATAAAGGTGCTAGAAGAAATATTTTTATCACTGGTGAAAGAAGGTGCAATGATCATGTACAAAATAGACATCCAGTCTGCCACTTATGTCAAAGTACCCCAAGAAGAGAACTTTGGTCGAGATCAAAACCCCATCCTACCAATAATCCATAACTCAAATTTAGAGGATGATAACAGGGTAGATTATCAAGAGGTTACATACAACAATGAATGGGAGAAAAAGGAATACAATGACACCTGGAACAACCAAGGAAAATGCAATAGAAATGATGGCTGAGACAATGAAAAACCAAGGAACAATACAGAGGGATGAGAGGATCCATAGATATTTTTGTTATGACACTTTTTTTGTATACCGAAATCTCATACTGTATATATGTTCTTTTATGTATATGGTATAGGTAGGGTCTGGTAATAGAAACAAAAAATATGACTGTTGCTGATAACTGGTTATATATGTTTCTCTTAGTTGATACTCTATTGCAATATAAAAAAATAATTATGTAAATCAATATTACAATAAATAAGATTTTTGACCAAAAAAACAAATGGCTCGCCGAATTTGCTCATTTCACAATTTTTGCTCAAGGGATAAAAAAATAGTAAATGTGTATGATTATTTCATAAAAGGAAAAAGTTTACATTTTTTTAAAACAAAATATGCTTTGCAAAATTCAAACTCATTTGAATCCCTAAACCTAAATGCGAAGGATCTCAGGGTTGATCAATCCTCACAGCCCGTAGAGCTTCCCCACTCATTTTCTACAGAGCATATCGCCACCAATAAAGATGGCAACTGGAAAGTGGTATTTACTCACAAGCAGGAAAAGCCACGACCAAAGAATAGGGCTCGCAAGCAATTAATAGAAATATAGAATGGTGCAAACCTTCCTGCGCACAATACTAAATCCTACTTTCACAAAACAAAATACTTTAAAGAAGATCTATCGTGCCTGGAGACATCGGATACAATCGAGGCCCTAGCTAGGGTTTCACAGAATTGCAAATTTTGATCTCCATGCAAGAATCAAATGACGCTTTTCAATGAAAAAAACAAAGCAAAGTTGATGAGAAGGACTGGATCTTGGTCACCAATCATCGAAAAAGAGCCCAGAATTACAAAGAAAGGGTGCAACCTACCCACAGAAAACCTCAACACGCATCACGAACGTCAATGAAATATCATTGGATAATTTCTGCCCTAAGCCATGCTTGAACCCAACAAGGACCAAGAAGCCTTCCCTCCCTACCACAATTTAGGATAAATATGATTACTTGATCACCAGTAATGCAATGTCAAATCAACTCTGGGATGATTGTCACAAATACGACTTGGTAGCTTACTGGTGTGAAAGCCAAATATCAGATTTTGGTATTTCCATTTAGTTTTCAAGAACATTTAAAGGAGAGGTATGTACCACTAATTTATAAAATAACTTTGTGTTCGTTGAATGTTTAAATCATAGCTTCGGAGATAAATTTTTGATTGACCCTACTTTATATGTTAAAGGGTTTGCAATTTCATTTTTTGAATGGGAATCAAGTTTTGATTTTTCCAAAGTTTCATCCACCTTTGTCTATCGATGGATCGAAATACCCAAATTTTGCATAGAACTCATGAATAGATCTATCTTAAGGAAAATTGGTGACATGTTGGGAGGTTTCAGGGATTTACCAGAAAATTTCTTAAACTCCAATAATGTCAAAATAATGGTAAAATTTCCTCTGTCAAGAACCCTCAAACCTATCAAAATTATTTCAAAAAACTCTATCTCTGTTCTTTATCCAACTTTCTTTAAGGGTAATATTCAGTCCAAAATTATTTTTGTGGATCCTAGTCTCACGAAGGAATTTTATGAAGACATTAATGACAGTAGAATTGTAGACAATGTAGGGGTTTACTTTAAATTTTTAAATAACAAAGTTTTTGGTTTTTTTTCAAGACTCTACGTACTTAGAAGATAGTGAAATCCCAATGCCCTACAAACCCCTACAAGTGTCTCCCTTCCACTCACTTCTTCTCTAATCAGACCGCTTATTGATCTCAAGATTGGCTCCCCGATTCCTAGACCCAAATCCAATATTAACCCCTTTTAGACCCTTTCCCCAACATTCATACCCCTCCACTCATATCATTCCCCATTATTAAGTAAATTTTTTGATCCCAATGCCATCCCTCTTTCCCCTGCCTCACCTATCCACACAGAGGTAAACCCTATCCTTCTGATAAATTTACCCCCTCATCCCATACATTATTCCACACAACAACTTTTACCCACCCCAGAACACTCTTCCTCTGTTGGAGGTTGCCCTTTTCTCTCTGATGTACCTTGAGAAATCAACCTTCTCTGTGCTAGCACTCTTTCCATACCCAAGGAATTTGAGTCGAACCCACCCAATATTAGTAACCTTCATTATGACCTATCAATAGATCCAATAATTACTAATTTAATTAAACAAGAGAAATTGGTTAAAAACATGGAAATGAAAATGCAAGAGATCAGCTCCCTTTTAGGAGACATCATCATCAATATCTACAAGGAGGTCAATGAGGAACTTCTAGCCTGACACTCCCTCAAAGATCAATTAGATATATTAAAAGCTTCCTTTGGACATTATACCCCTAAAGCAGCCTCAAAACATTAGGCTATTCACTGCCAGTCTGATATACCCCCATAGTTGGTAGTTGTCTATGACATGATGGGATTTAATAATGATTATAATGAATTTGATATTAATGATGTATCCTCTCCCTGTCATATAACAAAGGCCTTGATAATATTTTTCAAGGTGAAATAGGGAAAGATGCCACAAATAATCATAGTAATAAAGAATTGCTTGTTAGTCTAAACACTGGCACTACTAAAGTCGGTATTTCCCAGTGCAAGGAAGGTGTAGCCAACCCAAACTACATAAAATATCTAAAGAAAATGGGTAGGAAATCTATCTCTTAATTAAGGAAAAAGGATGGGTAAGTTGATAATAAAATTAAAATATCGAGTATGTTAAATGCAGGGAAGGGGAAGTACCTTCCCATGGAGCCATGAGGCTCTCAATGTGGAATGTTAGGGGCCTAAACACCCCTAAAAAGAAGTGCCTACTGAAATGGATAATGAAGAAATCAGTGAATTAAGAAAAAAACTAAATTGGATAATGAAGAAATCAGTGAAATAAGAAAAAAACTAGGTATTTGGAGAATAGAAGGTGTTAACACTAATACAACCTCAGGAGGTTTAGCTATGCTTTGGAATCCTAAGATTATTAAATTATAAGTTTCCATTAGGAATCCAAACTGGATGGGTGGGAAGGTTAGGAGCATTCACAACCCACTTTCCTTCTTCCTCATTAATGTATATGGCCCTACAAGAATCCTTGACAGGGCAAACTTATGGTCGAAATTAAGCAATTTCTTCATTGATAACATAAATCTAAACTGTATTCTAGGGGGGAGATTTTAATGCAATAAGAAGTCTAAATGAAAATAAAGGAGGTGTACAATCCACCATATAATCTATGACAAATTTTAATCACTATATCAACTCCAATAACCTAATGGATTTCCCTATCTCAAATGGGTCCTTTACCTGGAGTAACAGAAGATCAGGTACATAAAAAAATATAGAAAAGATAGACAGATTCTTATACTTTGGTGATATAACCAATTTTTATTATAGTATCATTGCCTCGCTAAGCCCCATCTCATAATCTAATCAATTTCCTGTCACACTTGAGATTGTTGAATATTCTAAACACAACAACAGTTCCTTTAAATTTGAAGACATGTGGTATCGTGATGAGAAATTTATGACCCACCTAGAAAAAAGGTGAGCGAAGGATTCGTTTGATGGATCATAAATGTACTACTTTGTCTCTAAATTAAAATCACTAAAAACCAAAATCCTAGATTGGAATAAACAATATTTTAAGAACATCTTTGAGGAAAAAGAAAAAGCGTTAAATAAATTAAATGAATTAAAAAACAAGATCTTGGACCAAGGGATGGATAAAAAAAGCTATTTAAATGAAACATACTTATTAAGTAGGCAAGAATAATTACTACTAAAAGAGGAAATTTTCTGGAAACAGAAATCCAGAGAAGATTGACTTACCAAAGGAGATAGGAACACTAAATTATTTCACAATAGCACTAAAGTGAGAAGGAATATTAGTCATATTACGCATATTAAGGAACCACAAGGAAACATCCTTAAGGATCCCTAAGATATCATTAATGAATCAATAACATTATTCCAAAACACACTAAACAACTAGGACTTTTCAAATCTGAAATCCCAAACACCCTTCCTAAATTGCATCCCTAAGATCATCAATCCAGAGGACAACATAATGCTCAATCAACCTTTCACCTTGGAAGAGATCAAATCTTCTCTATTCCAAATGAAACCTGACAAATCCCTCGACCCAGATGGTTTCCCCCCCCCCCCCAAAGATTTTTCAGCGATGCTGGCATTTTTTGGGTATGGACTTATGGGAGAATATTAAAAAATAAGAAGATATAGTCACATTCTTACAGAAATCAACAATACCTTCCTAACCCTAATCCCTAAGAAGCCTGAAATGGAAACCTTTGATGAATTCAAGCTAATAACCTTATGTAACACATTATACAAAATAATGTCCAAAGTTATGGCTAATAGACTAAAGATTCTCCTCCTAAATATCATTTCTGAGGAACAAACAAGTTTTGTTCCTGGAAGATCCATCTTCAATGGCATAATTATCATCTAGGAACTTATACACTCGGTTCAAAAAAATAAGGACCCCATAATGTTAATAAAACTAGATATCCAAAAGGTCTATGATAAAGTTGATTGGTGATTCCTTTGCAAATTCTTGGAAGCCTTCAGTTTCTCTAAAAAATGGATTAACTTGATCTTTAACTTTATATCCACTACAAAGATCTCCATCCTTGTTAACGGTTCCCCATAAGAGTTCTTTGACATCTCTAGGGGCCTTAGACAAGGATACCCGATCTCCCTATTCCTTTTTGTTATTATAAAAAAAGAAGATGGAAGGATGATTAAAAAATATCACTCATTTGAATATATTTCGGGTGTTAAAGTCACTGATAATGTCTCAAATATTTCACATCAACACTTTGTCGATGACACTATATTTCCAGCCTTAGCAACTACTCATGAAGCCTCTAAACATAATGATACCTTGGAATTATATATCAAGGCTTTTGGCCAACAAGTCGATGCCAATAAATCTAACATTTTCTTTTTCAATGCCAACGCCTCTATAGAATGTCACATTTGCAATATTCTGAGATACAAGAAAGGTATTTTCCCTTGCAAATATCTCAGTATCCCTATCAAGAAAGATAACACATCTTCAAAGTCTTGGGACCCAACTATCAATAAACTTGACAAAAATTTGGAAAATTGGAAGGGTAAATGGCTCTCGAACATGGGTCGGCTTACCATGATAAAATCAATCCTCTCCACTGTACCCTCATACCAAATGTCTTGCATGCAGCTCTCTATAAAGGCTAGGACTGCCATTGAAAAAAAGATGAAAATTTCCTTTTGGTAAGGGGCTTCGAACAATAAAAAGTTAGCCTTAATAAGATGAGATAAATTTGTAAACCGATTTGTAATGGTGATCTTGGGATTAAAAAAATCAACTGGAAGAACAAATTTATGGGAACAAAACTAATTTGGAACATGTATCAATCTCCAAACATAAAATGGGGTAAAATTCTTTATCACAAATACCTTGAACGCAACAATAACATTAATATTTTCAGAACTCTTAACCCCCGTAAAGGCTCCAGGGTCTGGCATGCTAGATTGTAGGAATATTATTGCAGACAAACTAACATGGGATATTGGTAAAGGCTCCAAAGTTCTATTCAGGGAGGACTCGTGGGGCAGATATTCTCCGCTTGCTAAAACCATCTCCCTAGACACTAGAAACACTCTCACCAACCTTTGGGGAACGAATTTAAATAGCTATATTGAATTTCCAAAAGGGGACCCCTGTATAAACTAGAATGGGAATCCCTAAATGATACTCCTTTATTGCCATCAACAAAAAGTGAGTTAACAAATGCTATTGCCTCTAAACTTATCAACCACAAAATTTCAATGGGACTCTTTGGTTTGGTTGGGATCCAAATCCGGTTCATACAAGGTCAAGGATGGACATCAATCAATTGTGGACAGTCAAAATTTTCCCAAATTAGATCTACCCCTACATCTTTGCTTGGATAAACTGTGCCTCCCCAAAGCAGGTATGTTCACTTGGGCCTCTTTTCATAAATGAATACTCACAGTAGACTGGTTTAAAAAAACTAGGCTTCGAAGGTCCCCCTCGTTGTCCACTTTGTGAAGCTCAGGAGGAATCAATGGATCACATCCCCATCAACTAGATCTATGCTAAATTTTTTTGTTTTTGGTTGATTAGGAAATTACAATTTCAATTTCCTCTCCCAAATAATATTTATGATCTTTTTAAAAGTTGGCCATCACCTTTCAAAAATAACACATTTTATTCAATCTCCAAGATTGCCCCCTTAATTCTAATATGGTAACTATGGAAAGAACACAATTGTAGAATCTTCTAGGGTAAGAAACTTGAGATGGATAATCTGCTCAATAAGATAGAATTTAGCATCATCAAAGTCACCGACAACCGATTAAGACATATTAAGGCTTCTGAACTAATTTTCTCTCAATGGGATAGTGAAGTCTGAAAAGAGCGGCACAATCTCAATGTCCTTCTCCATCTTGGAGAAGGGAGAAAGGAACCTTCTACCGCTTGCCAAAATTGTAAATGGTCCCCTCCTGTGACCTATTGGTACAAGTTAAATTTTGATAGGGAAACCCGTGGGAACTCGCGCAACACTGACATTGGATGCATCATACACGACTGAAATAATCAGATATGCAAGAGGTTTGTCAAACCAATCAACATCGCCATTAATAATTTTTCCAAGCTGGAAGCTCTCTCTAAAGGTCTCAAAATGTGCAAATCCCTAAATATTAAGAACATTGTAGTTGAAGATGATTCCCAAATAATCATTAACATCTCGAGAAAAGGAATTAATCCTAGTTGGACCTTAAATTCAAAACTCTAGAATATTATAGGACTTCTTAAATACTTCACAAATATAGACATTAAACATATTTACAGGGAAGGTAATGTCAAGGTTGAGAAGTTATCAAATTAAGGTGTTGATGGTTCACTAATCTATGAACTTACCAATAGCTTGCCTAACTAATTCCATCCATTTACTCATATCTTGGGTTATTCAAACACGAATATAAAAGTATAGCCGGTTCACCAATAAATCTATACTATATTTGTTTAAGATATGTAATGAATGTTTAATCTACAAAAGGGTTAAATGTTCAAACCCATATCCTAGACAAATCACCATACTGGTTTATTATCGAGTTAACTGTGCTAATAGGTTGAAGCATAAATAACCAATAATATGGGTTTCCCCTTCACAACATCACTTTCTTTCCTCAGTGAAAATAAGAGCACAGACCATGATAAGGAGGATAAATTCACTATTTTAATTATATTAATGAAGGTATATGTACTTAATTGCATATTTGTAGTTAATTATCAACACATCTTGACACATATATAGTCATATGTGGAAATATAAGAGTGTTTAGATCCTTTGCTTGCTAGATTGTTTAATCACCCTTTAGCTGAGACTTGTTCAATAAAAGACTGCAATTCACCATGATAACACTAATAATTCCAATAAATATTATAAATACAACAATCATCATTTATACTAGCCACATCTCTACATTTATAATCATTTCTTATAATTATTACGTCGTAGGCATTTCCATATGAGAAAGGCCCAGCCTATTTTCTAGGATCAATGGCTGGAAGTGGTGGAGAGCCCAATGATTGCCATTGGGAGCATCTTGGCCTTTCATTCAAGGGAGAATCTAATCGTAAGTTCCTTAACTCACCTTCCACTTTACACATCAATGAAAATGAGCATTTTGCGCAGGACAGGTATGGACGACAATTCAAGCCTATCCGCCATCAGATTTTGCAAAAATCACTTACCATTTTGAAAGAGGCCAAGCTCCCTTGAACGCCTACAATAAG
The DNA here is from genome assembly GCA_018584345.1 of Thuja plicata. NCBI lineage: Eukaryota > Viridiplantae > Streptophyta > Pinopsida > Cupressales > Cupressaceae > Thuja > Thuja plicata. Next base: position 173,713 of record MU224345.1, read on the forward strand.
CCATTTCAAATTTCAAATATCAAATATTTCATCACATTTATTGTATGTACTAACATATCGCCACGCAGATCAGGAACCATTGCTAACAAGCCCTTGGAGGCAATCCCCTCAAAGGGTTCCTTATTATATACGGGAACACAAATTCCTAACAAGGTCCAAGAGGCAATCCACAAAGGCACTTATTGTGGGAATAAGAAGACATGTTAAACTCGTTTAGCAGCTTCCCTTCAGGGATTTGTCCACACAACTCATTATAGCTCACATTCAGCTCAGTCAGATTCCTTATATTTAAGATCCCCACGAGAATTTTTCCAGTAAGCTCATTCCTTGAAAGATCCAAAGTCTTCAAATCAACCAAGTTGCCAATAGAAGAAAAAATGCTTCCATACAAATGATTGGAATGGAGATCAAGCATCTACAACCAGTGGGAGAAACTAACTCTGCTGGAGAAGTTATAGCTGAGCTGATTGTTTGACAAATTGGCATGACACACGAACATCATGGCCTCAAAAAATTGAACTGCACTACCGCTGATATTATTGGAGGAGAAATCGACCAAAGTGAAAGTCTAGGCAGCGACAATGAAGAAGTTGAGGGCATGGGCGACATTGAATGAAAATGCATCGATAAGAAACATGAACTGTTCAATGAAAATCCTCAAATAAATGTTATTCTTTGGCTTCAAAATTTCAAACCAATGTAATTCGCAGTGTATTACAAATTCCCATACCACACACCAATGTTCATGGGGATCAGAATGCTCATCCTGGGCTTCGGGTTCAATTCTACCATCGATGGTTTGGTGGAAAGATTCGACAGAACATCAACACCATTTCGTAGATCAACACCATGATTATTACCTATGACTTTGATCTCTCGGGATCTCCTGCGCCCACCTCCTAATTTACAGCTGTCATGAGCCATCATTTTTAGATGCGCGAAGAAGAACACTATAGTAGACTGTGTTGTTCTTTCCTTTCCATCTACCATCGGTTTAGATTTTGGCATGATTCCTCCCTTTTCCCTCTAGTTTTGCTAATTAGATTCTACCAGGAATACGCCGTACTGTTTGCGCAACTCATCCACGACGCACATAAATGGTTTCTTACTCTACGCCACTTCCAATAGGTTGCCTAGGACTAGCCAGACCAGTGGATCTGGTGGAAGATTCAAATTCTTCGTCTTTCACTTCCTCATACGAAAAATGAAGTAGATAACTCACAGAAGCAACACATACATCATAACTGATATTATGTCCTTCGCCATTGTTGAACACCTGAATGCTTTGAATTCCTCCTTCTTGATGGGTTATATTGGCATGATCATTAGATGGGAATAATTGAGTCCCACTAAATTCTCAATTAACACTATTGATGACCATGATGCTTTCAACTGGTGCATGGGATTTTTCAACCCAGTTACGCGTGCTTCGATCTACACCACAAGCTTCAAAATTTGGGAACTGCTAAAGAGAATTCAGACGGAGGGATGCTTTTGTTTTCTTAATGGAGGGTCACTTCGGAGGATGAATACCAATTTATCAAGTTTGGAAACAATTAATGGTGTCATATGTGGTCTCCAAATTAGATGAATCATGAGCCCTATTTTTCCAGACTTTATGCAGTGTGGTGCGCAGGCATGCCTGACCTAGTATTTCAAAGCCTGTCAAATAAGCTTGATAGTAGTCGTAAATATTTAATGTCGATCATTTTATGTCATGATGCATCAATTTCCTTGAGCTGACAGTCACTCTTTTCTTTTGTCAGACGTAAATAATCTATTCATATTAAAAACCAAGAATATGAGTATTCGAGTTTCAATCAATTTAATTATAAAAAAAACCAAATTAACAAAGTTTATATAATTTTAATTATTTTTTAATTGAACAAAGCAATAAAAATAATAACAAAGAAGTGTTATAATGAATTTAGAATAACTGAGAGGGGAGGGGTGAATCAATTATCCTCAGGTCTAGATGTAGCAAATAAAACTTTCTGTATTTTAGATCTACTCGTTAGTAGTAGCATATGTCAAAAACTTTAATCATGTAGTTTACTATCTAATGTAATTAGCTTGTAGAATCATAATAGTAAAACAAACCATAAGCATTCACACAAGTTGACACAAGTATTTAACGTGGAAACCCAATATGGGAAAAACCACTAGTAACATGCTACCAAGTTTCACTCTTCTAAAGTGAGCTTTGTGAGGAGCCAA
>MU224345.1:182060-195472 GCA_018584345.1 Thuja plicata
TTAGGTCAACCTTGTTAAAGGATTTTAACTGATACAATGGTTAGAAAGTAATTAGCAGTTGTGATCTGATACATACAACTTACTTTGTAAATTCAGATCCAATTATAGCTCTGATGCTAACTTACTAGATGGCCTGCATTGTCATTTCAATCTTCTGATCTGCTTGGAAACCCATCAAGCAATCACACATGCAACTCTCTTCTTTTGTATTCATCCTTCTCTGCTAGGTCATGCCAAACAGTAAATCAACTATGCAATCCTAGATTGCATACACACATCCACTTGCACATTGCACACTTGATGAATAACCCCTTGAGGTTATCATATACCTCTCTGTCTAGGTCAGATAAATCTTTGCCACTTAATCAAGATCGTAGATCTTAGGTTAGGTCATATCCAATGGATCATTCCATCATTTCATTACATTTACTTCTCCAAAGTAGTCTCTAATTAAATCTTGAAACTATGCATTAATTACGGTTACCCATACATTAAATGACATGGGTCAATCTTTAATTAACTTTACATATCCCAATAAAATTAACTAAGTCGGCCAGAGATCTCAAATCTCATCATTAATCCAATTACTATAAGTCGGCCAACATCATTGTTTTCACTCAACAATTTCACTAGTGCTCGGCATTGAACAAACTTGCTTGTCACAAACAACTTCGCTCAGTACAAACAACTTTGCTTGACACAAGCAACTTCTCTCGGCACAAGCCAAACTTGCTCAGCACAAAACAGCCAGAAAAACTATCTTTGAAAGATAAACAACTAATTACTTTGCCAGAGTGCCAACTGATCAAGTACCCTTTTATTTGCCTTAACTTAACCATTCACTTGGTCTTCTTGTTAAATCTTCTTCATCAACAATAGATATGGTACTCAAACAGATAACAATAGTCTCACTAGTCAAGGTTTGACATCAATGACAAAATAACAATTGCTTGCATTGTCACTTTCCAACAAGAAGAAGCTACAAAATTAGTTGGAGAGAACCAGCGTATCCAGCCACAAGGGTGACTACACCATCATTTCTTGACAAAAATAGCATAAATTGAATAACGTTTTTACAATACACTTCTTTATGTATTATGTTGTTTTTTTGGAAATAGTTACATAGATCTTATGATGCACCAATGCATTTGAAAGAGCGAGAGAGTGAGATTATGATGTACAAGGGGCATGGGTGCATTGTTGCATCTTAGAGGTTGTAGAGTCATTTTAGTTTCTTCAACATCCTCTATAAATCATTGAGATGAAGTATCCTTCTGAACAATCATACCCACTCTTATCATCACATTTACTCACTGATAACTATCAATGATACCTACTCTTTATCAATGATACCATCTCTTACTTATCAATGATACCTACTCAATGATACCATCTCCTACTTATCAATGCTACCTACTCTTATCGTCACATTTACTCAAACTAAATGAATTATATATCTCACCATTTTCTAGAGATCATTAAGATGAAGAATTCAAATTGAATGAATTCTACATCTCACTATCTTTTATAGGTCATCAAGATGAAGCATATGTGGGAATAAAGAGACCCTCTTTCATCCTCGCTCCTACTCAAATTGATTGAATCATACATCTCAAAATTTTCTATAGATCATAGAGATGAAGCATATGTGTGTATAGTGATACCTAATCTCAAATTTTCTTTTGTAGATCTTTCACAAAAATCGATATGCAACAAAGTCACTACTTCTTTAGACCTCACAATTTTTTGTCATCGTTTTAATTTTCCTTTGAGTTATGCATCATGTTTCTCTCACCATTGTCTATAAATCATCGAGATGAAACATCCTTGTGAACAATGATACCTACTTTCATTCTTACTTTTACAATTAAATGGATTACATGTCACACCTTTTTCTATAGATCTAAGATCACTGAGATGAAGCATCCTTGTAACTATGATACCTACTTTCATCCTCACTTTCACAATTAAATGGATTACATATCTCACCTTTTTCTATAGATCATTCAGATGAAGCATCCATGTGAACAATGATACATGCTCTTTTCCTATCTTTCACTCAAACTAAATGAATTATATATCTCACAATTTTCTTGTTAGATGAATCATCGACAATGATACCCACTTTCATCTTCACTTTTACAATTAAATAGATTACATGTCTCATCATTTTTTATACATCATCAAAATGAAGCATCCATCTGAACAATGATAACTAGTATCATCCTCACTTTTACTCAAGTTAAACGAATTATATTTTAATATGCATTTGAGTCAATATGATTCTTTCATAGATCTAGAGAGGATGAGATGGATGGAAGGTCAACTAAGTATTTGTCCATTTGTCGGTTTCTCCCTCTCATCCTTTCTATATCTCCTTATATATCTATCTATATCTTCCTCTCCCCCTCCATATCTAGACAAATATCCCTCTCTCTATCCATCCATCTCTCTCCATCACCCCCTTCATATACCTTTAAATATCTCCATCTACATATTTCTTCCCTCATCTCTATCTCTATCTCTATCTCTATCTCTATCTCTATCTTGTTATCTCTCAATCCCTCTCTCTCCGTTTATCTCCCCCATTTAGAGGGTCATATCAATCACTATCCTTTCCATAAATCTCCATCTCTATCTCTTTCTCCCTCCCTCCATCTATCTCCCCTATTTTATCTCCCACTCTTTATCTCTCCCTATCTTCATATCTATTTGTATATATCTACTTATCTATGTTTGATGTCACTTTCTATCTATCTATTTATCTCTGTCTCTCTCCTTCTCTCCTTATTTATCTCCTTACCTTTTTAACTCTCTATTACCTCATCTCACCATCTATATATCTATATTTCTCCTCTTCCTTCTTATCTTTCGATCTTTTCTTTCCTAGAGATTTCCCTTTGTATCTCCCTATCTCTCTTTATCTTTCCACTCTCTATCTCTCTACCTTATCCCTCTTTTTCTCTCTCCCTCTATCTTCATCTCTCTATCTCTAAATTTACATCCTTCTCTATATTCAACCATCTCTCCCTCTCATTATCTCCCAATCTCTCTTTGCCCATATATCTCCCCTCTACCTCTCCATATATCACTTCGTATATCTACCTTTATCTTTCTATTCCTTTTCCTATTAAATGTAATTCAAAAATATATTTATTGACAATTTTGACTTGTTTTGTTATTTTTAACATATGCTTTTTATAACAATTTTCAAATTTTCAAAATTTCTATATAAAATGTGAAAAGAAGAATAACATTTCTTATTATTCATTCAAAACAACAAGTTTAATGACTAGAATTCAATTAAACCTACCCACTCTACCATTAAAATTTTATAACAATTGCCAATTGATCACCCTATTAAAGAAGAAAAATCAACATACTGCAGATATATTTGACATATCTATTTCCTAGAATTTAATCAACCCTCATCATTCTCCTATTCAGAAGGTAAATATATAAAAAAAAATATAGAATGAGAGAGGGAGAAATATAAATATAAAGATATAAGTAGAAAGTAATAGAGAGAGGTAGAAAGGGGGAGATATATAGGCATAGAGAGTGATAGAGAGATGACAAGATAGAGATACATATAGAGGGAGAGATGGGAGAAGAAATATTGAGATGTAAAGATGGAAGGGGGTGATGGAGAGAGATGGTTGGAAAGAGATATAGATGAATATAAAGTGGGAGGATGGGGAAAAATATATAGAGAGTTAGAGATAGATCAAGAGACAAAGATAGAAAGAGATCTAGAGAAAGACATAGAGAGGGAGAAATAGAGGGGAGGAGATATAAATAGAAATAGATGGTGAGATATATTGATAGAGAGATAAGGATATATAGAGAGGGTGAGAAGGAGTGACAAACAAAGGGACAAATACTTAAATGAAATTAGAATAATACGTTAGGCTTCAAAGAATTTTCTTAACCTTCTTATGCCCCAAAATCTCCTATTTGTGTAGCTGCTAGCGCGTCTCCTTTATTTATATCTTTGTACTATCAACTAAGCCCATAAAAACCTCAGTGCGACTCAAGATGGACTTGAACCTACAACCTCCTCAATCACCCTTTTCAATCATTGCATCTACATTACTACTTTTATTTTACAAAATTTTATTAAAGAAACATCAAATGCAGGGAATATAGATATTCATATATACATATTAACGTGATGCCTTTGTCATATTTATGTTTCAATACCAAATCACTTCAATGGATCCATTCAACCTCCACATTTTAGAAATATAAGAAATGGCCACATGTACAACATCTACCACCATGATGCCTTCCCTTTAGATAATTACATAACCATTGAAGTTATTTTATATTTAATATACTGATTAGTATGTTAGTGTTAGATTTTGGTGTAAAGAGAGAATTTTTAATACATCCATGAAAGCATAGAAAACATAGACATGTCCATACATGTGTGTCATGAATATATTGTCAGCTTTAGTGAGGGATTGTACAAGTATAATGGGTAAGCATAGCAGGATGAGAATAATGGAATCCACGTAGAAGAACACAATGTAAACCACTAGGTTAAGAATTTGGGTTGCTATTTTACACATATCGATTTATGAAGATCACCACTTGGTAGACAAATGCATCTATAATATCATAAACAAGAGGAGAATCCCATCATGGTGGGCTTATGCATGAGTAGAGGAAAACATGCAAGCTTAGTCATGGAGAGAGATGGATGGATAGCGAGGGAGATGTGTCTAGATGAAGAGATAATGTGTGGGGGAAGGGAGGGGGCACATATAGGAATAGAAAGAGGGAGAGTTGCAAAGGGGAGAGAGAGAGAGAGAGAGAGAGAGAGAGAGAGAGAGAGAGAGAGAGAGGGGTATAGANGAGAGAGAGAGAGAGAGAGAGAGAGAGAGAGAGAGAGAGAGAGGAGTATAGATGGTGAGATATATTGATACACATATAAGGAGATCTACACAGGATGAGAGGAATTGAAAAACAAAGGGACAAACACTTAAATGACCTTTCCATAACTCTATGGCATTCCCATTGCACACTAAGGTGCGATTGCTAGTTATTATAATTATTATGGTAAAGGAAATCGACCATCATATTAAGGTCATCACCAATTTCACATGCGAGCATCTCTCTCACCAATCATTGTCATCATAAATCTTTGTAATGATTTCCTCATAATACCTAAGGTGTTACTTGCTGCTTCCAGCTGGCCTCGTTCAAAAATCTCTAGATCATTCTTGGAATTAGTACTAATTAGGTGCTTATAACTCACACAATGACAATGGTCCAGTTTTTGAATATTTGTACATGAATAGTGTAACTGAAGAACAATAGTAGGTGTAAAGGGTTGGTTAATGGTTTAATGTACAATATGTTATATAGTTAATGGTTTCAACTATGTTATATAGTTTAGTCTATTCTCGAATGTATAATGGTCAGCTGACTTTTGTAGCTGCATCCAACGCAGTGAAAGTCTTCATAACTCTAGTTTAGCATTAGAGTAATCACATATGATCATAACCTTGAAAAGACATAATATTAATATAAATATTTCATACAATATAGTTGGATTCATGGTTCATGGTACTAACATATTATTGATAAGAATTAGATGGTATTTTCTTTGGAAATCATAGGTGGTATGCCCAGACCAAGATTCTAAATGGTAAGGGCATTGGAATGTCAAATTCCAATTGAATTCTGATAAATTTATTTATGTTTTGGGCTAGCAAAATTTATCTGGGTAAATAGTTACATTTCTATACTGATTTATTAACATTATTACGATCAAATGAGCTCTAGCTCAGGATGAGACATGTATGAGCTCATCAAGGTTGGTCTTCACAGTCCTAATAAGAAGTGCTTATCATGTTCAAACCATTTAAATTTGGTATTAAATTGAATAAATGCTAAAGGTAATTGTTCTCTTGAATCAAATAAGCATCTTTAAATTTGCCTAGATTTAGTTCTCACTCACAACACTAAAGCTCAAAGTTAAGAATATTTTATTGAATTTAAGAGAAAATTTCTTACTCCAATATGCACATCCCTGATAAGAAGCCACTATTGGTATGCATCTAGCAATTATGTTGCGGGGTTTGCACTCTAACCATATGTGCAAGTATAGGCATGGACAAGGTTTTAAATCTTGGAAAGCCAAGAAGGTTCCACTACTATCCCATGTTGCTACCTCAAATGAAAATAAATTTCTCTTATGTATCTACATTGTATCTTTGGAATGAATGTAAATTTCTAAGGTCTTATCCTCAATACAGTTGTATCAAGGATTACGGGTATGCCCTTGACCCAACATGTAAACTAGGGGTATGCCCCTATTAATGAATGTAATTCTTAAATAAACTGCATAAACAAGGGAATGCCCTTGAATGATCTGTAATAAGGGGTATGCCCCTTTATTTTTTTGTATTAGTAACTGGACTTCGATCTCGGGCGATACCAAAGGCTTTTCTTGCCTCCATTCTTTTCCTCTAGTGCCCGCACTGAATGGAGGGATATGTAAAAAAAATTTAATTAATAAAAAATACATGGCTATGTCGTTTACTGATAAAAAAATATCACAATAAACAAATATTGAATTTTTAAAAATAATAGTATTTTTTTATTCATAAAATTAATGGTATATTATGTAACATAATGCAATACCACTATTAATTTAAGATACATGTAAAACAAATGATAAAATTATATTTTAGTAAATAAACTTATAAATTACAAATTAATTTTGGTCAATGTACTCCCTATGTATTATATGTTATGATGATTTAACATTACCTATATAATTGTGAAAAAATGATTATTTTAACTAATTTTTCATTCAAACAATATTTTAAAATATATTTTACATTTATTTATAATTGTACTTTAATTAACATATTAATATGATAATAATATATATAATAAAAAATTTAAAATAATTTTTGAAGTTTAAAATATTAAAGCAGTTCAAATATTATTAAATTGTGATTTTCCATAGTGCAATTATTTTGGAATAGTGGGGGGTTAAATTTAAATAAAAACTTACAACAAAATAAGAAAATGATTAAGAATAGCTTTAAAAAATGTCTAATAAGTTGTATATTGGTAGTGGAACTCCCCTATAAGACCCAATTTTTTTAAGCCAATTACATTCTAGGAAAAAATAATTTTTACAATTTGGAAACTAAAAATCATGCATCTTTGTTTTATTTGGATTGATAAAGGGTCGAAGCCAAGAGAAACTATAAATTAATTTAGATTAAAATTAAATAAATTATATTCTGACTTAGTATGGGGGTTAGCTTTTCTCCCTGGCTTCCCAACATTTTGAGGGTTCCCAAACTCCCTGACTTCCCAATATGTCGAGGTGTCAGGCCATTTTCGGAACATCCAAAATGTAGTATAGGAATTGGCTCTTTTATGACTTCCCGACATGTTTTGGGTTCCCAAACTCCCTAACTTCTTGACATGTCAGGGAGTCGGGCTATTTCCTGAACATCCAAATCAAGTACAACATAGTATGGGAGTTTTCTATTCTCCCCGACTTCTCGACACTTTGTGGATTCTTAGACTCCCCGACATTTCGACTTGTCAGAGAGTTGGACCATTTCCCGAACATCCAAAGCATAGTATGGGAGTTATTTGTGTTAATCTCTAAGCTCTATTGATGATTAGTGACCAACACTTAGTCATTCAATCAGGCAGTTTTAGTTGGCTATCACTGTGGCCGAGCTAAAACTATGCAAGGCCGAGAAACATTGCCGAGCAGTTTTCAGTTTGCCTAGCTACATTGCTGAGTCGAGTTGCATTGCCAAGCCGAGTAGAGACAGGGATGTTAAATGCCGAGCAGGATAGTTTTTGTATACTTGTCAGGATTGATACAAACTTCAAGGATTAGTGATCCGACCGACTCATATAAGCATTTTGGGCCAACTTGTGTATGCATTTAATATTCTTCTACTAAGTTAGTTATGCATTTAATTGTTTTATCCTATGCATGACTCATTGTAAAAATTTAATTGTTTTACCATCAAGGAATGGATATTGGATCTTGATTGTTAATCCAGATCTCGCTATCAGATTTGTATAGGTATATTAGATTGCTTTGAAACCCTATTTTGTGTGTAAGAGACAACAGAACAATTATCTAAGTGACTGCATTTTGAAGTGAAATGCACAGAGGGTTATTTTGTTCAGAAGCAGAGATCAAGCAGAGTAATAACACAGTAAACAACAAAGAAGAGAAATATCAGATTATGAGATCATAGAAGGTACTGAAAAGAGGAGATCCGTCATGAGCATTAGAGTGCACATCAAAGGATCAATACTTGATACATTCTAATCATTGTATCAGGTGAAAATCTCTTAACAGAGTGGTTCTAGCAGACCTTTCTTAAATCTCCTAACATAGTGCTTACTTCATTGTAAGTTTCAAATCCTTTCATAGGGTAGATTATAATGATCTTAAGCTCTTAACAGGGTAGACCTTTAACAGGGTAGATTACATTTTGTAATCAATATTTGTAACCTTAACAGGTACACTTTATTATTGCAGTAGTGGAGAATTTTGTGGGTGTCATCCCCACCCCAGTTTTACCTATTTGGTTTTCTGGGTTACCAAGTTATTGTGTTATGCGTTATTTATTTCATTGCATGATTGCTATATGAGATTACTGAGATTACTTTAGATTCATATATGTATGGATGTGGATCAAGTTTACTTTAAGTGTTTAGTTTTGAAGATCTGATTCACCCCCCCCTCTCAGTATCTTGCTTTCCCATTATTGTATTTCCAACAATTTGTTCTCCCTAACTTCCCAACTTGTTGGGGGTGTCAGACCATTTTTGTAACACCCAAAATATACATGTAGTATGGGAGTTAGCTTTTATCCCCTACTTCCCGACATGTCGTGGGTTCCAAACTCCCCTACTTTTTGACTTGTCGGGGTGTTGGGCCATTTCTAGAACACCCAAAATACACACATAGTATGAGAGTTGAATTTTCTTCCCGACTTCCTAACATGTCATGGGTTCCCGAACTCCCCTACTTCATGTCATGTAAGGGTGTCAGGCCATTTCTAATACAAATGTAATTTAGGAAGTTAGCATTTCTCCCAACTTTCTGACATGTTGTGGATTCCCAAACTCCCCAACTTCTCATCATGTTAGGGAGTTAGGCCATTTCTCGAACATCCAATTCAAATAATGTAGAATGAGAGTTAGTTTTTCTCCCCAACTCCCTGACATGTCATGGATTATCGAAACTCCATGACTTGGTCCCATTGTTGAATTTTATTCTTAAATTTAGTTGAAGATGATAGATCTATTTCAACATGTCAAGCTCCTACAAGATCTACTCATAGGATGTTGGCATTTGATCGTGACTATGTGCACAAAATAGAGCGGTGAAAAGTCTGAAACTTTCAAGTGAATACAGTTGGTGTCAAAAAAACCAAATGTCACATCTTTTATCAGTACTGATATGCTTTCATCAATGTTCAAGCTTTGAAATAGGGAATGAACATTCATCATAACATCAATATTGTAACGATGAGTGCCTTGATGGATCTTCCCATATCACTACCAATTAGTCAACGCCTATTTTTTCTATCCATTTTCCATCTACACCTATGTTTGCTAACTTATCCACTTTCTTGTTTCCTTCTCTATATATGTGGTTTATAGTGACTTCATCAAAATTTCCTAGAAGTTCTACCACTCTTCCCATTTTGAAGTTTAATTTCCAATTCAGAGTCCTTTAATTTTGGACTGTATTCACCATTATTTGTGAATCATCTTCTATAGCCAACTTTTTTATACCTAGGTCTTTACACATGAGGAGCCTTGCTGCCAATGCTTCCATTTATTATGTATTATTTATTTATACTCTTATAGGTCTTGTTCTCTTGGCACATACGTCTTCATCCCACTAATGAATTATAAATCCTATTCATGTTATTCTAGGATTACCCCTTGAATAATAAAATATAAATGAAAATCTTAATATTTAAGAAATAAAAAATAAAATCAAAATACAAAATCATCAATTTTAATTTGTCAAGAAACAATATAATAATAACTAGCTAAGGTCCAGTGAATTCAATAGTACTAGCTTAACTACAAGTACTAATAAGATTATGTATGTTTATAATACGGAGATGTATTTTTGGCTATTTATCATGATATTTTTGAAAGTACATATTTATAAAGATATCTACATTAGGATTCATTGTTGTCAAAAGTATCTCATGGAGTCTTCTATAAGATGATGATGTTTTAAGAAGCACCTTGTGGAGTATATTGTTAGAGGATTGAAATAGAACGTCTTTATCTCCTACTTATACTTTTATCAATCTTTTTAAAATTTGAAGACATAAAGATCATGAAGATCAATATGCATTTGAATATTTATCAATGCTAAATCTGAAATGCATGTTTTAATTTAAAAGTATGATTACAACCATGATTTCATTTAGTGTTTCTATCCAAGGATAAAATCACACTTGGAATTCAGTCCAAAATGTTGAAATAGGTGTGAAATTTCATAATGGATCAAGACTAATGGAGCTAATTATGTTAAAAATTGTTAGGTTTTCTAGATTTTGTTTTGTGTGAGCACATAATATATCAAAATAATTACTAGGATAAAATATATTAAGACATGGTCCAAAGTGTATAAATTAATTGGAGAAAGAGTGCATTATATATAGTTGAAGTTATGGAGCCATGTTGAAATGTGCAATATAGGTACCTCTAAGAACAAAAAACAAAACAAGAACACATTGCTCAAGGAGGGAAACAAGAAAATAATTGCTACATTTCTCAAGAAGCAAAAAGTAGATAATTTTGGTGTTGCGAGGATTAATGAGGCTGCCAATTTCAGAAAAGCTGTAGATATTTATTTGAAAGACTTTGGAAAAGAGATTTATGAAGGGACATCTTCTATCTTCTTTTTTAATACTCATGCTATTATTTAGGCCAGGATTGCTAGAACTATGAGATTGCAAACAGACGCTCTTTATTTTTTTTCTATCTGGGAGTTCTTCTTTCAGAAATTTATTGTACCATCTTAAAAAGTTAGCACCTATAATTAGATTCTCTATTAGGCCCCATTTTGGTGATTTTGATATTTCGTGGTTGTTATGCTTGATCTAGCAACATGGCTCATTTTCTTCTAGCATCTTCTCTTTATTCTTGACCCCCCCTTAAAATTTGGTCCCATTTTCCTAGGTATAGCCCCAACATCTGGGTCCAAATTTTAATGGGTGGCTCATTACAATTTTTAGAAATATTTTCAGATTTGTAGTCATTCTATGTTAGTTTTAACCCTGAAAATATTGTGAGAGGTAGATAGTTGGCCTATCCCTCCACATTTTGGTAACCAACAAGTAAGAATTAAAGAATCAAAATCAAGATTTCAAGTGCTCTCCTACAATTTCACAACCAAGTATTCAAGATTAAGTTTCAAGCATAATTCAAGCATCCAATGAAATTTTGAAGGCAATCTTCTCCATTGTGGCAAGTTTCCATCCCATGATGACCAAGTTGACAAGTTATCAATTAAGTAATAAGATCATTTTATCCATCTACATGCATGCAAATCATCCATTCTTCACGGCAAGAGTTAATCAAGCATACAACATTGAAGATCTTAGAGTGGCATTCATAGATCCATGCATTTGTAAAAGACATCCTTGATTCCTTCCATAATTCCAAAGTTCAACAACTAAATTCAAAGAAACATACAAGAATCTTCATAAATACATACAATCTCAATATTTGTTTATGAAGGTATATTCATTTACAAGGTAGATCTAACATTTACCTTTACATTTACATACTTTCCTTTCATGCAATTAAATTTATATTTCAAGGTTAATTCCTAAATAATGGTTTGACCAAGGCAAGCCCCTTTCAGCCCAACAATTTCTCATTTTTTTGTGTATAGGAATAGGTGGTAAACCTATAGTTGCAGATCTGGAAGGTATAGAATTTGGTAGATGATTTCTAAAAGTTTCAAGTAAAAGTGCAGGGTACAAGATGGGAAGGCACCCTATACCTAGGTACAAGATGCCTAGGCTGCCTATACCCTCCAAAACAACTTCAAATTTAAATCCTAGATTAGTGTTGCAGTGTAGTTTTTGTTTATGTTCATTATAGGTTCCTATCTGATTTTTGTGTATTTGTTTTTGCTAAAAGTTGTCATTTATCTCCCTATCTTGCATTGATCAGCCATATTCCCTCACACTCAACTCTCCCAATTCATTATTAGTGAAGGATCATTGACTCACTTACCACTTAACTCCTACTTGAGCCACATATTCATTTTGATTGTGCAATTAGGAAAATGGTGGATCTCACTCATATCCCTTCATCAATCCAACCCAACCCCCTATTTTCCTTATTGTACATTGTGGTGAGCCCAAATTATAAAATTTTCATTCTGATTTTGGTGTTAGATCTCTTTGGATTCCCTTTTGATTTTATGGTTAAATGTGCTATTCATTATATTTTATTTTCTATAATTCTATTTATATTGCATAGATTTAATGAGTTTATACATGTTTCTTTGAAATTTACTACTTGCATTTGTTGAAAATATCTCTCTTTCGTTCTCTTGTGCATGAGTGGTATAACATTGAGTCGTGCATATAAATTTTTAGTTAGGAGAAGTCATAGATTTATGGGTTCCTTTGATCCCGAGTCCTCTTTATTTCTTATTAATCTTAATGAGATACACATTAATACTAATGAAATTCTCACTCTCATTGATAATCATTCTTCCCACTTTTCTCAAGATTAAGATGAGACCTTAAGAGTGTATCCTACCCAAGTGCAAAAATGGTCCCATAATTTTGAAAAACTTGAACAATGGTTAGGTCAAGATAATTCTAATATAGAAGTCATCTCCTTAATAGAGGGTTTGAGGAAGTTGATTCACAATAATGAACACAGTGTTAATTTGTTACATACTATTTCCCATCTTATTAATAGAAATGTTAAACCTATAAAAGAGTGTGATCAAAACCTTGGTTTAACTCAACCTACCACTAGTTTTGAGACTTATATTCCTATTACTACTTCATTACCTAGTGTTTCTGCTTATACTCCACCTCTTATGATTGCATCTATGCCAAATATCAATCCTATACATGTTAGGCTTGGAAGAATTCATAATCCTATTATTCCTCCTCCTTCAAGTGTTCCACATGTTTCCCAACCTTCATCCTGTTGGAAATATAGATGGAGTAACTGAGAGGGGAGGGGTGAATCAGTTACCACAAAATAAATCCACAAGTCCCTTAGATGTCTTCAATATATACTGCTGTTACTCGGTAGATTAACTTATCATTATTCATTAAACATTCACAGTTATTGACATGCATAAATCAAATAGCATAAACACAATTAACACCAGATATAAC
>MU224345.1:201656-224989 GCA_018584345.1 Thuja plicata
AGTCGGCTGCATAAACATTTCACAAATAAAATCCTTCGCAGGCCGACTCGGCTAGGTAAACGCTGTCCAGAAATGATATTCCAGTGTTGACCAACTGATGCTCGGTGAACACTGCAGATTCTGCGAAGATCCTTTGGTAACCGAGTGAACTCGGTAAAGACTGACTTTCCTTTGCTAACCATGCGAACTCGGTAACGTCTAACTTTCCATCACATATTCTTTGATGACCGAGTGGACTCGGTAGAGACTGAATTTCTTTTGTCGACCGAGTGAGCTTGGTAGTAACTAACTTCTCGGTATAGTATTCTGGAGTGCTTGGTAGACTCTGTAAATAGCTTCTCTTACCGTCTGAGCTCGGTAGACTTGGTTAACTGCCTTGCTGAACATTCTGATCTCGGTAGACTCTATCTAATGACTGATATGACATTTGTGTAACATCAAGGACAATACACAATTAAACAATTTTTTCCAACACATCCATACCTACCTAAAAAAATATCCCATTTTCATATTCCAATATTCCTTCCATTTCCTATATGGTCCAAACCTTTCACACATTTCTCATACCAACCTTTCTACCATATCGACTATCAATAATTTTTCTCAAGTTGTTTCATCCATGTAGCAATAAATTGATTCCATGAATCAATCCAAATTTATATTTCCCCATGTTATATTGTTATTTGTTTGTCCTTAGACATCATTCATGTCGTTATCCATCAATAAATGGAAATACCTCACTTGGAGATTTCTGTAGGAGCACCAAGGCTTAGTCCTTAGGGGCTAATTATTTTATTTTAAATTAGGGGTTTATAAATATTATCAGACCCTATGGGTACTTAATTTAATAAGGGCATTAATTTAAGCCTAAGTAGAGAATTAATAGTTGGGCCAAAATGGCCTTTAGGACATTTGGGCCCAATGGGCTAAAAAGATGTAAAGGAGGTATAAAAGGCATGAAAAATGATGTAATGGCCATAATAGGCCCTATTGGATGTAAAATGACTTTATTTATTAATTATAAGGGTCTCTTAGGATTTAGAGGCACAATAAGATAAACATTGTCAAATTTGTAAAAGTTGCATAAAAAGTTGTTATGTAAGTTTTGTAACTTTGGAGCAACTTTTTGTAAAATGATTGTAAAGTGGCCTCAACGATCAAGTAATTTCAAAAGGTAGTTAAGGGAGGTTGAGAAGGTTGGGTCATGGGTTTTTAAGCCTTTTGGATCAAGGATGTACGGGTTGGAGAATATTGGTGATTAGAATAATAAAGTTTCCTAAGTTTTTCCTACTTATTTCTCTGTTTGTACGATTGACACGTGTGATAGATGATTATTTTGCATAAATAGTTTAATTATTTCATTATAGGGTGAATCAGGACTCTAATGCATTTTTTTTTATCCAAATTGGTGAAATCGGGTGCATCCTACAAGCATTTTACTGTGACTGGTTCTTAATTTAACCCTTACATAGGGTTTCACAAACAAATAAAATGGTTGATTTAATGTCTAAAGCAGGGGCATCATTAAAGGAACATGAAAGGTATAAGTGATAGAGTATTAATGGGAAGGATTTTGATTCTTGGCTGGAAGTCAAAGTAGTTTCAAGAAGAAGTAGATGTTTGAGGGGGGGAGGGGTTGTGGTAATAGTCAGAGATGGGAAAAGTTATTTTATTTTTTGTGGCTATTCAAGTTTTGACATTTAGATTCAAATTCAAATTTATAGGGTCTTCCCTCCACAATGTAGCCATTAGGGGTTGATGGTTGATTTCATACATTTTTTTTATCAACCTTGCAAATTAATTATCAAAGGGAATGAAAAGTATGCACATCCATCATAACTTGGTGAAAACAACAGTAATGTTGTCTTTTCCAAGGTTGGTGTAGGATGATAATTGAGTTCATTGGTAATAAAAAATGAAGCATCTAGATGAAGGTAAGGTGGCCCATGGTTTTTAAAGGGCAATACATTTGGTTTTGTTATGCACTGGGTGGCGAGTATAATCTCCAAGTAGTTTTTATAGTAGAAGCTTGATAGGCAAAAGTGATGGAGGCCAATTTCTCTTTGAAAATAGCCAACCAATAGAAAACATTTTTGGGGGAAGTGAGTTTGAAGTGGATGAGAGGTATTTTCTTGGTAGATGACCCCAAAATCTAGAATATTTTAGACTTGTTTCTTAGAAAAGAATTTATGGCGATAAAGCACCGATACCATTTGAATATTGATATTGCATCTACAGTGTTTGCATGGGTTCTTCAGCTCTAAATGAAGGAGGAGGCTTTGTGGGTAATGAAATATTGTGTGAAATCTCAATGGACTAGTGAGATGGTTTTTTTGCTTGCCATGATAGAACCAAGAGTAGATTTTAGGGAAAAATAAGTTAATTGGAGAGGAGTGGAAGGAAGTTTGAAGAGTTACAAGTATTTTCTAGTTTGGATTGCTACAAAAATGAAAGAAAAATACATTAAGGAAGCCAAGGATGGGTGAGGTATGTTAAAGGAACTTTTTTTGTAGATGGAGGAAGATAAATGACAAAGAGAGAAGGAAAAAATGGAATCTTGATGAACTATAACTGATTGAATGTTTGAAGATGTTAAGTTGATAATCACCAAGCTGCAAAAAGTTAATGCAAGACATTAAATCAGTTAATGTATTATATTGTCATTGATGTCAACTTAATATAATCTAATTGGTTATATACATAGTGTCAAAGAATTCAAAGAACCAGAGAGATAAAGGTTATACTATCAATAATGCATAAAAGTTTAGTATGCACTAAGTGGCAACAAACATTGATGGAGAGTGCACCCCGACGGATAGAGAAACCTGAGAGAAAAGTCATAGTGATACCTGAGCAAGAAACCCAAGAAGGCATTATTGATGAGCAGAATCATAGTGTTACCCAACAAAAAGATAACCCCAACAGACAGACAACTCCGACAGACAGACAACCCCAATGGACAAAGATGCCCGAGGATAACTGAATCAAGGCCGAAGTTAACAAGGAGTTAAACACTGAAAATAAATGAAGTTTAGAAACAATAAAAGACTTAGCTGGCAAGAGCTAAATATGGAGTTAACTGGTTGAAAATATTGTTTTCATCGACAAGTTAAAATCTGGAGATAAGCGAGAGTTTTAAAGCTATTTTATTCCAGATTATCAAGGAGAAATGTACGAGATAAAATTAAAGTAAAATGTTAAAGAAAGAAAGGCAAGAATTATGGATCACGCCAAGAACAAGAAATTCAAGGACTTAGAAATGATGAAATCATGTCTATAAAGAGACAAGATAATTCATTTTGAATTAGGGGAGTGAATAGAGAAGAGATGATGAAGAGAAACTGATGAAGAAATAAGTCTTCATACAGACCTAATCAAACAAGCTAAAGAACATAGCTAAAGATTTCTACGGACACTGAGCAACATAATAGCACAATATCACCGAGCAGAAAGAAGTGGAGAAAAGGTATTAATGGGAGACATTGATTAGAAAGGTATTATGAGCTTACAATAGATTTGAACATTTGCAAGATTAAGTTGTTTATATGAATATATCATATATTGTTTCAGTTTAACCATTGATTTAGAAAGTCTCTTAACCAAGTATGATCTAACAATCCTTTATATATTGAGATACATCTCAAGGATTATCAAAAGGTTAATTCATGAAGATAGCATAGTGAAATGCAAGATATCAAGTGATTAACTGTTAGTGATAAATACTCTAACAAGGTCGCACTTAACAGTAAGATTAACCTTTAACAGGGTTGGCTCTTCACCGAGCTCACTTCAAAAGAGTGAAAATTTTGGGTTACCAGTCCCAATTTATTTTTCCCTTAACAGGGTTTCCACATTAAAAATCCATGTGTCAAATGTGTTTATGAGTCATTGCTTTCATGTTTTGCTTTACACATTACTAAAATAGGATTGATCGGTATACACTAAGTTATTTACTGTATTTCGGTAAATAATAGATTGCTAATTGGTAAAGCTTAAGAATAAGGTTTAACAGTGAACTTCAAGCAGTAGTTATTTGATAAGATTATTTCAAGGCATACATCTTGTGGGACTAAAGACAACTTGAGGTTTATATTTAAGATATAAAGTTTTGTGGTTAATTTATTGGAATATTTTTGAGGCCATTGATTCACCCCCTCTCTCAGTTATTCTAAAAATTGGTATCAGAGCTTGTGTGCTTAGAAGGAAGGTTTCAAGACCTAAGCTAAAGATCACAAGATGAGAAAATGAGATGTGCCTAAGTTGAACAAAGACAACTTTGCATCATGGCAAAGCAGGATAGGACTCCACCTATTAGGTATTGGAAATGATGTTATTCAATACTTGGATACTAAATATGTGTTTCCTACAAGACCTCACACACTTTATTAATTAAGAGAAAAGCATGAGCACAATTCTATGATGATAGAACTTGCTTCCTCACTCTCCGATGTGGAATTTGAAGATGTCAAAACTTGCACCTCTACAAAGAAAATGTGGGACAAATTGAAGCTTATACATGGAGGAGATGCTAATGTACTAAGAGATAAGGAAAAAAGTCTAAGAGGTAAATTTGATGACCTAAGGATGAAAGAAGGAGAAAATATCACTCAGTATAACTACAAAATAATTGAGGTAGTCAATTCTATATGAGGAGTTGGAGGTGTACTTGAAGAGGAAATAGTGGTAAGTAAAATCCTAAGAACCTTACTGCCTGTATATGCTATTAGAGTATCTGCTATACAAGAAATGAGAGAAGTAGAAAATAATAATGTCACTCTAGATAGTTTGGTTGGTAGACTTATTTCATTTGAGATGAATAACTTTGATAACAATGTCTTACCATCTATTGAGTTTGCATTCAAATACTCTTTAAAAATAAGTAAGTCAAGTCATAAACATACTATGAGAAATGATAGTGAAAGTGACAGTGATGACCAAGACCTTGATGAGATTAAAGCAATAATGGATAGAAGATTGCAGAGAGGAAAAGGTAGATACAAAGGTAAATTACCACTTGTATATTTTAATTGTAAAGAAATTGGACACTTTGTTACTAGATGTCCTAACAAAACAAAATATGACAAAATTAATGACAGATCATATGAAAAGAAGTTTGACAGAAGTGACAACAGAGATTACCCAAGCAACCGACAATATAACAGAAGAGATACCCAAGAATTCAAGGACAAAGGGAAGAAATCTTGTTACCTGGCTGAGAACAGAGCTGGAGATACTGACACTGAATCTGATGAAGATATTGAGATGGTATTTGTGGCCATGAAGGATGATTTAGACAAAGAGGAAAGGTATGTAGAGACTGAAATCATATCTAAGGTTTGTAATAATGATGTATGGATTATAGATAGTGGTTGCACTCACCACATGACCGGTGATAAAGAAAATTTTGAAAATTTTGAGCACTATAATGGTGGATCAGTAAGAATGGGTAATGACTCACCTTGTCCAGTTGAAGGTAAAGGAACTATAATGTTGAATAATCTGATCAGATGTGAAAATGTATACTGGGTAAAAGGACTTAACTATAATATATTGAGTGTTTCATAGTTGAATAACACAAACACCGAGTTGCATTTGAGAACAAAAAGGCAAAGATCTTTAATAAATCAGGAAGGATGATCAGAACTAGTGAACACACAAAAGGTAACCTATTCTATCTCGATGATATAAACACCACTTGTTTAATGGATAGAAATGAAGACATATGGTTATGGAATAAGAGATTATGTCATATGAATTTTGATAACATGATTAAGATAAGCAATAAAAGGAAAGTAAGAGGCTTATTGAGCATGTCAAAGCCCGACCATATCATGTGCAAGAATTGTCAAAAAGGTAAAATGACAAAGTCTAGTTTCAAGAGAAAAACCCATACATCTAATGCTATTCTAGAATTAGTCCATACTGATCTATGTGGACCCATGAGAACAAAGAGTTACTATGGTGATAGATATTTCATTCTCTTTGTAGATGATTACTCTAGAATGATGACAGTTATGTTCTAAAAAGAAAAATTAGAAGCATTCAAAATGTTTAAATGGTATAAAGCTATTGTGGAAAAACAAAGTGGTAAGGAAATAAAATGCTTAAGATAAGATAGAGGAGGAGAATTTGTTTATGATGAATTCACTAACTTTTACAATGAGCATGAAATTAAAAGACAAGTTTCTGCACCAAGAACACCATAGCAAAATGGGATTGTTGAAAGAAGAAACAAATTCATTGTTGATTATGCAAGAACACTGATGATTGAGAAAAGTATCACTCAAACATTCTAGAGGGAAGATGTCAGTACTGCTGTCTACACATTGAACAAAGTTCAATTGAAGAAAGACACCAAAAAGACACCTTATGAGCTATGGTATAGATACACACCCAATGTAAGTTACTTCAGAATTTTTGGAATTCAATGTTATATTTTCAAAAATTATAGAAATGGAAAGCTTGACTCCAAAAGTGAAGAAGGAACCTTTCTAGGGTATTCCACCAAAAGCAAGGCTTATAAATGTCTTAACAAGTCCTCTAACAAGATAATTGAAAGTGAAAATGTCAGAATAGATGAATATGCAGAGAAAAATGATGAGGAAAGTAGAAAAGACCCAAAATACTAAAACAAGTTTGTTTATAATGAAGAACCTGACACTCTACCCGAGCAACAGTGTATCACTCCTGATCAACAGAACATTGCACCCGAGCATCAGGCTGCAAACACCAAAAATCAAGAAATTGCTCACAATGATGTTCCGAGCAATGGAGATCAGAATGAAGGTGAAAATGATGATTAGAATGATGAACAAAGAGATGAACTGATACTTACCAAGTATGTTAGAAGAAATCATCCACAAAACCAGATCATAGGAGACAAGAAGGTTGGAATGAGAACAAGAAGTAAGTCACTAAACACTAGATGTTTAATTTGTGATTTTTAGCCTAAATCTATTAATATTGCACTTGAAAATGAAGAATGGGTTAGTGCTATGAATGAAGAGATAAAATAGATTAAGAAGAACAAAACATGGACATTAGTACCTAGACTAGATGACAAGAATGTCATCGGTACCAAATGGATATTCAGAAACAAGCTGAATGAGAATGGAGAAGTCATAAGAAACAAAGTAAGATTAGTTATATGCAAGGGGTATGCACAAGAAGAAGGTATTGACTATGGAGAAACCTTTGCACCCATTGCTAGACTAGAATGAGTAAGAATTATTCTTTCTTATATCGCATTCAAAGGATTCAAGGTATACCAAATGGATGTCAAATCTGCATTCCTAAATGGAATACTAGAAGAAGAGGTATAAATTAAACAACCAAAAGGGTTTGTTGATCCTAACAGGAGAAACATGGTTTTTAGACTACACAAAGCCTTGTATGGATTTAACACCTAGAGCCTGGTATGAAAGACTTCACTCCTATCTCATGAGTATTAGATTTGTAAGAACAAGTGAAAATAACAATTTGTACTTAAAAGAAGATTCAGATGATAATATTCTGATTGCTAAAATATTTGTTGATGATATCATATTTGGGGGTAATGATATGTTGTGTAAATCCTTTGCTAATGAAATGAGCAAAGAGTTTGAGATGTCAATGTTTGGGGAGATCAACTTCTTTCTTGGTCTACAAATTATTCAATAGGATGTAGACATATATATCTCACAATCCAAATACATCAAGGAAGTGCTGAAGATATTCAAGATGGAAGATTCCAAGCCAGTTGGAACACCTATGGAAACCGGATGTAAGATGAAAAAAGAAGATAAGTCAAATGAGGTAAATCAGACATTGTATAGATTAATGATTGGAAAACTAATGTATGTTGTTCATACTAGACCAGATATAGCACATGCAGTTGGAATAGTTGAAAGATTCTCTGCTAATCCCAAGGAATCACACATGACTGCTATCAAGAGAATTCTGAGATATCTAAAGAATACCAAGGACAATGGCTTATGGTATACAAGAGAAGGAAAATTTGTGCTTCAAGTCTATACAAATGCTGATTGGGCTGGAAACATAGATGATAGAAAGAGAACAACTGGAGGAGCATTCTTCATGGGTGAAAAACTTGTCACATGGATAAGTAAGAAGCAAGGATGCATCTCACAATCTACTACAAAAAGCATAATATGTGGCTACTGCTATAAATTTCTCTAACATTACATGGATCAAACAGTTATTGAAAGGTATGAATATGAAAATTCTTGAGCCAGTGATTATCTATTGTGATAATATCAGTGCAATAAACATATCAAAGAATCCAGTCATGCATGCTAAGGCTAAGTATATTTCTATCAAGTATCATTACTTAAGAGAACAAGTGCAAGAGAAAGAGGTGGTACTAGAATATGTTCAATCTAAGGAACAATTAGCTGACATATTCACAAAGCCATTGCCTAAAGATACATTTGAGTACCTGAGAAAGAGACTAGGGGTCCAACCCTTGTCTATTGGTCAGTAAGCTTACTAGGAGGCTGCATTAGCCTACACAAAATTAGAAGATCATTTATGTTGATGCAAGCAAAGAGATGGAATACATAAGTACATAGAAAGGTACATATCTGCACCAAACACTAGAGTCATTGTATTGCTGATGGATAGGGAAATTCAAGGAGTATATAATAAAAAGGAGGAAGGATATACTTTGTCATTGTTTTCAAAGGTCGAGATGTAACGTGTAAGGGAGAGAATATCCAAAAAGGGAGAGAATTTTGAAGATAACCACTCTGCAAGAAACAAATCTAAGCTATATGAGCTTACCGAGAGATAGACATTTGTATTGGTTATAATAAAATAAATTTGGTAAATTGATGAACTATAACTAATATATTTCATATTGTATTAGTAGTATTGTAGTGTGTTTCCATCAATGCCAAAGGGAGAGATTGATGAACTATAACTGATTGAATGTTTGAAGATGTTAAGTTGATAATCACCAAGCTGTAGAAAGTTAATGCAAGACATTAAATAAGTTAATGTATTGTATTGTCATTGATGTCAAATTGATATAATCTGATTGGTTATATACATAGTGTCAAAGACTTCAAAGAACCAGAGAGATAAAGGTTATGCTATCAATAATGCATAAAATTTTAGTATGCACTAAGTGACAATAAACACTGACGGACAGTGCACCCTGATAGATAGAGAAACCCGAGAGAAAAGTCACAGTGATACCCAAGAAAGAAACCTAAGCAAGCATTACCGATGAGAAAAATCACAGTGTTACTTGACGGACAGACAACCCCGACGGACAAAGATGCCCAAGGACAACTGAAGTCAAGACCAAAGCTAAGAAGGAGTTAAACACCAAAAAGAACCAAAGTTTAGAAATGACAAAAGACTTATCTGGAAAGAGCTAAATATGGATTTAACTGGCTGACAACATTGTTTTCATCGACAAGTTAAAAGACAGAGATAAGCGAGTGTTTAAAGTTGTTTAATTCCATATTGTCAAGGATAAATCTACGGGATAAAACTGAAGTAAATTTTTAAAGCAAGAAAGGAGAGAATTGTGGATCACACTAAGAAAAAGAAAGTCAAGGACTTAGAAATGGTGAAATCATGTCTATAAAGAGACAAGATAATTCATTATGAATTAGGGGTGTGAATAGAGAAGAGATGCTGAAGAGAAACTGATGAAGAAATAAGTCTTCATACAGACCTTATCAAACAAGCTAAAGAACAAAGCTAAAAATTTCTGCAGACACTGAGCAACACAGAAGCACAACATCATCGAGCATAAAGAAGTGGAGCAAAGGTATTAAAGGGAGACATTGATCAAAAAGGTATTATGATCTTACAATAGATCTAAACATCTGGAAGATTAAGTTATTTATATGAATAGATCATATACTGTTTCAGTTTAACCATTGATTCAGAAAGTCTCTTAACTAAGCAGGATCTAAAAATCCTTTATATATTGAGATACATCCCAAGGAGCATCAAAAGGTTAATTCATGAAGATATCATAGTGAAATGCCAGATATCAGGTGATTAACTGTTAGTGATAAATCCTCTAACAAGGTCACACTTAACAATGTGTTTGTAACCTTTAACAGGGTTTTCTCTTCATCGAGCTCACTTCAGAAGAGTGAAAATTTTGGGTTACTTGTCCCAAGTGGTTTTTCCCTTAACAAAGTTTCCACATTAAAAATCCATGTGTCAAATGTGTTTATGAGTCATTGCTTTGATGTTTTTCTTTACACATTACTAAAACAAGATTGATCGGTATACACTAAGTTATTTACTATATTTCGGTAAATAATAGGTTGCTAATTGGTAAAGCTTAAGAATAAGGTTTAACAGTGAACTCCAAGTAGTAGTTATTTGATAAGATTATTTCAGGGCATACATCTTGTGGGACTAAAGATAACTTGAGGTTTATATTTAAGATATAAAATTTTGTGGTTAATTTATTAGAATATTTTTGAGGCCACTGATTGACCCCCCCTCTCAGCTATTCTAACAAATCCAAGAAAGCTCAATTGGAATCCAAGGGAAGCATGTTTATTCCTAATAATGTGAAGGGATATGGATTTAAATCCAAGGTCATAAAGTATTTTATTATGTTGTGTCTTTATGGTTTTAGTTTCAATGAAAATTTATCAGTGTTTGTAGTTTTCAAAGCCCAGTTTTGTTAATGAATGGGCATAGTCAGTTTAGAAAGAATAGATACTGGTAGTTGTAGAAGGTACTCTTTATAGCTTGAACTCATGATTAATGGTGGTTTATTACCAGGCATTGTGAATGCCTTATTTTGGACTTATAATGTGTTGAACTTCTATTATTTTTTTTCTTTTAAGCAAAAGTGGGCTAGCCACTGAATATATTTATTAATATAAGCTAGTTCAAGAGCTCATCTAGGAAAGAACCAGCAAGAAAACCCAAAATCCTTGCTCAATTACAATATAGAAAAGAGATGTTGACAATACAAAATATTTGAATAATTACATTCGAAGAAAAAATCAACACCTAACTAAGTCGAGCAATATTTACAGTGTGCACCTTCCAAGTTTTTGGTCAATTCAGACCCATTGTGGCATCAAATATAGAATATTACAAAATTAAACATACTCGGGTAATCTGTTAGTTCTTCACCCATTCTGCTAGTCAGTTCTGCTGGTCGGTTAACCCTGCTAGTCGGTTCTGCTGGATAGTTAACACTACTGGTCAGTTTTGCTGGTCGGTTCTGTTGGTTGGTTAACACTGGAACTGATATCCCAGACCATGGTACCCATCCCATAGACCACTCGGTTGGATCTGGAGAAGAGGAAGTGGCTTCTCGTTCGCTCCCCTATACTTTGAGGGTTTTTTCTTCTCTACCCAAGGTGGGTGCTACCGTCGACTCCCATTCCATTCAGTGGGCATCTTGTGCAGTGGGAAATTTCTGCAATACCCATGTATCTTGTTGCTATGGTGATGATATTATTCCCAGTCTCTACCTTGAAACCCACAAATTGTTTCTCGGGTTTTCTTCCTGCCACACATGAGGTCGACGGGAGATAATGTCCTTGGAATCACTGGGGAATTTGGTAACCCTAACAGGTCTATCAGTGCGAGTACTGTAGCCATTATTTTCCCCTCCAGCAGTGATCTGAGGACATGGCCATTCTCTTGGAGTGTGTTTCTCATAATCTGTGCATTTTGCAATTCTACTGCCCTCTTGGCTCCATTAAACGCAACTAAAAATCTATGATTATGCATTGATTGATGAGTAGTAAACAAACCTCCAATCAACGCTCGACCATTCCACAGGTCATAATTTTGCATAGCATGCTTGAGTTTGTTGGAAACCCAAAATTTCTTATGAACCACTTTGAAATCCAAAATTTCTAACAAATGTGGAGATTGAAGGAGATCCATTGCATTGAACAAAAATATAGAAACTAGCTATGAAGGGTAGAAAAATTGCTTGGTTTTTGGTGCGAAATTTTCATGTCCCATTACTTGCATGATTGCGCATTGAATGGTAGTGGAATACACCAGAAAAATTTATTCCATCACAGGATCATTGATGCACATTGGAAGCACATCTTCATTAATATTGGGCGGTAGCCAAATTATGAAGTTTTTTGGCAGTAATTCCAAATGGAAGGTAGCACAAGATTCACAACTAACACAGATCTCTGCCATACTCTCCAAATTCCAATTCTTATGACACAAATTGTTTTGTGAAGGGTCTAAATAGGGTGTGTGATATACTCTGGTGGCGTCATCAAGGCACATAACTAAGTGGATCTTGATGTCATTTAAACTTGATTTGACAAGTATTGCACTCAGCTATTGGGCTTTAATCCATCTATGAAAAACCATGTGAAACTGGTAATCTGTATCCTAGCTTGAGTTGTAGACACGTGCGAGGGAGATTACCATAATAAGACTGGGTTTCATTTTTTGAACTGGCGGCCGTTGCATCGTTGTTGCTTTAAATAGATATAAATAGATGTACTTCCATTATCAACTTGGTATCTACCTGGAGCCTTTTAAACATCTCTATCCATTTTGGAATCCAATTCCCACATGGGAGATTATAAATCAACTAGTATTGAGCTCTCACACCTTGTCACATGACAGAGCTTTATTAGTTATCTTACCTCACCTTCGTACCTTTTCCCAGTACCGTTACCACATGTCCTTGAATGTGTATGTGATGCCATAAATTGGTGATTGAAAATAATATCTTGGTGCCTGTATATTATGTAGCTATGGGTATACCTTTTGTGCATCATTAGTTTTGTTTCTCAATTTGTCAGAATCCACTAACCTACTTAATTCACACATCTCTTCTAGGATCACACTTGGCATTTTAAGTATAATATCCATACCATCACAACCTAAATTGGATAGATAGTCTGGAACCCGATTTCCTTCCCACAATGTATGAGAGAGGAATGTGTTGGGAAAACTGTCTACTATTTGCCAAATTTGCTTCAAAATGCATTCTAATTGCCAGTTATGGATAATTATTTTGATGCAGGCATTAATTATAACCATGGAATCACCTTCGATATGTATGTTTGTGAGTCCACATTGTTTTGCCAGAGCTAACCCTGCAAGCATTGCTTGCGCTTCTACTATATTATTCGATCCTATCGGAAATGGGGAGGTAATACATGTGACTAGATTGCCCTATGAATCCCTGATACATGCACCCATGCCTGATATTCCTGTGTTTCCATGTGATACACTGTCAAAGTTTATTTTCATTACCTGATGATCGGGAGGATGCCATTTGATATTTGATTTATCAACTTGACCTGGAAAATTTTTAGTGTCTCCCCATCCCAATTGTATGTTGGGTTCCTCTAAGTTCTCATGATATTGCTATCCCATGAAGACACAACTGGATTGTATCCGCACCTAAAGATGCTAGCATTTACAACTTTCGTAATTGAGTTTTCTAACCCTTGTAGAACTATTTCTAGCTTTGACTGCTCACTTCAAAATATCCTTTTATTTTATTCCCACCAGATCAACCATACAATAAGTGCAGGTGTACACTTCCATATATTTGCAAATAGTGAGCCCTGATACAATTTGGGCCAAGACTAAAATAGGTCCCACAGTTTATTGGGTAGAGGTGTGTAGAAACATAGTTTTTTAAGGACAAATTTCCAACATTCATATGCAAAGGGACATTGCAGTAGCAAATGATCAACCATCTCAATTTGATCATACACAATTTACACTTGAAGGCTTGTGCAATGCGGAATTTTTGTAATCGGTCGCTGGAGAGAATCCTGTTTCTTAGTGCTAGCCATGCAAAACACCTTGCCTTAGGCAGAACTACCTGGTTCTAGCAAAAGTTATATGCTCGTGCCTGGGCCTTATCATTAGCTAAGTTCTGAAGAATAATGTAGCCTTCTCGGATTGAATAATTTCCATTTTTTGTAGGGGCCCATAGCAGCCTATCTACTTTATCTAACAAGTAGATCTGCCTATTTGCAAATATATTTCTCAGTATATCAGCATCTTGTCTTGCAAGGTTCAGCTCATCCGGGTCCTTCCAAATGACTTTTCCTGAATAGTTTTTGACAGCCAGAACATAATTGATGAGGTAGATGCCCCATCTATTTTCTATAATGTTTATGATATCACATGGAATTCCCTGAGATAACAAGGTAGGCTAGCCACTCCAAGAGTCTCTCCAAAATTTAACACTTAATCTGCTATTTACCTCCCATGTGACATAATTGTGAACCAATTCCCTAGTTGACATCATGAAGTCCCAGACTGCAGATCCTTTGGGTGGATCTGTCAAAGAAAGAAATCTTAAAGGCTTTTGGTTATCCAAGTATTTTTTTTTGCATGATTTGACACCATTTACTAGTTGGTTTAGTGTACATTTTCCACACAAGTTTTCCCCCAAAAGCTCTATTCCTGTTATATAAATCCTGCAGTCCTGCACCACCTCTAGTTGGTCCTTCTGACATATCTTGAAGTGAGATGAGAGGGATCTTCTTTTCATTATTCATGTTCCCTGTCCATAAAAATTCTTTGATTACTTTTTGGATTTGTTTTATAATGGAGGATGGCGCTTTAAGGATAGCAAGGTAGTAATTGGGGATTTCCAACAGAACAGACTTGATGAGAAGGATTATTCCCGATAGAGATAACCACCTAGCCTTCTAGGCTAGAACTCTATTTTTAATTCTTTTGATGACCGAGGACTAGTAGCCTAGTTTATTAGTGCCCACAATGAAATGAATCCCTAGGTAGGTTGATGGTAGAATGTCAATCAAAAACTGTAATATTCATAAAATCCTATCTGATATAATCTGATTAATGTTGAACAAGTAGATTTGTGATTTCTAAGCATTCACTTTCTACCCTGAGGCTGCATAATAGAGATCTAGAACATATTTAATTTTCCTGGCTTCTTTCACATGGGATTTACCAAACAATAATGTATCATCTACAAATAAAGAATGTGTAACTGATATGCCTATATTTCCAATCTGAGCACCAGTCCAAGACCCCAATGATTTTTGTTTCTTGATTGTTCTACTCAATGCTTCTACCATTATAATGAACAGAATGGGAGACAAAGGGTCTCCCTGTCTAACACCTTGAGTAGAAGAGAAGAAGCCCGCTACTGTTCCATTAATGATAACTGAAAACCAAGCCCCTGCAATGCATGCCCTTATCCATTTACACCATTGCTTTGAGAACCCAAACCAATGAAGGACTTAAAAGAGAAAGTTCCAACATACTCTTTCATAGGCCTTCATCATGTCTAGTTTAATGACAAAGTTGGAGGACTGATTTTCATTAATCGAATGGAGAACTTCATGGGCAACCAGGGCTCCTTCCATAGTTTCCCTTCCTGGGACAAAGCCTCCCTGTTCTTGAGATATAATTGATGGGATGAGATGTTGGTGTCTCAAGTAGATGGCTTTGGTTATAATCTTTTAAGTTGTATTGCAAAGAGAGATGGGGCGGAAATCTGCAAATTTTTTTGGGTTTTTAACCTTTGGGATGATAGTAATGTTTGTAGTGTTAAAGTATTTCAGCATAGCCTTGATTTTTTGTGATTCTTCTACTACTGCTAGCAATTCCCAGCCAATAATCTCCCAACATATTTGAAAAAATAATATTGTGTAGCCATCTGGGCCCAGAGCTTTGTATGGAGGTAGCGAGAAAACCACATGCCTGAGTTCCTGAATAGTAAAGGGGCCATTAGGATGTCATTATCTTGCTGTGTGATTAATACCAGAATAGCTTCCAGTATTTCATCTAGTTGTTCTTGAGATGGGGAGGGATCTTGGGTAGGGGAGAGGAGATTCTTGTAAAAGTTGACCCCTTCTTGTTGAATATCTTGAGCATTTGTCAGAACCTTACCCATGGTATATTCTGAGATGGTGAAAATTGTGCTGGCTGCTCGCTTCTGCTTGGCTGAAGCATGGAAATTTTTTGTGTTCTTATCCCCTTCTCGAAGCCATAACTTGCAAGATTTTTGTCTCCAGTATTCTTCCTCCCTACTACATAACTCTTCCCATTCTTTCTATAGTTCTTTCTTCTTGAGGTATGTGTCATTATCCATACCTTGCTGGATGGTCCGCTCATAAATGTCTACTAAATTTTGATTTACTAAATATTTTTGCCGAAAAACATTTTTGAACACTTGCTCATTCCATTTTTTAATGTGGCCTTTGATATATTTGAGTTTCATGGAAAATTGGTGCATTTTTGAACCATCCACAAATGGAGAGCTAACCCACCATTGTTTTAACAACGGGATGAAGTGTGGGTGTCAAAGACACATTCTTTCAAACTTAAAAGAAGGTTTGTGACGCCTAGGTGCAACTGCATTATCTATAGACAACA
Organism: Thuja plicata; assembly: GCA_018584345.1. Lineage (NCBI taxonomy): Eukaryota > Viridiplantae > Streptophyta > Pinopsida > Cupressales > Cupressaceae > Thuja > Thuja plicata. Next base: position 218,007 of record MU224345.1, read on the forward strand.
CTATAAGAAAGTGGTCAAAACCTGGAAGAGATATGATTTCCGATTGAAATTGAACATTTATAAGCTTCCAATCTTGTGAAATTAGGAACCTGTCGAGTCTAGATGCTATTTGTGCAAAATTAGCTCTCTTATTTGTCCAAGTGAAGGATACATTTGTTGGGACTACATCCATTAGATTGTTGTCATTCAACAAAGAGCAGAAATCTTGCATGGTTCTTGGTGGGGGACATATTCCACCAATTTTTTCCTCCATCCTGAGAATAGCATTAAAGTCTCCTCCTAGGACTACATTGTGATCACTACGAATCTGAATTAAGTGTGTTAAATGTACCCAAAGCTTCTGTTTATCCTGTGTGGAAGTTGGCCCATAGACATTAATTAGTACAAATGAGAAATCATAATTTTTCAACTCTAAAAGTTGCCAATTGGAATCTTTCCCAATCAATCTCCCTTGGATGTTCTTTGGATTCCATAGGACAGCCAATCCTCTTGAGGCTCCAGTCCCTTGCTGGTGAAAGGAGGCCCATGCAGACCATTTTCCAATCGATTTTGCATAGTTTTCTTGAGACATTTTTGTTTCTTGCATTAGGACAATATCAACATGAATAGAATCAATCAACTTTTTGATTCTATTTCTTTTGTCAGAGGCATTAATGCCTCTGACATTCCATGAGGAAATATTCATTTTTGATAAGAAGGACCTTTCGTCCTCCTTGTCAATCTTTTGATGGAGACAAACTTATAATCCAAAGTGGATTGTATGCCAGCTATTATTTCTTCCTTTATTTTTGCACTTTTTGGTCTTCGACCTTTGGATTTAGGTGTCTTTATAGGCTGATCATTTTGAGATGGCATCTGTTCAATGGAGATAGTTTGTTGTTGTTCATGCATGTCCTCAGCTCTAGGCATATAATGTTTATCATCTTCCTCTTTATGTACTTCCGCAACATCCCACTCTTGGGATGTTATATTGGCACAGGTACTAGTGTCAGGGTATATGAAAACATCATCTATTGATTGATTGGAGCTGCTGTTAATTAACCCTTCCATCTCTGAAGGCTCTATTTATTCCAAGAATTTTTTCTGTCCCTTCAGAGAGCATGCCAATTTTACAGTTGAAGAATCCATTTTCTCAGATATAATGCCTTGTCCAAGGTATAGAGGCAGGTCCTCTGCATTTGGGTACTCAATAATTTCCATTTCTATAGCCTCTACCCTCTATGTTCTCACTTCCTCAGCTAGATCCTTTGGATATGCATAATAAGAGATTTCCACTTGTACTCTCTCTACCTCAGCTAAACCTTGTAATTAATCAAATTTGTGATCTGGATCCATACAATTTGTCATTTCCCTGTGTCCACCTAGTGATACTACCCCATGATTTTCTTGACTGTGGATAGGGAGAATAATGGGGGACTCTTGAAACATTAGTTGATGTACAATGTTGTCAACATGTGTAATTGTAGGAGCTGGCATATTATCTGTCTCCAGACCCTCAATGCAGTGAGTAAACTGATAACCTCTCCATTGTGAGCAAAAGAATAAATATGAGAAGATATACTGGAGTATAACAAAGAACCACTCTACTAAATTCTGTACTTGAGACATTAAAGCATTGTCAATGCAACCTTCAGTTTGTAATATTGACTGGGGTTTAACTTGGCATGGAGGTATTGCTTACAAAGAGTAATGGGTACACTCCAAAGGATCTAAACTATGATCTGAGCAAACTCTAATTTCTGATGAATAATCCTTCTGACAATCCAAGGTGAAGTGGCCGAGTTTACTTTGATACTTCAGAACGGTTTCTGAATGTTGGATGACGATTTGTTGTACCCAGTCTCCCCATTTAGATTTGATAGCAATTTGATTAAGAAAAGGTTTGTGGCTATCAATAATATAGACTTGAGGTTCTCGATGAGGGGCTTCAAACGGGATGAGGTCATGTCAAATGAAGATACCTACAGTGTTCGCAATGAGTTCAATTGTTTCAGGATCTTTGTATTCAAGTGGAAGCAGAGGAAAATATATCTAGTGGGGGAAGAAGCAGGCAAGTCTAGGATCGGGCTTAAAATTGGGGATCCGAACCATAGTAAAGAGGCCTGATCCCTTACAGAACCAAATTTTATATTTGTGAACCAAATCTCTATCTTCTCTAGAATGAAATATGAGCATAAAATATTTTGAAATTGGATCTACAAAGAATATTTCTTTTAATCCCACAAATGATTGCATTGCCCATTCTTGGATTACTGTGATAAGTTGTTTGGAGAAAGCTTACCTATAAGACCCAAATGCTGAAGTGTGCCGATGTGCGTCTGCAACATCTTATTTGGAAGAGTGATTTATGCCATATTAGGGACTGGATCTGCATTAATTTGGGGATATTTCTTTTTCCATACTCGTTTGGGGTTTTTTGGAATGAAGGCGGCTTGAGCAAGGTAGTCACTAACCGGGGGCAGGGGATTATTCCCTTTGAGCTGATCGTGCTTTCTCTTGCTAGAATCATTATGGTCATGTTTCGGGGATGCAGGGGGTGCCTTTGCAAATGTCAAAAATTGGCTGCTTCTCTCTAAGGAGTTTCCTGGACCTGTGTCGGTATCCTTTTTTACCTGTAGGTAGTATTTTCTGATTCTGAACTTTAGGCAACTCCATTTCCTGCTCAATTTTTTTTTCAAAATTTTGACCTGGTTTACCCGAAAATGGAGGTGGGTGGCCAACGAAAACGGCTTCTTTTGATGTTTCCCTAGTCTCATAGGTTTGGAAACCCTCATGATTTATTAATATAAAGAAAACCCTTATTAGCGATCAACAATATAATGCTACATCGATTGTCATAAAATTTGGTGAAGTTTACCAAGGCAACCAAATTTAACACTTATAATTTAGATGGAATGCCAATTTTATAATTTATAAACTTTCTTTTGAAGTTATTTTTTTCTAATCCATAACATGCTATTGTTCATAAAGTTTAACCATTCTAAACTAAATATACATTCAAATTTTAATTTTGAAAATAGGAATACATCCACACAATAGACAAATTAGATCGAATGTCCAATTTTATATATCAAACTATAGAATAATGAAGTGTACAACTACATATGAAAAAATGGCATATATGCCAACTTAGTAAAATCCAACAAAAATGTGGCATACGACATCTCAAAATCTATATCAATAATAATATCAAATGGCTACATTTATCAGTCCTTAAATGACCACAATGGACACTATATGTATCTACCAAATCCTATAGTTGTGGTGAATCGTCAAAATCGAGCCTCTTCAAAGTATTATGTGGCTCTAAAGATGGCTCCACAATAATGATTGTCAAATCAACATCAAAATAAATATATTGAATTATAATTTCTCTAAAATTTAATTGTTGATTATCTCATGCCTTTTATTTTTGGTTGAAAGACATTCTAAAAATGATGGTCCCTTCTAACAAGGATTCGTACCATATCGAGGAGCTAGAGGATTCGTGATATGGCCAAATCATCAATATAGTTATACCAGGTAAAATAAATTAATATAAGTTAAAATTTGTATTTTTGACAAAGCAACATAAACTAAACATATAGATCTACTTCTATCTAAACATAAATATACAATATAAAATAAATGTATGCTTGAACCTTTGATGGTTCTCCTGTTGTTGTAGGAGGGGTCATCATTGATGAAATTTATATGGTCATTTCCTATATAAAAATAACAAGATTTTAATACAATGAATTTATATACATGCATATAATTGTGATATAAAAAATAAACATATACCTATTGCCTCTCTTCTTCATATGTATCAAGTGAAACCATCAATGTTGTAAACCATATTGGTTTCTTTACATGGAAGACAAAAAATCTAAGATTATTAATCTAGATGTACATGTATAATCATAATATATTTGAAAATAGAAATCTAAATCCAGTGGTACAGTAACTCATATAAATTCTTTAGACTATTATTTCAACTAAAATTATGATCAATTGCCTTTCCTTGGTCAGTTAATATCAAGGAAATTGGCATAAGTTCTTCCTCATTAACACTTGGCATACCCTAAGAGAGTAAGATAAGATCAATGTATAATGTCAAAATATAATTCAAATAATCATGCTTTAAATTATAAGCATATTCAATACAAATTATAAGTTTGTGTGTATGTACAAAAAGGGATATTGTATAGCTTTCTAAGAAAAATAAAATGGTCATAAGGGTAGCATAATGGACCTATGAAATTGGGTTAGTTGTCATCACTTGTTAAAACCCACATAAATATACATTACTCAGTTAATATATATTATAAAAAAATATTTTGAATATAAGGTCTTATTTTATTTTAACATGTTATAATTTTTTTTTTACCTCTGATGAAAATGCAACTGCACAAGTTGTGGCAAGAATGGTCGATGATGTACCACCCTCTACTACTACATCCTAAAATGCATAATGTTTGCATAACTTTAATTCAATCTATGATTAAAAATCTAGATACATTTGGAAATTAAGTATTTAATAAAAACAATGTTATAAGAAAAATTTAACATACATGTGTCTCAATGGTATACACATATTGTAGCAAGTCATTTTTCAACACCACATTATCTAATCCGCTAGCTTGATGGTCCCTACTAATCCCATAATATTTAGAATGAAAATGTGAACAAAAATGGTAGGTTAAACCATGTACATGTTTATTAGTATCTCCCCCAAAACATAGATGGTAATAGGTGGAGCACATGCAAGAGATAGACGCACTAGAGGTAGATTGTCGAGATATTGTACCATTGTCTAGGCAAAGAGGCTAGGATAATTGCATGCCATGATGGATGATCATTTCAGTTAATGAAAAAAATCCCTGAAGAGTTTATACCTCCATAGACTCCTTCAAGGCTACTATGACCATAACATGAATTATGGGGTTTCCTACTAGTAGTCTCTAGTTTGGGTGGTTGTCTACCTGCTAACTCCTAGTCTATTATGGGAAAATCGTCCACCTCTACCCTAGAACTCCCTCATATGAAAATAATTGGCTATTTTAATAAGGATAAACTCACAGTATAGTTTTCTCAAAAACTAAAGAGATGCCTCGTAATTATTACAAGGAGGTTGGTCAAAGACCATCCACCATATGTCCCAAAAATTAGACATGATGTAATCATGATTACACCAATATATTGGAAACCTCTTTAAATTAAGAGGAAGATGCTCATTTGTTCTAGGATCAGTGAAAAGAGCATATATTTATGCTTTTCTTATTTCTCTATCATTCACTGTATCATATGACAAGACATTTGCATAATACTCTGTTAGTAATAATTGAGAGGGGGGGGGGAATCAGTGGCCTAAAAAATATTCAAACAATCAACCCAAAAACTTAGTACCACAATTTAAGCCTCTAGTTATCTTCAGTCCTTTAAGATGAATTCCTCCAAATACTTTTATCAAATTACTACTGCTTGGAATGCTTTGTAAAACCTTCTACTTTATGCTTACCAAATAGCAGTCTGTTAATTTATTGAAAGATAGTAAATTATCTATAGTATACTGATCAATCCAATTAAGTTATGTGTAATGAAAAACACTAAAGTAATGACTCATAAACACATTGACATGTGGATTTTTAATGTGGAAACCCTATTAAGGGAAAAACCACTTGGGATCGGTAACCCAAAATTTTCACTCTTCTGAAGTGAGCTCAGTGAAGAGACAACCTTGTTAAAGGTTACAAACACACTGTTAGGTGTGACCTTGTTAGAGGATTTAAAATTTTAGTTTGTCACTTGATATTGGGCATCTCTATGCTATCTTCCTTGACCAAAAACTCACTTGGCTTGTCAATAGGTATCTGGCATCTCATGGTATCTTCATGATCAAAATTTTTTATACTCCTTGGGATGTATCTCAATATAGAAAGGATCTTTAAATCCCTCTTGGTTAAAAGAATTTCTGAATCAATGGTTAAACTGAAACAATATGGTATGTTCACATATACAACTTATACTTGTAGATTTTTAGATCTATTGTAATCTCATAAAACTATTTTGATCAATATATCTCAGTTTATACCTTTGCTCCACTGTGATTCTGCTCGGTGATGCTGTGCTCTGTTGCTTGGTGTTCATAGAAAACTTTAGCTCTTTCCTCAGCTTGTTGATCGGGACTGTATGAAGTTTCTCTTCATCATTTTCTCTTTAGCATCCTCTTTTCATTCACCCACCACACCAATTCATAATGAATTGAGTTGTCTCTTTATAGAAATGATATCACCATTGTTAGGTTCTTGATTTTCTTGATCTTGGCATGATCCACAATTCTTGCCAATTAGATTTAAAGCAAAACTCTTATTTTATATTGCCGGGATCTTCTTGCCAACTGGACAAAACAACTTTAAATCCATTACTTATCTATGGCTTTATATTTTCGATGAAAACAAAGATAACTACCAGTTAAGTCTTTATTTAGCTCTGCCAACTAGATATTTTTTCATTTCTAAACTCAGGTTAATTTCAGTGTTTAACTATTTGATAGCTTCGGTCAACACTCCAGTTCTCCTCGGGCTTCTCCGTCGGTTTACACTATGTTTCTGGCTGTTGGTTATACTTGTGATTTTGCTTGTCGGTAATGCTCGCCAGTGTTCTTGCTCGGTCATCACTATGACTTGACTTTCGGTGATCTCTGTCCGTCGGTGTGTGAAGTCATATTGTGAATGCTTGTCTATTATGCATTACTGAAAGCATAATCTTTTTCTCTTTGATTCTCTGAAGTCTTTGACACTTTGATTATAACTGATTAGATTATATCAAGTTGACATCAATGAAAATACACTCCATTAATTGATTTAATGTCTTTCATTATCCTTCTACATTTTGGTGATCAAATTAACATCTTCAAACATTCAATCAGTTACATGTCATCAATCTCTCCCTTTGGCATTGATGGCAACATACTACATTATCATACTATACTATCACTAATA
>MU224345.1:234171-290072 GCA_018584345.1 Thuja plicata
CTTAATCTCAATCGTTCACTTTTCTTTAAAAGGAGACCTCTCCTTCTCATTTTCATATTAGGTTTTCATAATATTGTTATGCTGCAAGTTTGGAGAGCAATTTTGGAGGAGAATTTGAGCACTCAAGTTCTCTTCTTGTTTTCTTTATTCTTGCAATCATGGCTCCTCATATAGATTAGAATCATGTTTATTTCCATAGATTAGATTTGCATTCATATTTCCCTTCATAGACTAATATGCATTGTTATCATTTAGATTAGATTTCATTTTCATGCATTCGAATCTCTCATTTCATGGTGTATTTGCAATAGACACAACTAGGTCAATCTGAGGGCCTTCATTTTACATTTTTACACATCCATGACTAGAGAGCTATGGATTGATATTTGAGGCCTCATTATTGAGAAACCTTGAATGGAATGATTCATAGAAGTGTGACAACATTTATGCACACAGTTTCATGTAGAGTGGTTGTCTTCAAACTTCAATCCCTTCAATGGATAAATGTATCATCTGATATCTTTGTTCTGATATGTGCTCTGCCTTGAATGTTCCTCTTCTTGATAATCTCTTTTTCCTTGACAACAATATTTCTCTTTGTCTATATTCTCTCCCTTAGATGGATATTTCATATGTAATCAATTTCTCTCCCTTAGAATATTGATTAACTCTTCCTTATGATTCTCAGGAACTTCGCTTCATAGATAATGATATAATATCTCCCTTTATCATATCTTTCCCTTATGTCAATGAGATCATATCTCCTCTTATATGATATGGAATCATCTCTCCCTTTGATAATGCAAATCTCTCCCTGATGATAATTAGATCATCTCTCCCTTTGACAATAATGCCAAAAAAAACACTTCTCCTTGTTTTTATCATCTATATCATGTTTCATCCCTTTGCATAATATATTCCTTGAAGTTCCCTATCCATTAGCAATACAATGTCTCTAGTTTTTGGTAAAGATATGTACCTTTCTATGTACAGATATATCTATTGTTGTTCATCTCAGTGTTTGCATCAACACGACTGATCTTTAGATTTGGTATAGACTGATGTAACCTCCTAGTCAGATTACTGACCGATAGACAAGGGCTGGACCCCTAGTCTCTGTCTTAGGTACTCAAATGTATCCTTCGATAATGGCTTGGTGAATATATCAGCTAAATCTTCCTTTGATTTAACATATTCTAGTGTCACTTCCTTTGCTTTCACTTGTTCTCTTAGATAGTGATACTTGATAGCAATATGCTTAGTCTTAACATGCATGAATGGATTCTTAGAAATGTTCATTGTACTGGTATTATCACAATATATAATTACTGGTTCAAGAATCTTCATATTCATACCTTCCAACAATTCTTTGATCCATGCAATATTGGAGAAATTTGCAGCAGCAGCCACATACTCTTCTTCTACAGTTTACTGAGAGATGCATCCTTACTTCTTGCTGATCCATGTGACAAGTCTGTCACCCATGAAGAATGCTCCCCTAGTTGTGCTCTTTCAGTCATCAATGTTTCCAACCCAATTAGCATCTGTATAGACTTGTAGCTCAAATTTTCCTTCTCTTTTGTACCATAAGCCATAGTCCTTGGTGTTCTTCAGATATCTCAAAATTCTCTTAAGAACAGTCATATGTGATTCTTTGGGATTAGCAGAGAATCTTTCAACTATTCCAACTGCGTGTGCTATATCTAGTCTGGTGTGAACAACATACTTTAGTTTTCAATCATTGATCTATATAAGGTCTGTTTTACCTCATTGGATTTGTCTTCTTTTTTCAGCTTACATCCGATAGCCATAGGTGGTCCAACTGGTTTGGAATCTTCCATCTTGAATATCTTCAGCACTTCCTTGATGTATTTGGACTGAGTGATGTATATTCCTACATCTTGTTGAAGAATCTATAGACCAAGAAAGAATTTGATCTCTCCAAACATATACATTTCAAATTCCTTGCTCATTTCATTAGCAAAGGATTTTCATAACAATTCATTTCCCCCAAAAATGATATCATACACAAAAATTTCAACAATCAGACTATTACCATTGGTATCTTCTTTTAAGTACAGATTGTTATTTTCACTTATTCTAACAAATTTTATGCTAATGAGATATGAGTGAATTCTTTCATACAAGGCTCTCGGTGCTTGTTTCAATCCATACAAGGATTTATGTAGTCTACATACCATGTTTCTCTTGTATGGATCAAAACACCCTTATGGTTTTTCAATGTATACCTCTTCTTCTAGTATTCCATTTAGGAATGCAGATTTGACATCCATTTGGTATACCTTGAATCCTTTAAATGCAAAATAAGAAAGTAAAATTCTAACTCCTTCTAGTCTAGCAACGGGTGCAATGGTTTCTCGACCATAATCAATACCTTCTTCTTGTGCATATCCCTTGCATACTAATATTTCTTTGTTTCTAGTGAATTCTCCATTCTCATTCAGTTTGTTTCTGAATATCCATTTGGTTCTGATGACATTCTTGTCATCTGGTCTTGGTACTAGTGTCCATGTATTGTTCTTCTCAATCTTTTCTATTTCCTCATTCATAGCACTGACCCATTCTTCATTCTAAAGTGCATTGTTAACAAATTTAGGCTCAAAATCATAAAGTAAACATCTAGTGTTAAGTGACTTACTTCTTGTTCTTGTTCCATCCTTTTTGTCTCCTATGATTTTATTCTATGGATGATGTCTTCTGACATACTTGGAAAGTTTCAGTTCAACTCTGTGTTCATCATTCTGATCATCTTCTTCACCTTCATTCTCATCTCCATTGTTCGGAACATCATCTTGAGGATTATCCTAATTGTCAGTAATTGCAACCTGATGCTCGGGTGCAATATTCTGATGCTCGGGAGTGACATACTGTTGCTTAGGTAGAGTGTTAGGTTCTATATAAACAAACATGTTGTTGTCCTCCAGTTCCTTTTTACTTTCGTTATCATTCTTTTCTGCAAATTCATCTATTTTTACATTTGCACTTTCAATGATTTTGTTAGTTGACTTGTTAAGACATTTATAAGCCTTGATTTTGGTTGAATACCCTAGAAAGATACCTTCTTCACTTTTATAGTCAAGTTTTCTATTTCTATCATCCTTTAATAAATAGCATTGACTACCAAATATTCTGAAGTAACTTACATTGGGTGTATGACCATACCAAAGCTCATAGGGTGTCTTCTTTGTGTCCTTAAATTATACTTTGTTTAATGTGTAGACAATAGTACTGACAACTTCCCTCTAGAAAGTTTGAGTGATGCTTTTCTCAATCATCAATGTTCTTGCACAGTCAGTAATTGATCTGTTTCTCCTTTCAACAATTCTATTTTGCTGTGGTGTCCTAGGTGCAGAAACCCGTCTTTTAATTCCATGCTCATTGCAATAGTCAGTGAATTCTTCTGAAGTAAATTCCCCTCCTCTATCTAACCTTAAGCATTTCAATTTATTTTCACTTTGTTTTTCTACCATTGCTTTATACCATTTAAATATCTTAAATGCTTCTGATTTATCTTTTAAGAACATTACTGTCATCATTCTAGAAAAATCATCAAAAAAGAGAATAAAATACCTATCTCCATAGTAGCTCTTATTTCTCATGGGTCCACATAGATCTGTATGGACTAATTCTAGAATTGCAGTAGATGTATGGGTTTTACTCTTGAAACTAGACTTTGTCATCTTACCTTATTGGCAATTCTTGCACATGATATGCTTAGGCTTAGTCATGCTCGGTAAGCCTCTGACATTCCTTTTGTTTCTTATCTTTATCATGTTGTCAAATTTCACATGACACAATATTTTGTGCCACAACCATATGTCTTCATTTCTAGCCATTAAACAAGTGGTGTTAGTGCCATCAAGATAGAAAATGTTACCTTTTGTCTGCTCACTGGTACCAATCAATCTTCTCGATTCATTGTAGATATTTGCCTTCTTATTTTCAAATGCTTCTCTGTGACCTGAATTGTTCAACTGTGAAACACTTAACAAATTATAATTCAGTCCTTTTACCCAGTAGGCATTTTCACATTTTATCAGGTTATTCAACATTATGGTTCCTTTACCTTCAACTGGACAAGGTGTATCATTTCCCATTCTCACTGAACCACCATTATAGTATTCAAAAGTCTCAAAATTTTGTTTATCACTGGTCATATGGTGAGTGCAGCCACTATCTATGATCCAGACATCATTTTTACTAACTTTATATATGAGTGAAGTTTCTACATACCTTTCTTCATCTTCATCTGAATCATCCTTCATGGCTACAAATACCATCTCGATGTCTTCTTCTAATTTGATGTCAGTGTCATCAGCTCTATTCTTAGCTAGGTAACAAGATTTCTTCCCTTTGTCCTTGTAGTCTCGGGCATCTCTTTTGTCAGATTGTCGGTTGCTTCGGTAATCTCTATTATCACCTTTATCAAATTTCTTCTCATATGATCTGTCATTTCCTCTATCATCTTTTCTTTGGTTTGGACATCTTGCAGCAAAGTGTCCAACCTCTTTACAATTGAAACATACAAGTGGTAATTTACCTTTGTATCTACCTTTGCCTCTCTGCAATGTTCTAGCCATAAGTGCTTCAATTTCATCAAGTCCTTGATCCTCATTATCATTGTCACTATCATTTCTAACAACATGTCTATGACTTGAGTTACTTATCTTTAGAGAGGATTTGAATGTAGATTCTATAGATGGTAAGACACTATTATAAAAGTTGTTAATCTCAAATGAAATTAGTCTACCAATCAGACTATCTAGAGTAACTGTATTGTTTGCAATTGCTCTCATTTCTTAAATAGCAAAAACTCTAATAGCATATATAGGCAGTAAGGTTCTTAAGATTTTACTTACCACTGTCTCCTCTTCAAGTACACCTCCAACTCCTCGGATAGCATTTAATACCTCTGATTCTACAACTATACAAAGTGATGTTTTCTCCTTTCATTTTTAGGTCATCAAACCTCCCTCTTAGGCTTTCTACCTTTACTCTTAGTACATTGGCATCTCCTCCATGTACAATATTCAACTTATCCCACATTTTATTTGTAGAGGTGCATGTTTTGACATCTTCAAACTCAACATTGGAGAGTGATGATGCAAGTTATATCATCATGTAGTTATGCTCATGCTTTACTCTTAATTGCTCAAGAGTGTGAGGTCCTATAGGCAACACATATTTAATATCTAAGTATTGAACAATATCATTTCCAATACCTGATAGGTGGAGTCTTATTCTACTTTTCCATGATGCAAAGTTGTCTTTATTTAACTTGGGCACATCTTGTCTATTCATCTTGTGATCTTTTGCTTTAGCTGTTAAACTCACTTTCTAAGAACACAAGCTCTGATACCAATTGTTAGTAATAACTGAGAGGGGGGTGGGGGTGAATCAGTGGCCTAAAAAATATTCCAATAATCAACCCAAAAAAATAGTACCGCAATATTAAGCCTCTAGTTATCTTCAGTCCTTTAAGATGAATACCTCCAAATACTTTTATCAAATTACTACTGCTCAGAATGCTTTGTAAAACCTTCTACTGTATGTTTACCGAATAGTAGTATGCTAATTTACTGAAAGACAGTAAATTGTATACAATATACTGATCAATTAAGTTATGTGTAATGAAAAACACTAAAGTAATGACTCATAAATACATTGACACATGGATTTTTAACGTCGAAACCTTGTTAAGGGAAAAACCACTTGGGACCAGTAACCCAAAATTTTCACTCCTCTGAAGTGAGCTCGGTGAAGAGCCAACCCTATTAAAGGTTACAAATACACTATTAGGTGTGACCTTGTTAGAGGATTTAAAATTTTAGTCTGTCACTTGATATCGGGCATCTCTATGCTACCTTCCTTGATCAAACACTCACTTGGCCTGTCAATAGGTATCTGACATCTCATGCTATCTTCATGATCAAAATTTTTGATACTCCTTGGGATGTATCTAAATACAGAAAGGATATTTAAATCTCGATCGGTCAAGAGACTTTCTAAATCAATGGTTAAACTAAAATAATATGGTCTGTTCACATATACAACTTATACTTGCTAATTTTTAGATCTATTGCAATCTCATAAAACTATTTTGATCAATATATCTCAATTTATACCTTTGCTCCACTATGATTCTACTCAGTGATGCTGTGCTCTGTTGCTTGGTGTCCACAGAAAAATTTAGGTCTTTCCTCATCTTGTTGATCAGGACTGTATGAAGTTTCTCTTCAACATCTGCTTGCCATTCACCCACCACACCAATTCCTAATGAATTGAGTTGTCTCTTTATAGACATGATATCAACATTGTTAGGTTCTTGATTTTATTGATCTTGGCACGATCCGCATTTTTTGCCAATTATATTTAAAGAAAAACTCCTATTTTATCTCGCTGAGATCTTCTTGCCAACTAGACAAAACAACTTTAAATCCATTACTTATCTCTGGCTTTATCTTGTCGATGAAAACAAAGATAACTACTAGTTAAGTCTTTATTTAGCTCTGCAAAATAGATATTTTTTTGTTTCTGAACTCAGGTTAATTTTAGTTTTTAACTATTTGATAGCTTCGGTCAACACTCCAATTATCCTCAGGCTTCTCCATCAATTTACACTATGTTTCTAGCCATCGGTTATGCATGTGATTCTACTTGTCAGTAATTCTTGTTGGTGTTTTTGCTCGGTCATCACTATGACTTGACTTTTGGTGATCTCTGTCCATCGGTGTCTACTGACCGTCAGTGTTTAAAGTCATATTGTGAATGCTTGTCTATTATGCATTACTGAAAGCATAATCTTTTTCTGTTTGATTCTCTGAAGTCTTTGACACTTTGATTATAACTGATTATATTATATCAAGTTGACATCATTGACAATACAATCCATTAACTGATTTAATGCCTTGCATTATCCTTTTGCATTTTGGTGATCAACTTAACATCTTCAAACATTTAATCAATTAGATGTCATCATACTCATGACACAAGTCTCTATAATTTTTCCAATTAGTTATTTAATTTGTAACTGCTTCGACACTTTTGACCATAATTTTAAATGTTGTGGCAAGGGATGCATGATGCTCATGTTGTGAAGTCTTTATCCTAAAGACTATCTTAGAAATAGTGAATTTGTTTAGTTGTATATGACCTAATAAATTATCTTGGGCCTATTGTGGGGGGTTTTGGGGAGGAGTTAGAGGGTTGTTCATTGTAGGATTTTCCTCATGGTTTTTATGAGGTTTAGGCATAAGGTTTTGAGCATTCAATATAAATTTTAATAATAAAATAAAAAATAATAATTAAAAAATCAAATTTTAATTAAAAATAATAAAAATTCACAAAAAATGAATATCCACCTTTGTGAAAACATAGCATGGTAATTTGGATTGAAATTTGATAAAAATTGATCGAGTTTTTGCTCCTATTCATGGGGGTTCAGTCATTGTCAAGTGAGGGTTGTGGGTTAAAATCACCTAGTTGCCCCTTTTAAAATAAACTTATAATAATAAAAACACAGTCAGTTTGTTTTTCTTTAAAAAACTTAGTTGCATTAATCTGATTGGTTTAATGTGTATGCGGTTTTGATTCAAAAACCATGTACATGGTAAGGGTCATATTTTTTAGTTCTAAGACATTCAAGAGTTTTGAATTTTCAAATAACCCAATCACAAATGCAGTTTTTAATTATTTTAGGTGAGTTGTCACTTTTTTGTTCACAATCTTCATGCACATACCCTTTTACCTAAGGCTTGTGTGTTTTAGTGCTCTGATAATCCAAGAATGTAAGTTAGGAAGCAAGGCCCACAAATGATTGAACCTACAAATTAATCCCTTCATTTCAATGTAGGAGATGTTATCCAACACCTACTATTTATCAAAAGTGACTCTATAGTAGAAGATATCTCATCTTTACCATGAACCCTGGTATGGGTAAGCATGCACTCATGGATATGAGATCAGAATCACAATCAGGCATCTCATTAGCCTAGTGCAAGATATATGCTTGAAGGGTCATGCCTAGAGGAGTGTGCAAGTCATCAAGCTTTGTCCCTTGTAGTACACACACTTCCTAAGATCATAGTATATATGTGCTATCATACTTAATACAATGCAAAGATAGTCCTATGTTTCTCCATATCTCAGATCCTATGTATGCGGCTCCCACCTAGTATGTATCTCATCCATCAAGTACTAGGAGTAATGTATGTTGGGAAAAAAGTGTCAAACTTGCATTAATGTAGTGTTACATTTTTTAGTAAATTTTCATATGATCATAGATTTTTTTTTTCTTTCTTTGAAGGTACAATTTGGTTAGATGAGCATTTCAATGAATTTTGGTTCCAATATCATGTCCAGTTTGGAAGATATTAAAGTTTTCATTTTAAAATATTGTCAGAAAAAAGTCACAAATGCAACTTTAGAGGATTTAGAGGCATATAAATAGGAAAAATATGTGGCTAAATGGAATAGTGGTTTAGGATGTTATAGAGTGCATCATGATCTTTCCAACGCATCAAACAGTTCATCAATTGAACACTTGGTTTAAAATTTAGGGCCTCTAGAAGTTTTGTCTCTTGACATAGGAAATGTAAAAGTGTGTTGAACATTAAAATGAGTTGTAAAAGGGAGTTACAAATGTTTATGTGTATGTTGACACATCATAGGCGTATTTGATTGAAGATAATACGGGCACTAATTTTTAATTGGTTTTTGGCTCATGATTTTGTAATACCATTTGGCAATTTCTTTTATTGTATCTCATATATATTAGATGTGTGAGATTGGGGGTAAGTGTAAGAGTATTATAGTTTTTTATTAAGGTAACACCAGGGTTTTGAAGGGGCCCCAAACCCTTTACATTTGAAAACAAGGAAAAAGCATTAAAGAACCACAAAAACAACTACTGCCAAGAGAAACAATAGTGACAAAACATGGGCACTACCCGAGATTTTACAATGAGAGAATAAAACCCAAAAAAAGACCACGCAAAACATGAAACCAACCAATAGATAAAAGAAAAAAACCATCCAGCATCACTATCAATCCAACATCTTAAGGAACTCTTCAGAATCTGCTAGCTGCATCTGCATGTTCAAGATGGACTATTTCAAGCTAGTGAGATCTTTGGACTAGGGAATGGTTTTATTTTTAGTGCTTGATCTGGTCCTTGTCCCCAAGCCCGAAGTCTAAATATCTTGATTCTGACCTTCATCTTCAATGTTGATTGATTTTTTGTAAGTGTTATTCCCCTCCAACATGGCATACAAGGCTTTGATATTGTCAATCGTTGCTTTCATGCCCATGTTGTTCATAGTTAGCAGCTTCCTTAGCATTATGTCATTGTTGCTAACTTTTTACATAATTGGGTTAATTTTATTTTCAATGGTGCTATTAATCTTTTCTTCTAGTGAACTAGAGATCTATGTTACCTCAGAAAAAACATTCTTGCCTTTGTTGTACATTGCTGTGTCATTCCTCATCTTATCAATTGTTTCTTCCAGCACATCATTCCTCACATCAAGGGGTCTATATTTGATATGCAGGTCTTGAATATCATGGAATGCCCACTTGTCTATGTTGAACACATAGATAGCCTTATTTCTAACTTCTTGGAGGACACTCATGTTAGTAACCCTTTTTTTATTGAAGTTTTTTTCAGAAATGGCTTCCTCAACATTGATCTGAATTCACCCGTTCTCCTCCTTCTCCATGTTTTCTTCCCTAGTTAGATTCTCAGGTGGATTGGAGTCAGCCTTTTGGTTGTTAGTGTTTCTAGGAGAGTCCACATGAATTTTTTCTTTTTCATTGTTCTCTTGGGTATCCATCTCCATAAACCCAACATCTTCCCCAATAAACACCTCATTCTCTGCTTCTTTGTCAGTTTTCTCCATTTCCACTTTACCAACTTCAATAAAATCATCAGAGCCCATGTGGGTTTCCTCCATATAATCATGAATAATAGTATTGATCAGGTTAATGATCTCTTCAGGAATCTCCTGCTGAAAGTCTCTCACAGAGTCACCAGTGATACCATTTTCTTCTTCCAACATTTTCTCATTCGCATCATTTGAAGACTTGTCCTTCTCAGGATTCTCCATAGTGCTCTGCTCAGCTCTCACCAGAGCTTCATCCTCAGAAGAAACAAAAACATTTTCATCTTCAAAATCATACCTCCCACTTCATCTAAAATGGACAATGTAGCCTCTTTTTTACTAGATTTACCCTTTCTAGTCTTCTTGTTGGGAGACGGATTAACCTTCTTATTAGCGCTGATGTTCACACTCTTCCTCTTTTGAGAACCCACACTCTCAGTAATCAGCTCTAGGATATGGTCACACACATAATCTACAATGAGAAAAATTAGACCCTCGTAGAGCACTAGGCTTGATTTAATTCTGTGATTTGTGATGCTCTGGTTGAGGGAGCTCAAGAGAAAGTAAGGGAAAGAAACCTTAGCTTCACGATGAAAGTGATTCACAAGAACAAAGTGAAAGTTATAAATTTTGGAAAATCTACCATCTAGGGTAAAGTATTCCTTAACAACCCTAATAACTTTTTCCCAAATAAGCTTAATGTTAGTAATATTAACATAATCAACATTTCCTTTTACAAGCATAGCCTTTTCTTTATTTGTCTCGGGAAAATCCTTATACACCTTATTCCTAGTATTTTTTATCTTTGGCAAAGTTAATTCCCTCAAGAGACAAACCTGTAATCAAAGCTATGAGCTCTAAAGTGAGAGGGAAAGATTTACCCGCTAAATGTACCTTGTCATTCTCCTATCCAATAGTGAATTCTCTGGTAATCTCTTCCTTGTGACCATGCAGATGTCTGAGATACTTAGTGACTCTTCCATTCTTAAGTTTCCTCCACACCTCCTTCTCTTAGATCCATTTGCATTCTATAGGTTCCTCTCTCTTGAGATCGCCTCCCATCTCATCTTCTTCCTTCATGAAACTATTCATGCCAGTGTATTTATTTTGCTTCTTCTCACAATTATTTGGCTTTGAATTTCTCAGACTAAACTCACAGACACCAAAATAAAAAAATTTCAGCTCTAACTTATTCTTGAACACTCACAAAGAGTGCATGAAAAAACAAGTATTAATGCCGATGAAAACCACTTGCCACTTGAACTTAAAAGTACTCGAGTTCTGATTCAAATCATGCACTATCATCATTAAATCTAATAACTCCCTCCTTTTGGTTGATCTTGTCATGATTAATGAGATTATTGATTTCATCATTAATTTTATTCATTGCAATCCACTTGCTGATGATGTAATTCTTAACTCCTACATTGGTCAACCCATCTGCTACCTGGTTAGTTTCACGGTAGTTATGGGTTACATAGAGTCTTTCAAATTTAGAGGTAATGTTGTTGATTTTCTCTATGATGTCATCAATTTTCCATGAGGGTTTACTTAGGCCTTTGTTATTATTGATGATATTTAAGGAATCTCCCTCCAACCACACTTTTTAACACCCAGCTCATCTGCCAGCATAATATTGTTAAGGGCAGTCAAAGCTTCTTCTCTATGATTGGATTGAAGACCCAAAGGGACCGACACCGCTCCCACGTAGTTACCATGCCCGTCTCTAACAATACCACCTCCTCCTACTATTCTCAGATTACCTTTAGCTACCCCGTCAAAGTTAGCTTTGACCCATCCATCGGGGGGAATCCTACTGGCCATTAGCTCTAGGATGAGGAGTATTGGTAGAAGTGGAGGTGAAATACAAGTTTTTGATATTCTCCAAAGTCTCCTGGGAAGAAATCACAACAAGATTTCCATTGATCATAATGTTTAAATTCTCTTCTAGAACTCTACAAATATGATTTCCAACCACCTCGGGTTTGGTGTATTTATCCCAAAATACTATGTTATTTCTTTCCTTCTAGATACGCCAACAAAAGTGAGGAAGGAGAAGTCTCCATAATTATTTCACCATATTGTTCAAGAAAGGATAACTCCATTGAGTCACAAAACAATGCCAGAGAAGAGGAAAAACCCAACAAAGATTCCATTTTCTCAAGATGATCTCCCAAACCATACGGGTACAAGAGCAATGCTTCATAATATGGTTACAAGATTTAGCCTCCTCCATACACAGAAAACATTTATTAGGAAGAAAGAGACCCCTTTTGCTAAGGTCATCAAGGGTTAAAGGTTTATTATGATATAAAAGCTAGAAAAATAAGTTGACTTTAGGAATGAGAAATTTATACCAGAATTTTGAGCAACCAGGTCTTTCCTCACTCGAGTTCAGAACATCACACACAGATGCCACAGTATAGATGCCATCAGAATTAGAAGCCTATATAATTTTATCTTGATTTTTATCCTCAACAAACTAGGATTGCAGATCAAGCTAGAGGGATAAGAACCTTCTGTCTATGTCTCCTAGATTTATCCACTTATTAACATGCCAATAGTCCTTGAATGTTTCTCCTATAGTTTCTTTACATCTTGCTATAGCTTGTTTCCATTCTTGGTTATTATCAAGAGGATCTTTTTGTAACCAACTATCTTCCTAGAAATCAATTTTCCTACCATCCCCCAACTTCCAACTCATTCCCTTAATAATCAGCTCTTTTGAAGAGCATATGATGTTCCATATGTAATATCCATGTAAGTTATCTCCAGTGATGAGGAAATTCTCCAAATAGTTGGAGTTATAAAGGTATTTATTTCTGATGATCACATTCCATTCTTTCTTTATCCCATATGTTCTCCACAATTTTTTAGCAAGAAGGGCCTTGTTGACATTTTTAATAGATCTCAAACCAAGACCCCCAGTTTTTTTGGGTTTGCAAACACTTTCCCATGCCACCAAACTTAGTCTTTTCTTTTCTTCCACTACTGACCACAAGAATATTTTCTGGATTCTTTCAATCATCATGACATATTTATGGGGGATTTTAAAGAGACTCAACGCATAAAATAGTAGGTTTTGTAAAGTCTATTTTAGGAGTTGGACTTTCCCAGCATTGCTTAAAAGGACCCCTTTCCAACCAGCCAACTTGTTGTTGAATCTTTCAATGATAGAATGCCAAAAGCTATCTGGCGGTTTAGAACACAATGCTAATCCCAGATAGGAAAAAGTCAAAGCACCAGTACTACATCCCAAAATATTTGAAATTTTTGTGTCTCACCTCAGGGGTGTTGATAAAGAAAATAGAGCTCTTGTTTCAGTTAATAAGTTGACCAAATGCCGAAGTGTACGTGGATAGTGCCTTCTTCAAATTTCTAGCTTCTTTAACAGTAGCAATCTCCATGATGAGGGTATCATCTATGAATTGCACATGGGAGTAGAAAGATCTTGCAGAAGATGGTTGGAGACCATAAATTAAGCCTTCTCCCATAAATTTATTAATATACCTTCCCAGACGTTCTGCTAAGATAGAAAAAAGGATAGGGGAAATTGGATCACCTTATCTTAATCCTCTTGTAGGTCTATAGAAATTGGAGGATCCCCCATTAAAAGTGGCAGAGGAAGAAACAATAGTGACCAACTGCATTATTAGTTTAGTTACTCCCTTATCAAATCCAAAAGCATGAAGGACTTTCAACAAAAAATTTCAGTGCACCCTATCATACACTTTTGAGAGATCCAAATTCATAAGGAACCCTTGTTTCTTCACCACCTCCAAGGAATGAATGTTTTCATGTGCAACAATGATTGAGTCCAGGATTTTCCTTCCACGGACAAAGCCATTCTGTTGGGGTGGAATAATTGAAGGAAAGATCGAAAAAATCCTTGAGGTTAGGACTTTAGATATGATTTTATACAAGGAGTTACAAAGACTTATAGGTTTGAAAGCATCAATCGTATTGGTTCTAGGTTTTTTGGGAATCAGAACCAGAACGATTGCATTGAGTTTTCTAAGGAGGATTTTTAATTCCAAAAAACTCTTTGACCACTGCAATCACATCTTTCCCTAAAATCTCTTAGTATTGCTGAAAGAAGACCATAACAAAACCATCACGGCTAGGGGAATTCTCACCTTCAAAAGAGAAGAGACCAGACTTTATTTCCTTATCCAAGGGAATAGCTTTAAGTCTAGCATTAGATCCTACATCAATTAGAGATGGGATAACAGACATAATTTTATCTTGATCCAAAAAAACCAGGTTATCTTCCTTGGTTAGGAGGGAGGAAAAGTAGCTAAGAATTTATTTTCTAATGTCCTCTTCTTTCCTAACATTTATTCCATTAGTAATCAAGCTAGAAATTTTTTTAACCGCCTTATGCTTCATGGATGCCATGTGAAAAAATCTTGTGTTTTTGTCCCTTACCCTTACCCATAGGGCTCTTGACCTTTGTCTCCAGAAATTCTTCTCTTTGGATATGATGTTGTGATAATCCGCTAGAAGGTTATTTTTAGTACTTTTGAGATCCTCAAAAAGACCCTCTTTTTGAATTTGATCTTGGATCTCCTTTATTTCAATCTGCACCCTACTTTTGGATAGGAATATGTCACCAAATACTTCCTTGTTCCAAGTCTTAAAATTTCTTTTGATAGTGTTAATTTTTTTAGTTGCTCTAAACATAGCTCCTCCATGCAGAGCATAATTACACTAGCCAAATATACTATCCTTCAAATTGGGGTGATCCATCCACATCCTTTCAAACTGAAAAGAAATTTTTTTCTTGCCATTCAAAGTGTTAGCAGTAAAACAAATGGGGAAGTGATGAGAACCAATTCTCAGCATAGAGGATAGGGAGCATGAGTACCTTGAGATCCAATCAGGAGAAATACAGGTTCTATCAAGTTTTACCTGGATAAGATCCTTGCCTGTTCTCCTATTAGACCAAGTATAAGAAATTCCCTCAAGCTCCACATCCAAAAAAGATTCATCATTGATATAGTCCATCAAGTTCATTCTACTATCCATCTGGGAAGGGATACCTCCCATTTTTTACTCATCTTTGAGTAGGGAATTGAAGTCTCCCATTACCGTCTGACTATTTTCTTGACAATTCTTTCTAATATCTTTCAGGATTTTCCAAAAGTTTTGTCTGCCATGCCTCATATTCGGGGCATAAATGTTGATTAGGTTCCAAGAAAAATTATCTCTTAAATTTTTCACTTTCACCAGGATAATACTCTTCTCAGTCTTCAAAAGGGTGCAGTTAGTTGTCTATTTATTCCAGTAGATAACCACCCCTCTAGATGCTCCCTCTGAATCACAGCCAAGGCTATCCCCATTCTTGATAGGCTGAAATTTTTCCACATTTTCTCTGAGAATTTTATTTTATTGAATCAATAACATATCTAGCTTAAAATATATAATAAGATTTATAACCACATATTGTTTGTGAGGACTATTCACTCCTTTGATATTCTAGGATATAATCTTCATTTACAATATGGGACCATACCTCTGGGATGGTTTGTTGACAACCATCCACAATGTTTTGGTTTGCTTCCTGTTCTCGAGCATTTTTGTCTGATTTTCTGCCTTGGTCCTTTTTAGGAGTGCCCACATCTTCCTTCTATTACCATCTTGTTTATAGTCCTCCATTGGTTTGACCTTCATTTTTCTTGATGGATCTGGGAAAATAAGGTCCCTTATTCAACATATTGCCTTTTTTAGTGGAACTCCTTGATTCTTATTTCCATTAATTTCTTTCCACATGTCTTCTTGATTTTATTCTTTTCATAAGTCAGCTAATGGGGATAGGGGGCCATCATATCCCCTATCAAAAATGATTTCTCCATTCAGGTTTCCCTCCTCTATATTTAACTCCTACTGGTTAGTTTCATTTACTGTCTCCTCCTTATAGGATTCCTCAGCTCGTGATAAAGGATACTCCATTTCTGTTACTTGAGAACCCTGTATATCTAGTTTCCTAATCTCAGAGAAAATACAAGAGCTATCAATCTCATTCTATGTATTTTACTTATCTTTGGGGATGTTGGCCTCTGAGAACTTCCCCTCAGCCTCATCATTTCTTTCCTTAACATCTTTATGTTCTTTCTAGGAGGGTTCAGTCTTGTTGTTTTTTCCTTCCATTCTTTTCTAGTCTTTATTTTTCTCCTTTTCCTTTTGATGCTTCAGTGGGCATTGTTTTTCCCAATGTCCTACTTTTTTGCATGAGAAGCATGCAAAAGGGATTGATTCCTATTCCACTGGCTGAACATATTTACCCTTCTTAGACATGATTTTAATCACCTGAGGGAGGTCCATTTTTTGGTGGATATTAACACAAGCTCTAGCATAGACCAACCTTGATTTTGCTGTTGTCATGGGGTCAATAGACAAAAGTTCTCTAGAATCTTCTGTCAGACCAACAAAAACATCCTTGTGCTAGTATTCCAGAGGAAGGCTTGGGAACCACACCCAAATAGGGGTAGTATCAAAGAGGTCTACATTCAAGTCAAGTTTGGTCGCACACTTTTGCAGAGCCAGGGATGACTTGACAAACATCCATGGGCCTCCATAAAGGACTTTTGATAGATCTTCCATATTGGAGAAAACAAAGGAAAATAATCCCTTAGGCATCACTGCTATATCTACTTGGCCTTTAAGGCTCCATTTCCTGCTAGCATAGGATTTAACCATATCAATATTGGGTCTTGATCCAGTGAATTTACCCACCAGTATTAATGCCATAGATCTTGTAGTATGATCCACTAATGGGTTCGGAAGTAAAATACCAAAAATCCCCTTTTGAGGCTCAGAAATATTGTTGATACTTGGAAAGGACAAATTCCCCGTAAGTTTCACCCAAGAAAACTTTCTAGTAGAAATGGAAGAGTTTGACTTACCATCTGACGATGAATTTTTAGACCCACCACCTTGGGAAGGAACATCATCTGGCTCCTTTTCCTCTTTCGAATCCTTTGTGGAACCCTTGCCTGATGTTCCTCCACCCTTTTGCAACTTGCCTATGCCATTTCCTGAAGGAATCCTTCCATTACCAAGGTTCTTGCTCTCATAAGAATTCAAATTCAAACCACCTCCCGCTCTCTTGCTCTCCTCCATCCTTAGAAATGACATCATGATCATATGTTTATTCCATATCTCAATGTGATATGTAAGAGTATTATAGTTATTCAATTACCTTTGGATCTCTATTTGGAGATACTCCTAAGATAATATTTCTTTGCAAGTATATTTTAATTCCTTATTGATTTCTAAATAATATATTGGGTGGCTTTTGGAGTGTAGGTTTTTTTTTCTCTCAAAATGGTTTTCTCCATGTATATCACTATGTTGTGGTATGCGTGTTATTTATATTAATTTTTTGTAAATTTTTTAATGATATAGGATATGTTTTTTACATTACCCTCTCCTTAAGGTTAGTCTAGGAATTTTTTCCACTACTTAACTTCCTTACAGTACAACTATAGTAATATGTATCCAACAAAGGATAAGAAAATCCCCCATAGTCTACAATAAAAACTGCATGAAGATGTGACTCCATGTATCTCTAGAAGTAGCCCTCCCTATCTAGTAGGTCAAATAATCTACAATGATGGAATGGGATCATGGATCTCCATGTGTCATGGTAATTCCCTTTATTAGAAGATGCAAGATGCAATACATATCCTTAATTGTCCCTATCATCTCTCCAATAGGTAAGTGGAATCTACAAGTGTGTACATCCCACCTCTCCATCAATGTAATCATCATCACATCATGGTATCTCACCACGGGAAGTTTATATACTCACCAAAATAATATCTCCTAAAAATGAAGATATGTATCAAGGGAAAGATTCCTCATTTGATCTCACAAATATGTGTGAATCTAGCCTCCTATGTGCTCCTACATAGAAGGATGAGCCTGCAAACACAAAACCAAGTTCTCATTAGTACCCGTCTAATAAATTTTCATCAAATCAATTTAGTCTTCAAGGAGCATACCTTGAATGGACCATAGAGCCATATATTGGGACCATGGTGTTTGTATGTGGTGATTAATCATGCAACAAAATTGTTTTAGGGTTAGAGTTAATTTTGTTAACTGACTTTGTAAACCGCCTCAAAAGGGCTTGATAAATAAGTGCCTATGTACTGTGAAATCATTAGATTGTAATTTTATCTTCATTAGATAATAAAATAAGTGGAAAATTGTTCCTGTGGTGGATGTATCTCATATTGGGTGAAACATGTTAAATCTTTGTGTTATTGTATTTTTGTCTTTATTTCTGCATTATCTTAATATTGGTTATTGCCCATATATGACTAAACCCTAACACATGGAAATAATTGTAAGGCACCATGGAATCCTAAGGAGACCATGGTACCCATTTAAGACCATGGTGCCCAAACACGGGATCCCACACATTAACATAGTCTAACGTGAAGAAATTTGAATGAAAATGTAAAGAGTAAACATCTAAGCAAAGTGGGGATGACCTACCTCATGCACTTGGCGACCCTTTGTGATGGATAGCCACAAAACCTTAATTTTTCTGGTATGTAGATCTTTCTTACGTGTCATTTTATCTAATATGGACCTCTCCTCACTAGAGAAAAAATGTGAATAATATATGGTGAATAGATTACTTTACACCTTGTAAAGGTAATTTCTCTCTAAACCTTAATTTAGTATAGTTCATTGTTTTATGATAATTTGAGATAGAGAACTCCAATTTACATGTCATTTTTTGTTTTGGAATCATGATTCAGTTATCCTCCTTGCTATATGATCTTTGATGTGGTGGTGTTTTAATAATTACCCCACCAAAGACATTTTTTCATTACTTCTTTTCATAGTCAATGTGGTAAACATGATTCCATGTTTCTACCTCCTAAGTTAGCAAGAAGAAACATGGGCCATATAGATACCCTCAATTTTATCACTCTTTGTAATCATTTTAGGATATTTTTATGTGCACTAATAAACTAGTTTTTCATAATGTGATTCCTAACACTATATTGCAAGTAATTTCGACACTAGGAGCTTCATTTGACAAATTTGGGATATCCTTTTTTTTTTAAATGTTTAAGTTATTTTACTTTAGCTTGCACATGCACATAGTGTCATATGACCAAAAAAGTGGGGGCTATATATAGTGTTATAAATTTTACTCCCTTTATAGGTGATTTCAACTTCATAGTCTCCTAGCACTCATTTTAGTTTCTCACTATGCATCACTTGGAATAAATTTTAGCTTTAATTAACACTCCACTCAAGAACATGGTTCCCATTCTATTTTAAATCTCAACAAACTCTTCTTTGGGCCCTTATATTAGTGTTCCCTATATTTTATTTTATTTTTAAATTCAAGTTGGTTCATATTCTGTTTTAAAGTTCAATGCAATTAAAGCCCCACTTCAATTTCATCAACTCTCATATTGATAAGAAAAAATGATATCAAGGTCCTATCATCTTTATACCCTCAAAATTTGAGCCAATTTAGGTGGGGCTATTTCACTATTTGTAGAGTATTTCACTTAGAAAATGTTTGATGCTTTTTGGATAAAATTTCATGAGAATAATGTTTAGGCCTTGGCATTTCCATATTTGACCTCAATATTGGGATATGACCATTATGGGTTGGCCTTTTAATCAATTTAAGTCAAAAACTCATATAAAATAAAGTTACTTTCCTCATTTGTAAATGAAGCATAATGAGATCAAGTGCATGCTACATGAAGATGTAGCTCTACAAAAAGGACTCTATAGATCTAAGAATTTAGATAAAAGCTTATCAGGTATTCATTGAGTATTTTTCATAATGGAGGCTTAAATAGATGTAGGAGCATGATAGAGAATCACACAATAAGTGATTGGATTGTACCTCTCATTGAGTAATTTGGTATGATTTACATCATTCTTACATTATATTAATAAACTTCATATTTTCTTTTCATATATCTATGTGATCTATGACCATATTTGACCTCAATATTGGGATATGACCATTATAGGTTGGCCTTTGAATCACTTTAAGTCAAAAACTCATATAAAATCAAGTTACTTTCCTCATTTGTAAATGAAACATAATGAGATCAAGTGCATGTTACATGAAAAGGTATCTCTACAAAAAGTAATCTATAGATTTAAGAATTTAGATCAATTATTATCAAGTATTCATCGAGCATTTTTCATAATATAGGTTTCAATAGATGTAGGAGTGCGATAAAGAATCACCAAATAATGATTGGCTTGTATATATCCTTGAGAAATTTGGTATGATTTTACACCATTCTTATGCTCCCTTAATAAGCTCTCCATATTTTATTTTCATAGATAATGTGATTCGTATATTCTGGAATTAATGTATGCATCATCTTTATTCATCTCATCTAGTGTTCACAAAAAACACTTGAGTAGGATACATTTTTATGTTTATGTTTTAGTCTTGTCATAGTATCAAATACATTTAATATTAGAGAATGCACAATTATTTTCATATTCATACTTGGCTATTCGTGGAGGTAGAGATCATCAAAATAAGGGCTTGACTAAAGCAAGCCCCTATATAGCCCTAACAATCATTTTCCTCTTTCTTGTATAAGTTAAAAAATAGCTCACTTGTGAAGATTAAAGTCATCAGTGTGCTTATAATCAACATACAAAAGAACTTAGAAGGGTTCATCACGAGGACAATGTTAATTGGCAACTGTGTCCCAAGACTAAGAAGCATAACACCATAGTCCTAAACTAGGGTGTCTAGCGCCATAATCCTCCAAGAAGGAAATTAGTTTACTTTCCTATAATTATCTTGCATGTTCATATAGTTTCATATGAACAATAAAGTGGAGGCTAAATATAGTGTCATAAATTGTACTCCCTTAATAGGAGTCCAATTTCATAGTCTCCTAGCACTCATTTTAGTTTATTACTCCTCTATGTATTACTTGGGAACATTTATAGGTTTAATTAACACTTATTCAAGAACATGATTACTATTATATTTTAAATCTCAACACACTCCTCTTTTGGTCCTTATATAAGTTTTCTCTTTATTATATTTTATTCTTAAAGTCAAGTTGGCTCTTATCCTATTTTAAAGCTCAATGCAACTATAGCCCCACTTCAATTTCAACAAATCTCATATTGTTTGAAAATATGATATCAAGGCCCTATTATCTTTCTACCCTCAAAAGTTGAGCCAATTCATGTGGGATTATTTTTCTTAGTGCGGACTATTTTGTAATCTATAGAGTATTTTGCTAACTACAGACTATTTTTTTAAATGTTGATTACTTTGCTAATAGGAAATGTCTCATGCGTTTGGCTAAAATTTTCAAAAGGATAATCTGTAGGCCTCGACATTTCTAGATCTATTTTTGATATTGATATTGAAAAAACAAGTCTCAACATTACATTTACGTACAATTACTATTTATAGTAATTTTACATTTGAGCATTAATTTTCCATTAAATTTCTCCAAAGATTTGAATTGGCTGGATAAGTATCCTAGTAATTTTTTGTTGCAAGACCAAGTCCAATTTTGAAGATATTCAAGTTCCCATTTTTGAAGTTGCTGAAGAAATTTTATTAATTTAATTTTAAAGGCTTTAAAGGATGCAAAATAGCCCAAAAGTGTTTGTAACTGGCATAGTGGATTATAGGGAAACAGTGCACATCGCTAGCTTTCCAACACTTCAAACACTTCATCAATTGGACACCCAATTCAAAATTTATGGCCTTTGAAAGTTAATTATCCTAAAATAGGAAATGTAAAAATGTGTTGAACACATAAATGAATTTTAAAATTGAGTTACATATGTTGGTGTGTGTTTTGACACATCATAGGGCATCTTTGATTAGAGATACGATGGGTGTCACTTTATAAGTGGCTTTTAGCCCATGATTTTGTAATATTGTTTGATGGTTTCATATATTGTATCTCTTATATATTAGGTGTATGAGATGGAGGGAATGTGTAAAAGTCTTATAGCTATTCAATTTCCTTTGAATATCTATTTGGTGATACTCATGTGAGAAGCTTGCTTTGAAAGTATATTGTGATCTATTATTGATTTTTGAATAATATATTGGGTGGCTTTTGGAGTGTGGGATTTTTCTCCTGAAAGGTTTTTTGCCACCTAAATCACTATATTATAGTATGCATGTTATTAATGCTACTACCTTAATTTCCTTACAAGTAGTATTAGAGCTTGATCACCTTTGGTTTCAGTTTTGGGCTGTTGGGTTTTTTGAACTAATCCATATTCAATTTGGTGCTTCTATATAAGATACTTTGTTATCTTGTTGCTAGAATTTTTAGATGGAAATCTTGTCAAGGAGAATAGAGGTGGAGAATTTTTTTGGAAATAATTTTGAAATGTGGAAGCTAAATATGGAGGATCAATTAAGAGATTGAGATCTGTAGGATATTGTTGATGAAAATATCATGAAACCTATGAATCCATACAACATTGCTAAATATGATATTGTGGACTGTAAAGCTGAGGGTATAATTAGATTGTGCCTTGCAAACTCTCTTCTAATCAATGTCCATGAAGAATCTTCCGCAAAGAAGCTATATGATAATCTTGGTGAGTTGTATCAAGACAAATCTTTAGTAAATACTAATTTTTTAGGAAGAAACTATATTCCTTGAGAATGGAGGAGGGTAGACAAATTACACACCACCTGGAACTATTCAATATGTTGGTTTCTCAATTAGTATTATTATATGTCAAGATGGATGAGGAGGAGAAATGTTAAATATTACTTTTTTATTTGCCTAATTCGTGGGATTATCTTGTTATGGTCATTCGAAATACCTTTTTTATTTTGAGGACTATAGATTTGGTGGGTTATTTTCTTTTTGAATTGATGAGGAGGAAGGTATCCATCAGTGAAAGGGAGGCCCGAGTTATTCATGGAATACCTAAGGAAAAATGTGAGAAGAATGAGAAGCATGATAAATCAAAATCCGGGGAGTGGTCCAAATATCATGGAAAGTCCAAAGTCATTTGCTGGAATAGCAGTAAGTCTAGACACATTTAGACGGAATGCAAAGAAGAAAATAAGAAGAATAAGAAGAAATTTGATTGTAATTTTGATTCTGAGAAGGAAGATGGTCATGTGTTCATTGTATATTTGACCACTCATGCATGTGATGATGCATGATTAATTGAATATAGTGCATCCTTTCATATGACCTATAATAAAGATTGGTTTTCCAAATATGAATAATTTGGTGGAGTTAAGGTGTACTAGGGTGATAATTGTAATTTAAATGTTGTTGGTCATGGTAAAGTTAGAATCAAGTTTACTAATGGTAGCGTAAGAAGGATAAATAGTGTGTTGCATATCCCAGGTCTAAACAAATTTTTTAATATGTGAACAAAATAATATATTTAGGTGTGTAGGTAATATTTTATAATGTAGGATAAAAAATGGTGAGAGGTGCTATGGTGATTGTTAGAGGTGTCAAAATTGGCACATTGTATAAGATGGATATGAACATTGTTGAGTGTAATAGCACTTTTTTGAAGACCAAATAAATGGATACTTTGCTAGAAAATGAGGTGGTTTTACCTTCCACAGATGGTCATGGATTTTGAGTACCTAAGGGTTATTTATATTTTAAATCAAAGCTACCTATAGATAACACTATGTTATGACACCAAATACCTGGCCACATTGGACAGAAGGATCTAAAGACCTTGAAAAATAAAAAACCTTGTTGAAGGTTTGAATGATTGTAATCTTTATTTTGACTTTTGTGAGCATTTCATTTATGGAAAACAGAATTGTGTTCATATTTACTTGAGTTCTCATAAATCTTGTGGATTGTTGGATCTTATTCATTATGACATGTGTTTATTCTTTTAGATGTTCCTTCTATTGGAAAATCTACATATTATGTTTCATTTATTGATGACTATAACAAAAGGACATGGGTGTATTTTATAAAGAGTAAATCTAATAATTTCAGTTGATTTAAATAATTTAAAGAAATGGTTGTATTGTAGATTGGAAGGAAAATAAAATGTTTAAGGATTAATAATGGTAATGAATTTCACTCTAATTAATTTGATAGATTTTGTAAAGATTGTGGTATTCATAGCATGAAGACAACTCCATATTCTTCACAGCAGAATGGAGTTGTAGAAAGGATGAATAGTACATTCATGGAGAAGGCTAGGATCATGTTCAGAAATTCTAACCTAGAACAAAGGTTTTGGGATGAATTTGTTGGTGTTTCTTGTTACCTAATTAACAGATATCCTTCATCAACTCTTGTTGATAAAATTTCATAAGCCTTCATTGAGATATCTTAGAGTTTTTGGTTGTGATAAATATGCATGTCCTAAAAGAAAATTTTAAAAAGTTGGAAAATAAGGTTGTGAAATGTATCTTCATTGGATATAGTTATAGTGTGAAAGGTTACAAGCTTTGGGACCTATTTCATGAAATGTGATAAATAGTTGAAGTGTTATTTTTAGAGAAACTAACCCTCCTTATGATACATTGCATCCAGAACAAACCAAAAAGGAAGATGTGATTCAACTACCTTCAATGCATGAGAAAGTTGAATCAAGACACCTAGATGGTTAAAAAGTTCAGGATAGCTCATCTAGCTCTGGGTTTTCAAGAGGGGGAAGAAACTCTAACTCAGCTTGTTCAAAGCTCTACAAGGTATAGGCAACTACCTAAAAGGTGTTCTTTTGATTATTGGGAATGTATTTGTTCTTTGAATATAAGTTTGAATGAACCTAGTGCTAGTTAACATATTTATCATTTCAAACTAATAATTAAACTATCTCTCTTTGCTCAGATACAAAGACAAATCACTAAAAGTTGGAGAGATAACCATTATATTAATGATGTTCCTCTGAATTGTATAGGTACAATTCCCTCTTATGATGTGATATAATTTGGGGGTATGCTTTTAAGTAGAAAGCATGAAAGGAAAACTAGCACCTGAGCATAGCCATGTCCCTCAAAGAATGACACCAAAGTTGAGATAGAATTCCTTTGAGATTATATTATTTTTTTAACCTTTACTAATTTCATTTCCAATCCAAAAAGGAATCGAAGAAGATGGAGCCTAGTGAAAGATTCTACTCTCGAGACGAGGTCAAAGAAAGTACTTATAGATTGTTGAGCTTACAAAATAAGAAACTTGGGAATATTCTCAAAATTGGATCATTTTCAAGACTCAATTAGATTAGAAAGAATAGAAGGAGTTTAATGATTTTGGAGATTTTAGATAGTTTTAAATTGTATGTAGAGAAGCTAATCTCCATTTTGGAGAAATTTATTCTGTAGAGTTGAATTAAAATTGGTGTTGTGCTTATGATTTGTAGAGACCAAAAATTAGATTCCATTATCTTTACAGATGTATCATTTGGACTATGTCTTTTATTTTTCTAAAGCCTTTTTAATAAGTCCATTTAGATATGTCTGCCAGGTTCAAAATAAATCATTGAACCAAGTTAGGGGCTTTAGAGATTATTTAACCTAATAGGACATTCAAGTAAATTTGGATCTTTTGTAAAATGATTTCGTTTGGTTCAAAAGTACAAGGAAACCCTGGAATCTTGATTACATTACATTTGACAAAATCTCTTTGAGGCATACTCAGTCAAATAGTTGTAGTGCATAGTCTATGCCTCTACATCTTGAATTGTATATTTGATTTACAAACACCAAGTAATCACATCTACACAGTATTCACATAGGGTGAACTTACCATTTAAAAATAATATTTAAAGTGTCTTCAATATAGCCATAGTGAGCATGAAGGTTAGATTTGGAAAACTAGTATGCTTTGATGGATGCCCATAATTTGTTCTAAAACTCAAAGAAAGATGGTGATAAGGTTTATGGGTTCAACTTTATGCATGTCAGAGTTGAGCCTTTTGGACTAATAATCATAGTTCTCTATAAAGGCTTGATAGAGCATCTCATTGACAATACCCATTATCCAAAGTGAGTATCTTACAAATTAGTCTCATGTACTACCATAAGCTTTCCATAAAATTGAGTATTTCTACACCCTTTTTGAATTCCATATAGTTATTTACACCCAGAGAAATTTTATATCTCTCATCAAAATTGGTAGTGACAGTTGTATTTACAATAATATTTAGTGTTTCCCATAGATTTTATTTTATAGGCAACTCACTTATTCCAAGGTTGTGGACCAAGGTGTCACAAACAACAGGGATAAATTTATGCAACATAAATCAATTTTACTCATGGCCATGTTGCTTCATTAATATGTTGAATAACTCCTTGTCAATAATCACATCTTCTCAATTATTTTTTCAATGGAGTATCTTCAGCCTTAGAAGAATTATGTATTTATTCCTCATCCTTACCATGATTCATCCTCTTGAAGTTTCCTTAGATAGTCATATAACTCATGATACAATTCAGTTGTATTATATACTAGAGTTGTCAACTCTTATATTAATGCTTCAATATCAACCTATGATTATTTTATTTTGATTCATTATTTGCTTAGTGTCTTTTTTGACATTGAATATTATAATTTTAGTACATGGCAATGTCATTGTATCCTTCTAGATTTCTTGAAACCTTCCTTTGTATTTGCTCTTTTAGGCATCTATTTGTGTTTTTAATGCCATAACATGCACCCATGTTTTCACTGTTCTATGCATCTCTATCACTTTAAAGCACCTCTATGTCATGAGTGTCATGAGAGTCTCCAATCTTCCATATGAATACCTTTATTTTTCTTGACCTTTGTTATCCCTTTGTTCATAGCAATGTCTTTATGATTAAATATTATTGTTTTAGGCATTAAAATATTTATTGGCATTACTACTCTTGATACATTGCTTGCATTTTATTATTGTATATAAAAGATGTAATTTGATTATACCCCACTTCTCTAATTTAGTCTTTGCAATCACATGTCGACACACATATTGCATCCTTTCCTGGATTCTGGCAAACAAACTTATAGGTTTTTTATCAAAATATTGTAATCAAATTCCTTTCAATAAATCATCAAGACAAGTTAGAAAACATATGAAAATTACTCCATTCATAGGGGTCATCATTTATGGGATAGGTACAGAGCCTAAAAGTTTAAATTTTACCAGTTTGAAAAGAATGGCTGAACAACTATCTCTATTTGGGGATTGCTTTTCCTAGGAGATGTAGGGAACTCTTGTGTCTCTGATACATGTGAGTGCTTAAATCTATTGGGCAACACAATTGAATGAATGGTAAGAGAGAAAGCTGCTAGTTGTAGAAGGGTGGAGAGGAGACCAGGTACAAACCAAAAATGGCCAAGCCAAAATGGAAAAAAAAATCAAGCCAAAAATGTTTTTTACAAATGTAAATGGTAGGAAGCCCTTGCACCCAAAAGTGCTCCATGATGCTTACATGAAACTACTAATAGGATGAGAGAAAGATGATTCTTTGTGGAAAAATGGATTATGACCAAATGGTGTGATCAAACACAACCTCCAACTTGCAAATTCTATAATAAACAATATCAAACTTATGGAGTGCAAAAATTTCTTGAATATGTATTAATTTGTGCCCAAAAAGCAATTCCTCACAAAAAAACTTCAGAAACCTAGTCCAATTTTTTCATGGATTCACATGTAACATCAGTAAAATAATTTGATTTAATTTTAATCATGAATTCACTATGACATTGAAATGAAGTATCAAAACTCAAACATTATTTCTACAAATTGTAGGATGAATCAATCTTTGAACATGTGGACATTGTTGGAATTGGCTTCTGTTGGAGTTGTTTGCATTCATGTTTTTTCATTGATGTCAACATATGTTTCAAATGAACACATATAGGCTAGTTCTCATTGGTGCATGAATGATTGACAAAAGTGTACAGACATTGTACAAATGTTTCAGAGTATGAGAAGATGGGGATGTGTACAAGGATGAGCCTTGCTCTTATATCTAAGTTTTCTTGAGTTTATATTTCTATTTTTTTGAGTTACAATAATTTTGGTGAAGATTGTTTGTAGAATAGTGATAGTGAATTGTGACAATGTTAGTCTTTGAGTTTTGTGGATAAATTGAGTGCGAGCATGACTCATGTTATGCAAGCTTGGGGAATGTTAGGAGACATATTAAGGAATGTTTATTATGATTCTTGGGTTGTAAGACTCTTGGTGATGTCAGTTGTGGTGTGTGATATGGAGAAGACCTATTTGGGGCCGACTTTAGAGGTGTAGTGTGTATTATGGATGGTGAGCATGGATTGCAGATCTTGGATTATATTTGATGATTTGTAATTAATTTTTACTTGTTTAAAGGTACAGTGTGTATCTTAGCAAGGGGTTATATAATTATTTGTGCATTAGGGAAGTCTTAATTGGATGACCTAATTGCTTATTGTAAACTTGTATAAAGGAAAGTTATTTTTTTGATTAGGAGTGTGGACAGTGAAGTGTAGAAGTTGCGAGCTTGTACTTAAGAAGTCTTATGGATGTAGAGTAGAGATTGTGATTGATAAACCTCATTGGAACTATTTAAGAAAAGTTTTTGTTAGTAGTTAGTTCACTGGATGTGATATCTTTGTATATTTGTATCTCAGACAGTGATTCGTGAAGGTGGATTTAACCTTCTTTAGGAAGTGAGCCTGGGAAGTAAGCATGTTGTTTCTCTTGACTCCTAACAAACTCTATCCATTAACAGTGACTATGTACTATATGTAATAATCAGCTCCTAACATGGCTAAATATCCTAACAAGGATACTATACTTTCAGTGCATTATTTGTGGGTACTAATTCAGACCACTAGGGTTTTTTTTCCCTTAACAAGGTTTCCTCGACACCAAATTGTTGTGTTATGGTTTTGTTGTTAATGTGTTTAGAATTACATTTATATTTTGATTGTTAAAGGTTAAAGTTTAGAGTATTTGGCATACAATTGATTCACCCCCTCCCCTCCTCTTAGTTGTAATGGTGGACTATTATTGCTAACAATTGGTATCAGAGCTTCTAGTCCTTTGAGAGAAATCTTAACAGCGTGAGGTGATCCTGAAGATGGCGTTCTATAGGAAGGAAAACCCAAAGTTTGATTCTGAAAACTTTGGTAATTGGAAGAACAAGATGAGAACTCATCTGCTGTGTTTGGGGATTGACTATTGGATGATTACAAAGAAAGATGAGCCAGTCAAGGCTGAAGATGAACTAGATACAACTATTGGTTATGAGAATAAATTGTTTTCTAGTAACATGGTTGCAAGAGAAGCACTAATTAGTGCACTCTCTGAAGGTGAATTCAAAGAGGTTAAAGATTTGGATTTTTCACATAAAATTTGGTCAAGATTAGAGGCACTATATGAAGGAGATAAGTTTACTAAGCAGGAAAAGTTACAGAATTGGAAGACAAAGATAGAAATCCTGAAAATGAAAGATGATGAGAATGTTAGAGCATATGTACAAAGGGTTATTGAGGTTTTAATAGGTATTAGAAACTTTGGAAGCACCTACAATGAAGAAGAAGTGATCGCAAAGATTCATAGATCTTTGATAGTTGTTTACAAAACTAAAGTACAAGCTATAGTGGAGATGATACCTTTGAAAATGAACTTCAATAGAGAGATGTTGATTGCAAAATTAACTACCTTTGAGGCCACAGAGTTGGGAGATTCATTACCTAAGGCTGAATCAACATTCAACATGACTATGCATAAAAAAAAGACTTTATCAGGTCTTGCGAGCACCAGAAGAAGTGACTTGCGAGAAGAGCTTAGTGAATATGCTTATGATTGGGAAAAGATATAGGAAGAAGAGAGGAATTTAGATGAAAATTTGGCCCTAATCGCAATAAGAGAAAAGAGAGGTAAGGGTAATTTTGAAGGAAAGTTACCTCTAAAATGTTTTTCATGCAATAAGATAGGTGATTTTGCATCTAGATGTCCTACAAGGGTTCCTAAACATAAATCTAATTTTCATAGACCTAATTACTCCAAGGATAAGAAATTTTACTATGGTAGTGAAGGTGTGTCTAATGATGATGTTGTGGATTATGATGAAATTAGATTTATTTCTATTAAAGATGATGAGCCTATTCATGAAGATAAAGCCCTAGTTTCACATGTTGAAAAGAAATCTAAATGGATCATAAACAATGGTTGTTCACATCATATGACTAGTGATAGAAACAAGTTTGTTCAGCTAACTAAATATGATGGTGGTGTAGTCATATTTGATGAAAATACTCCTAAGTTTATCATTAGAGTAGGATCAATTTCTCTTGATGGTAAAACTAATACTGATGATGTATTGTTTGTTGATGGAATTAAGCATAGTGTGTTGAGTTTTGGACAACTTGTCGACAAGGGTTATCATTTGAATTTTAATGATGGGAAATGTTCTATTAGAAGTCTGACAGTAGATTTGATCACATCTGGTACTAAATCAAGAGGTAATTCTTTTGAGATAAATACCACAGAATTTTCTTGTTTTGTTGTGAAGGTTGATGACAGTTGATTATGACATAGAAGATTCTATCATATAAATTTTGATAACATTGTGAAATAAAGTATGAAAAATATTGTTAGAGATCTATCAAAGATTGTGAAACCTTCTAACACTATGTGTAGAGAATGTGCGATGGGGAAACAAACTAGAAGCAATTTTAAAAGCAAATCTTAATCAGAAAAATGGAAGTTGGATCTGGTGCATATAGATCTACATGGTCCAATAAGAACAAGATCTTACTATTGTGAAAGGTAGTTCATACTTTTTGTTGATGACATTTTGAGGATGATGTGGGTTACATATCTTAGAGAAAAATTTGAGGCTTTTGATAAATTCAAGATACTCAAAGCAAAAGTTGAGAATGAATCAGGTTTGAAGATAAAATGTTTAAGGTCAGATAGAGCTGGAGATTTTACTTCAGATATGTTCAATACCTATTGTGAAGAGAATATAGAGATAAAAATCTGCTCCAAGGACACCACAATAGAATGGGATTGCAGAGTGAAGAAATATAACTATATTAGATTTGCCAGAACTATGTTTCTTGAAGGAAATGTGTCGCATGTTCATTGGAGAGAATTTGTTTGTACAATTGCTTATAATTTGAACATAATTCAGATTAGAGAAGGTACTAATAAGACTCCTTATGAAATATGGTTTAATCATGCTCCTACTGTGAAATATTT
The DNA here is from genome assembly GCA_018584345.1 of Thuja plicata. NCBI lineage: Eukaryota > Viridiplantae > Streptophyta > Pinopsida > Cupressales > Cupressaceae > Thuja > Thuja plicata. The sequence continues at coordinate 265,257 of MU224345.1, forward strand.
TAGAATATTTGGTAGTAAATGCTATATCAAAAGAGATGATGAGATAGGAAAGTTTGATGCTATAAGTGATGAAGGGATCTTCCTTGGTTATTCCACTAAGAGAAATCTTATAATGTTTCAATCAGAGATGGAGGAAGATAATTAAGATTCATAATGTAAGGATTAATGAGAATTTCAGATTCAGGAAAGAATATATTACTATAGCCAGACTTCATATAACAGGAGGGTTATTGCAAATCAAGAAGAACCTTTTGAGGTTGATCAAGAGATCGGAGTATGTCTGAATGATTCAAATGATTCTATTGAAATTCCAAAGATACCAAGGTATGTTAAGAAAAACTATCCTAAAAATCAAATTATTGGCAATAGAAGCAAATGCATGATGATAAGATCTTGATTAAGAAATGATATTTGTTTGATTTCTCTAGTAGAACTAAAAACTAATGATGAGGCATGTAGAGATGAATCTTGGACAAAAGCAATGCAGGAAGAGTTGGAACAGATAAAGAAAAATAAAACTTGGGAATTCGTTCCTAGAGCTAAGGATAAGAATGTTATAAGGACTAAATGGGTTTATAGAAACAAAATGAATGAATAAGGAATGGTTGTAAGGAATAAGGCAAGACTATTTGTAAATTCTACTTGCAAAAAGAAGGCATACACTTTGAAGAAACATTTTCTCCTGTTGCTAGGCTTGAGGCAATGAGATTATTTCTTGCTTATGATGCACACAAAGACTTTAAAGTATATCAAATGGATGTGAAATTTGAATTTCTGAATGGAGATCTAGAGGAAGAAGTGTATATTGAGAAGCCTGATGGATTTCATTTGATAGATTATGAGGACATGATTTGAAAATTGAACAAGTCTTTGTATGGGCTAAAACAAGCACTGAGAGCATGGTATGCTAGATTGGACATGTATTTACTTTGTCTTGGTTTGAGAAAAGGTAATGCAAAAATTAATGTGTACTTAAGAACTAGTGAAGACAAAATATTAATAGTTGAAGTTTTTGTAGGTGATATCATTTTTGGAGATAATGATGAAATGAGTAAGAAATTCTCTAAGGAAATGGAAAATGAATTTGAGATGTTGATGTTTGGTTAAATAAATTTTTTCCTTGGATTGAAAATTAATCATAACAAGAAGGGTATTTTTATTTCTCAAACAAAGTATCTTAAGGAAATGTTGAAAAAGTTTGGAATGAAATCTCAGAGTATTTTTCAGACCAAGTATATATCTATAATTGGAGGCTTACAATATCTAACTCACACTAGACCAAATATTGCTAATGTTGTTGGAATTGTGGAAAGATATCACATAGATCCTAAAGAGACTCATCTTGCTACTATAAAGAGAATATTTAGACATCTGAAAGGAACACTGATGGCTTATGGTATGATAAATCTAATGATTTTGTTTTGCATGCTTATACTGATGCTGATTGGGCAGGAAGTGTTGATGATAGAAAGAGTACAAGTGGTGGTGAATTTATTCTTGGGAAAAGGATGGTTTCCTAGTTAAGTAAGAAGCAGGATTGTATAGTTCAGTCTACTATTAAATCATAGTATGTTGTTGCTTCTATAAATTGTGCACATATTGTTTGGATGAAGTAGATATTTAAGGACATTGGGATAATTTTTTAAGAGCCAATGGCTATTGATTGTGATAACACCAGGATAGTGAATATGTCAAAGAATCTAGTTATGTATTCAAAGACTAAACATATTTCAATTAAGTATCATTTCTTGAGAGACAAGGTTACTAAGAAGGAGATTAGATTGGAGTATATCAGCACAAAGGAACAAATAGCAGATATATTTACAAAAACTTTACCAAAGGATGCCTTTGAGTATCTTAGAGGTATGCTTGGGGTGAGAGCCCCTCCTTGAAAGAACTAATCTATGCAAAAATGCATCAGTCCAAAGGATTTTAGAGTTATATCATTTCCTAGACTTGATGTATGGATCCACTCCTCAGAGGGAGTGATCGCAGGAATAAAATAGAACACAGTTTGATGTTTGTGCATCTAGTTGTTGCAGGCATGAAGATTTGAAAAATCTAAACCTTGTAGAGGAAAGATGGTTAGAGATAGATTAATGACACCCTTTTCCATTGATGTCAAAGGGGGAGAGATTCAGTGAAGAGTGATGAACTATAATTGATTGAAGGTTTGAATATGATAAGTTGATGATCACCGAGCTACAAAAGTGAATGCAAGACATTAAATCAGTTAATGTATTGTATTTTCATTGATGTCAACTTTATATAATTTGATTGCCCATACACATATTATCATAACCTTGAAGATCTGAAGAGACAAATTTTATGTTGTCGGTAAAAATATAAAAAGTCTATGTACACCGAGTGACAGTGAACACCGAGCAGTTCACAGTATATACCGAGCAAGTGTATACTGAGCAAGTGTTACAGAACAAGTGTATACCAAGCACTATAGTAACTGGAGTTAATGACCGAGCATAACTGAAGATGGTGACCAAGCATAACTAGAGTTAAAGAATGACAAAATTTCTTAGCTAGCAGAGCTACAATTTAGGGATTGACTGATTGATTTCTTTATTTTCAACAATCAGTTAAACTAAAGCAAGGAAGAAGATTTAAATCATGTTTTATTCATAGTTATCAAGGAGATATTTATAGAATAAAACTAAAGGAGAGATTTATGGGATAAAGCAACGCATGACAAGTTTTACGGATCAAGGAGAGATCTACGACAAAAACAAGGAGATTGAGCGGCTAATCATGTCTATATAAAGAGACAAGGAATTCATTATCAAAAAGAGGAATTATGAATATATTTTGTGTGAAGATAGAATTCTTCATGCAGATATGATCATACAAGTTGAAGAACAGAACCAAGGAATTCTATGGACATGGAGCAACAGAGGATAGAGCATTCACCAAGCAAAAAAAAGAAATAAAGGAAAGGAACTAAAGTGTATATTGATCAGAGAGGTATTATTGAATTGACAATAGATCTGATATTTGAAAATCAAAGTTGTATTTTGAATAGATCATTTACTGTATCAGTTTAACCATTGATTCAGAAAATATCCTAACCGAGTGGGATTTAACAGTCCTTATTGTATTGAGATACTCAAGAGTATCAAAAGGTTTTCTTGTTGACATCATAGTGAGTGCTAGGTCAAAAGATAAACTGTTGGTTTTAAATCCTCTAACAAGGTTGCACTTAACAATGTGTATTGTAACCTTTAATAGGGCTAGCTCTTCACCAAGCTCACTTTAGAAGAGTGAAATTATTTTGGGTTACCGGTCCTTGGTGTTTTTTCCCATATTGGGTTTCCATGTTAAAATCTATGTGTCAAATGTGTATATGTTTCATTGCATTGATATTTTTCTTTACACATTATTGAAACTGGATTGGTCAGTTAACTCTAAGTTTATTTGCTACTACTCGGTAAAGTCTAGAAAAGACAAACAATATATCTTACCGAGAAGTTTATATTTGATAAAGTTATCTATGACATACATCTTGATGAAATTGGGACTATAAGATAACTAAAGGTATTTTATTTGAGAGATAAAGTTTTTGGTTGGATCTTTTGAAATAATTATCAAGGCCACAAATTCACCCCCCCTCTCATTTATACTAACAATTGGTATCAGAGCCTTGGTGCTTGGAAGAAAAGTTTAAAGGGACTTAAGCTAAAGATCACAAGATGAGTAAAAGGGATGTGCCTAAGTTGAAAAAGGACAACTTTGCATCATGTAAAAGAACGATAAGAATTCATCTATCTGGTATTGGAAATAATGTTACACAACACTTGGGTATTGAATATGTTGCACCTACTAGAACTCTTACTATTGATCAATTAAGAGAAAAACATGAACACAATTATATGATGATAGAACTTGCTTCTTCTCTAACTGATGTTGAATTTGAAGATGTGAAATCATGCACCTCTGCAAGGCAAATGTGGGACAAAATCAAGCTAGTACATGGAGGAGATGCCAATGTGCTAAGAGAAAAAGATGAAAGTGTAAGAGGAAAGTTTGATGACCTGAGAATGAAAGAAGGAGAGAAAATCACTTAGTACAGTGATAGAATCAAAGAAGTTTTTAATGCTATCCATGGTGTAGGAGGAGTACTTGATGAAGAAACAATTGTAAGTAAAATTCTGAGAACCTTACTGCCAGTTTATGCTATTAGAGTATTTGCAGTTCAAGAAATGAGAGCAGTAGCTAATGACAATGTTACTCTTGATAGTTTAATTGGTAGACTTATTTAATTTGAGATGAACAACTATGACAACAATGTCTTACCTACAATTGAGTCTGCATTCAAATCCTCTCTAAAAATAAGCAAATCTAGTAACAAAAACACTATGAGAAATGATAGTGATGAAAAAGAACTTGATGAAATTGAAGCACTAATGGCTAGGAGATTACATAGAGAAAAATGAAGATATAAAGGTAAATTACCATTGGTCTATTTTAATTGCAAAGAAATTGGACATTTTGCTGCTAGGTGCCCTAACAAGAGAAAGGATGAAAGAAACAATGACAGATCTTATGAAAAGAAGTATGACAGAAGTGATGATTGAGACTATAGAAGCAACCAACACTCTGACATAAGAGATAATCAAGATTACAAGGACAAAGGAAAAAAGGCTTGTTACCTGGTTGAGAACAAAGCTGAAAATTCTGGTACTGATTTTGATGAATATATTGAGGTAGTATTTGTTTCTATAAAGGATGATTCAGATGAAGAAGAAAGGTATGTTGAAACAACACTCATATCTAAAGTTAGCAAAGATGATGTCTGGATTATTGATAGTGGATGTACTCATCACATGACTGGAGATAAAGAAAAGTTTGAAAAGTTTGAATATTATAATGGTGGATCAGTTAGGATAGATAATGACTCACCTTGCCAGGTTGAAGGAAAAGGTACCATCATGTTGAATAATCTGATTAGATGTGAAAATACATATTGGGTGAAAGGACTTAACTATAATATATTGAGTGTTTCATAGCTGAACAACACAAGACACCGAGTTGCATTTTAGAACAAAAAGACAATGATCTATAATAGAACAATAAAGTTGATCGGTACTGGTGAACAAACAAAAGGTAATCTATTCTATCTTGATAAAGTTGAGACCACTTGTTTATTGGCTATAACTGAAGAGGTTTGGTTATGGAATAAAAGGTTATGTCATGTGAATTTTGACAACATGGTTAAAATAAGTAAGAAAAGAAAAGTGAGAGGCTTACTGAGTATTTCAAAGCCCGACCATGTTATGTGCAAGAATTGTCAAATGGGAAAAATGACAAAATATAGTTTCAAGAGAAAAACCTACACATCTAATGTTATTTTGGAGTTAGTCCATACTAAATTATGTGGACCAATGAGAACAAATAGCTATTATGGTGATAGATACTTTATTCTATTTGTTGATGACTATTCTAGGATAATGATTGTCATGTTCTTAAAAGAGAAATCTAAAGCATTTAAGATGTTCAAATGGTATAAAGATAAAGTTGAAAAACAAAGTGGAAAATAACTAAAATGTTTAAGATCAAATAAAGGAGGATAATTTATTTCTGATGAATTCACCAACTTTTGTAATGAGCATGGGATTACAAGACAAGTTTCTGCATCGATAACACCACAACAAAATGGGATTGCTGAAAGGAGGAATAGATCAATTGTTGATTATGCTAGAATACTGATGATTGAAAAAGGCATCACACAAACATTCTAGAGAGAAGCTGTAAGTACTATTGTCTATACACTGAACCGAGTTCAATTGAAGAAAGACACAAATAAGACACCTTATGAGATATGGTATGGATACACACCAAATGTAAGTTACTTTAGAATTTTTGGAAGTCAATGTTATATATTGAAAGATGATATAAATGGGATTCTTGAATCTAAAAGTGATGAAGGAATATTTCTAGTATATTCTACTAAAAGAAAAGCTTATAAATGTCTGAATAAATCTTCTAACAAAATCATTGAGAGTGCAAATGTTAAAGTGGATGAATTTTCTGAGAAAAATGATAAAGAAAGAAGAAAGGAACCTAAAGATTAAAACAAATTTTTCTACATTGAAGAACTTGACACCTTGCCTGAGCAACAAAACAATGCAACTGAGCAATAGGCTGCACACACTGAGAATCAGAAAAATGATCACAATGCTGAACTGGGTGATGAAGATCAAAATGAAGAAAAGATATCTGAACCTGTACTTACTAAATATGTCTAAAGAAACCATCCACAGGACCATATCATTGGGGACAAAAGAGTAGGAATGAGAACAAGAAGTAAGTCACTTAACAATAGATGTTTGATTTGTGAATTTTAGCCTAAATCTGTTAATGCTGCACTTGAGAATCAAGAATAGGTTAGTGCAATGAATGAAGAGATTGAGAAAAATTAAACATGAACATTAGTACCTAGACCGAGTGACAAAAATTTCATTGGCACAAAATGTATTTTTCAGAAACAAACTTAATGAGAATGGAGAAGTCACAAGGAACAAAGCAAGATTGGTATGCAAAGGGTATGCACAAGAAGAAGGTATTGACTATGGATAAACTATTTCACCTATTGCTAGACTAGAAGGAGTAATAATTCTACTTGCTTATGGTAATTTTAAAGGATTCAAAGTATATCAAATGGATGTTAAATCTATATTTCTGAATAGAATACTAGAAGAGGAGGTATACATTGAACAACTTGAAGGGTTTTTTGATCCTAACAAGAGAAACATGGTTTGTAAACTACACAAAAGCTTGTATGGATTGAAACAAGCACTGAGAGAATGGTATGAAAGACTTCACTCTTATCTCATTAGTATTAGATTTGTTAGAAAAAGTTACAACAGTAATATGTATTTGAAAGGAGATACTGATGATAAGAATTTGATTGATAAGATATTTGTTGATGGTATCATATTTAGAGGTAATGATATGATATGCAAGTCATTTGTTGATGAAATGAACAAAGAATTTGAAATGTCAATGTTTGGAGAGATCAATTTTTTTTCTTGGTATGAAGATTCTACAACAGGATGAAGGCATCCACATCACACAATCCAAATACATCAAAGAAGTTTTGAAGATATTCAAGACGAAGGACTCCAAACCAGTCGGAACACCTATGGAAACCAGATGCAAATTAACAAAGGAAGACAAGACAATTGAGGTAAATCAAACCTTATACAGATCTATGATTGGTAAACTAATGTATGTTGTACACACTAGACCTGATATAGCACATGCAATTGGTATAGTTACAAGATTCTATGCTAGCCCTAAGGAATCACACATGACTTTTGTTAAAAGAATTTTAAGATATCTGAAAAATACTGAAGACTATGGTTTGTGGTACAATAAAGAAGGCAAATTTGAGGTACATGTTTATACTAATGCTGATTGGGCTGAAAACATAGATGATAGAAAGAGAATAACAGGAGGAGCATTCTTCATGAGTGACAGACTTGTCACATGGATAAGTAAAAAGCAAGGATGCATATCTCAATCAACTGCAGAAGAAGAATATGTAGTTGCTACTGCAAATTGTTCTAACATTGCAGGGATCAAGTAATTGCTGAAAGGTATGAATGAGTAAATTCTTGACCCAATTAATTATCTATTATGATAATAAAAGCACTATAAACATTTCAAATAGCCCTGTGATGCATGCTAAGACAAAGCACATATCTATTAAGTATCATTACTTGAGGGAAAAAGTACAAGAGAAATAGGTAATAATGGAATATGTACAATCCAAAGAACAACTAGCAGATGTATTCACAAAACCATTGCCTAGAGATACATTTGAATACATGAGGAAAAGAATAGGGGTTTATCCCTTGTCTACTGGTCACTAAGATGACTTGGAGGTTGCATCATCTTACACATTATCAGAAGATTCATCATGTTGATGCAAGTTGAGATATGGACTGTAATGACATATCAGTACACTGAAGGTACTTATCTGAACCACACACCAGAGATATTGTTGGCTACTACAGGGCTTTATATTTTTTGGCATTGTTGTCAAAGGGAGAGAAAGATTGAATGAAATATCCATCAGAGAAAGAAGATTCTACAACACAAGGGAGAGAAAGATTCAAGGAAAGGGAGAGAAAAATTCAAGGAAATGGAGAGAAAGACTCAATGAAAATTCTGCCAGGGATAAAATATCCATCAAGGAGAAGATATTCTACAAGAAAGGGAGAGATAGAATCAAAAGAAAAAATTGCTACACCTATCCATTGAAGGGAATGAAGAAAGGGAGAGCACACATCATAATCAAATCTACAGGGAGAGCTGTATGGTAAACATTTTTTTTTTTGTGATTAAACATATTAAATTTGAGCTAGAAGAGCTTAGTGAGATTTAGATATTTGAATTGGTTATAGAACAATAATTTTGGTATTTTATGACATGTTTTATACTGCATATCTCATAGTATGTTTCCATCAATGCAAAAGGGAGAGATTGATGAACTATAACTGATTGAATGTTTGAAGATGATAAGTTGATGATCACCGAGATGCCAAAGTGAATGCAAGACATTAAATCAGTTAATGTATTGTATTATCATTGATGTCAACTTGATATGATTTGATTTCTCATACACATATTGTCATAACCTTGAAGATCTTAAGAGACAAAGTTTATGTTGTCGGTAAAATATAAAAAGTTTGTATACACCAAGTGAAAGTGAAAACTGAGAAGTTCATAGTGTATAGCAAGCAAGTGTTACCGAGAAAGTGTATATCGAGCACCATAGTAACTGGAGTTAATGATCAAGCATAAATGAAGATGATGACCGAGCATAACTGGAGTTAAAGAATGATAAAATTGCTTAGTTGGAAGAGCTACAATTTAGGGATTGACTGATTGATTTCTTTATTTTCAATGATCAGTTAAACTAAAGCAAGGAAGAAGATTTAAAGCATTTTTTATTCATAGTTATCAAAGAGAGATTTATAGAATAAAACTAAAGGAGAGCTTTATGTGATAAAGCAATGCATGGTGAGTTTTACGGATCAAGGAGAGATCTACGACAAAAATAAGGAGATTGAGCGAATAATCATGTCTATATAAAGAGACAAGGAATTCATTATCAAAAAGAGGAATGATGAATATATTTTGTGTGAAGATAGAATTCTTCATGTAGATCTAATCATACAGGTTGAAGAATAGAACCAATGAATTCTGCGGACTCCGAGCAACAAAGGACAGAGCATTCACTCAGTAGAAGAAAGAAAGAAAGAAAATGAACTGAAGTGTATATTGATCAAAGAGGTATTATTGAACTAAAAATAGATCTAAATATTTGCAAATCAAAGTTTTATTTTGAACAGGTCATTTACTGTATCAGTTTAACCATTGATTCAGAAAATCTCTTAATCGAGTGGGATTTAACAATCCTTATTGTATTGAGATACTCAAGAGTATCAAAAGGTTTTCTTGTTGACAACATAGTGAGTTCTAGGTCAAAAGACAAATTGTTGGTTTTAAATCCTCTATCAAGGTCACACTTAACAATGTGTATTGTAACCTTTAACATGGTTGGCTCTTCACCAAGCTCACTTTAGAAGAGTGAAATTATTTTGGGTTACTGGTCCCAGGTGATTTTTCCCATATTGGGTTTCCAGGTTAAAATCTATGTGTCAAATGTGTATGTGTTTCATTGCATTGATATTTTTCTTTACACATTATTGAAACTGGATTGGTCAGTTAACTCTAAGTTTATTTGCTGCTACTCGGTAAAGTCTAGAAAAGATAAACAATATATCTTACTGAGCAGTTTATATTTGATAAAGTTATTTATGGCATACATCTTGATGAAATTGGGACTGTAAGATAACTGAAGGTATTTTATTTGAGAGATAAAGTTTTTGGTTGGATCTTTTGGAATAATTATTAAGGCCACTGATTCACCCCCCCTCTCAGTTATTCTAACAAAGAGAGTCAGTGGAAAATCCCTACTATTTTGGGGAGAGCTGTGACGAGGATATTGAGAAGATTGTACTAAGAGGCGTACTTTTGGATTGATGGATTTTCTCATGTCTTGTCATCAATTCCAAAGGGGGATATTGTTGGAATTGGCTTCTGTTGGATTTTTCGGCATTCATGTTTTGTCATTGATGTCAACATATGTTTCAAATGAAGACAAACAATCTGGTTATCATTGGTGCATGGATGAATGACAAAAGTGTACAAACACTATACAAATGTTTTAGAGTATGTAAAGATGGGGATGTGTGCAGGGATGAGACATTATATTATATCTAGGGTTGCTTTATTTTATGTTTCTATTTGTTTGATTTACAACAATTTTGGTGAAGACTATTTTTAGAACATTGACAGTGAATTGTGATAGAGTTAGTTTCTGAGTTTTGTGTATAAATTGAGTGTGGGAATGACTCATGTTATGAAAGCTTGGGGAATGTCAGGAGACATTTTGGGGAATTTTATTTATGATTCTTGAGTCACAAGACTCTTGGTGACATGAGTTGTGGCATGTGTTATGGAGAAGACCTATTTGGGGCTGACTTCAGAGATGTAGCATGTATTATGGATGGTGAGCATGGATTGCATATCTTGGATTATATTTTATGATTTTTAATTGATTTTTACTTGTTAAAAGGTACCATTTGTATCTTATCAAGAGGTTATGTAATTATTTGTGCATTGGGGAAGTCTTATTGACCGACCTAATTTCTTATTATAAACTTGTATAAAGGAAAGTGGTTTTCTTGATTAGGAGTATGGAAAGTGAAGTGTGGAAGTTGTGAGATTGGATTGAAGATGTATCTTGGATGTAAAGAAGAGATTGTGATTGATGAAATTAATTGTAACTATTTAAGAAAAGTTGTTTCTATCAGTCAGCTCACTAGATTTGATATATTTGTATATCTATATCTCAGACAGTGAGTCCTGAAGGTGGATTTAACCTTCTTTAGGTAGTGAGCCTGGGAAGTGACCCTATTGTTTCTCTTAACTCTTATCAGAGTCTATCCTTTAACCATGACTCTGTAATGTATGTAATAATCAACCCCTAACAGGGCTAAATCTCCTAACAGGGATACTATAATTTTAGTGCATTATTTGTGGGTACTAATTCCTATCAGGGTTTTTGTCCCTTAACAAGGTTTCCTCGACAACAAATTGTTGTGTTATGGTGTTTTTGCTAAAGTGTTCAGAATTGCATTTATATTTTTATTGTTAAAGGTTAAAGTTTAGAGTATTTGGCATATAACTGACTCACCCCCCCTCTTAGTTGTATTGGTGGACTATTATTGCTAACAAACATTAATTGTGAATTCTTGAAAATTGCATTCTATAAGCTTGGGATCAAACTTAATAGAAATAACCTCTTCTCCTTTTGCATAATTAAAATCATCAATAAGAACATAAGGAAATTAGGAATGTGATTTTTTCAACAGATTATCAAATTATTTAAGCTTCATCTTTTCTTGCATACATTTTATTTGTTGAACCAACATCATAGGTGATAGGAAATTGAAACGAAATCATTTAAACTTGTATAATATCTCCTTTAGAAAAAGAATTTCTTAGAAGAAGGATAAATTACCTCTTCCTATATCTCCTTTTCCTCGTGATCTTCATCAAGAAAAACAAACAATGAGTTTAGAGGCCGCATATGTAGTAGAGTGTGAAGAGTGGTTTATCTTCTTTCTTTCATGTCAACTTAATATGTAAATTTATTCTCAACTTTATTAGGCATGGTATTAATATCATCAAAGAGAAAAAAAAATCATGTTTGAACTATGGTTTAAAAACCCTTTTGCACCCTTGTAAGAAATATTTTATACCATCTATTTTGCTTCATGAATATCAAAAGTAAAGGTTTATAATTCAGAGGAAAATGAGGGCATAGATATAGCACCATCCATACCTTCTTTTGTATCGCTATAGTCTTAAGATGTTGCATTTATTTCAACCAATAATCTGGCCAATTTTGTCCACTACTCCACACAAGCAATCATCATATGAACCCATCAATTCCTAGTTTGGAACAAAGACAATATTATGTTGCTCTGTTAGTACCTCTTTTTCAGGAGAAATGAATGACGACTTGAGTTGTCCCATCTACATGCATTCCAGAAAGTTTCTATTTATTTATTTTTAGTCTAATTTAAAAAAAAATGAAGTGCTGCAGTACTTTTCTCATCAAGAATAGAAATATTATAGGAAAAACAAGAAGCCATGGAAATATTATCATTTTCAGGTTCTTCTTTCAGAAGTCTTAATCTCTCTACTAGAGCCTACAACCAAAGAATTTAGTTTTCAAGATCATTGCGTAGGTAATATCTGTGATGCACATTTCAATATTAGTGCAAATTTGTAGTCGTTGTCTCCTTCTAGATTTCTTGAAACCTTCCTTTGTGTTTTAAATTTTAGGTATAGATTTGTATTTTGTATGTCATAACATGAGCCCATGTTTTCACTATTCTATGCATCTCTATCACTTTATAACACCTATGTGTCATGTGTCTTATATATTCTATATGATTATGTTTAAATTATCCTAACCTATACTATACATTTACTCAGAGTAGTGCCTTTGCCATTAAATATCATTATTTTAGGCATTGAAGTATTCACTTTCATTACTACTCTTGATACATTGTTTGCACTATCTTATTGTATGTAAGAGATGTAATTTGATTATATCTTTCTTCTCTAATTGAATGTTTGAAATGAAATGTTGCTACACATATTGCATCCTTTCATGGCTTCTAGGAAATGACCATATAGAGTTTTTATGACAACATTGTAATTTAAATCCTTTCAATAAATCATCGGGATAATTTAGAAAACATATTCAAATTACTTCGCTCATATGGGTAATCATTTATGGGACAAAGGTAGAGCCTAAAAGTTCAATTGTTTCCAATGTCAAAATAATGGGCCAACACCTAGATCTATAGAAGAGGCATTAGGTATGAATGATGCAAAACCCTTAAAATTTGATATGGATAAAGAAATGGTAGCTTTGAAAAATAATGATACATGGGATCTTTTACCACTACCTAAGGGATAAAAATGTGTTAGTTTCAAATGAGTGTTCAAGGAAAATATTGGTTTAAATGGAAGAATTGAGAAGTATAAATCAAGGTTGGTAGTGAAGGGATACTCTCAAGTTGAGGGTGTTGATTATGGTGATATATTTTCTCTTGTTGCAAAAATGGCATCCATTATATTTTTTATTTCTAGTATTGTTTCTTATGATTTAGAGGTTGAGAAATTGGATGTGAAATTTTTCTTTCCTTCATGGTGATTTGGAGGAGGATGTTCACATGACACAACCAAAGCACTACATGGTAAAAGGTAAAAGTAACTTGGTTTGTAAATTGAAGAAATATTTTTTTGGACTCAAGTAGAGCCCTAGGATGTGGTACCAAATATTTGATACATATGTGTTAAGTTTTGGATTTTAAAATTATAAATGATATCACTATATTTATTATAAATTTGATGGTGGTCATTTCCTAAATATCACATTATATGTTGATAATATATTGTTCGTTGGTAAAGGGAAATATATGATTATAGAACTAAAGTCTCAACATGTTAATTTTGAAATGAAAGATATTTGTGCAACAAAATACATTCTTAGAATAGAAATTAGAAGAGATAGAGTGAACAAAAATATATAGCTAGGCCATAGGAAGTATGTGAACTTAGTTTTACAGAGGTTTAACATGTAAGACTCAAGACTAGTGTGTGTTCCTTTTACACATGAAACAAAGTTGTCTACTTCAAATTGTCCTACATCCCCATCAGAGATGGAAGACATGAGAAAAGTACTTTACTAGAGTTTATTTGGAAGTTTTATGTATGTTAGATTCTATACTAGACCAAACATTACCCAGGAAATGGGTGATCTTTCCATATATATGTCTAATCCTTGTAGAGTTCATTGGGATGTAGTGAAAAGATTCTTTAGATATTTGAAGGGTGACTTAGAGTATTCTTTGTGTTATTAGGGTAATATGATAGGTGAAAAAAATTACCTTCAACTACATGGTTATGTGGATTCAGATTGGGTAGGTGATATTGATGGTAGAAGATCCACTAGTGATTGTGTGTTTACATTATTTGGTGTTGCAATCAGTTGGATGAGTAAGCAATAGGTTTTCATTTCTTTGTCCATTACTAAAGATAAGTATATGGTAGATACTCATGCTTGTAAAGAATCCATTTGGATTAAGAAAATTTGTTCGGATACTGGAATATAAAAGGAGAGGATCTACAATTTATTGTGATAGTCTGAGTGAGATATGCCTAGAAAGAACTCAAAATTTCATGCCAAGATAAAGCACATTGATGTTCAATATGATTTTTTCTGAGATATGGTCAAGGATGGTAGGGTGAAGCTAGTTAAGGTAGAGACTTTGATGAATGTTTCAAATTCATTAACTAAGGTTGTGAGAAAAAGAATTTTAGATGGTATTTGAAGTATATGGGCCTCATGGCTCCTACCAATTGAACTGTGGTCTAGATAATCCCTTTTCTCTTGCAAGGTGTTCGAAAAGTGGGAGATTTTTAAGAAAATGTGTCTCAACCTTGCATTTACATATAATTACTATTTATAGCAAGTTTACATTTGAGCACAAATTTTCTCTAAACTTTTCCAAAAGGTTCAAATGGGCTAGATAAGCATGTTGGTAAAAATAATTTACAATATAATGTCCATTTTGAAGATCTTATCATTTTTGTTTTCAATGCTATTGAATAAATTCATTAAATTCTTTTTTGAAGGTTTTAGAGACTCTAAAGTGGTTTGAAATTTTTTGTAACTGGCATAGCTGGTTATAGGTTGATAAATTATGTCATGAGATTTCTAACACTTAAAATGGTTCATCAATTAAAGATCTAATTCAAAATTTATGGCTTCCAAAAGTTGGGTCTCCTTGTGGTGAACACATAAATGAGTTGTAAATGAGAGTTACACGTGTTGGTGAGTGTTTATGACACTTCATAGGGCACATTTGATTTGAGATAAGGTGGGCACTACTTTATAAGTGGCTTTTAGCCCATGTTTTTTTGATACCATTTGATAGTTTCAAGTATTGTATCTCTGATACATTAGGTGCATAAGATGGAGGGTGTTTGTAAGATTCTTATAGATATTTAGTTACCTCTAGATATCTGGTTGGTGATACTCATATGAGAATATTGATTTGCAAGTATATTTTAATTTGTTATTGATTTATAAATAATAAATTGTACTACTTTTGGAGTGTAAGTCTTTTCTCCCGAATGTGTTTTCCCCACATAAATCACTATGTTGTGGTATGCATTTTATTTATGATATTTATGTTAATATTTTGCAATTGTTATAAATATCTAAAAATTTCCTTAAATTTCCCTCCTTATAGAGTTAGTAGGAAGTTGTTCCACTACCTTAACTCCTTACAAGTGGTATCAGAGCTTGATCAAATTTTGTTTTAGTTGTGGGTTGTTGGGTTTTTTTGAACTAATCTAGATTTGAGTGGGAGATTTTGTAGAAGATACTTTATGATCTTGTTGCAAAAACTAATAGATGAAAAGTTCATCAAGAAGAATAGAAGTGGAGAATTTTTTTGGAAATAATTTTGAAATATGGAAGCTAAAGATGGAGGATCTACTAATAGATTAAAATATGTGAGATGTTATTGATGAGAATATAAGGAAGCCTATAGATCTGGATGAGGATAATGAACATGATGTTATGGACTATAAATTCTAGGGTCCAATCAGATTGTGCCATATAGACTCTCTTCTAATTAATATCCATGAAGAATCCTCTATAAATAAGATTTTGAAGAAGCTTGGTGAGATGTATCAACCCAAATGTTTAGTAAATAAGATTTTATTAAGGAAGAAATTATATTCCTTGAGAATGAAGGAGGGTGGAAAAATTATAGACAATCTAAAAGCATTAAATATGCTGGTTTCTCAATTGGGATCAATTGGTGTCAAGGTGGATGAGGAGGATAAATGTCAAATATTTATTTGTTCTTTGTTTGATTCATGAGATTCTCTTGTTATGGCCATCAGTAGCACTTTTTATTATTTTGATTAGGACTAAAGATGTGGTGGCTTATTTTATTTATAAAGAGATGAGGAAGGTATCCATCAGTGCCAATGAGGCTCTCATTGTTTGTGAAAGACCTAAGGAAAAAGGAAAGAAGAATGAAAATAATTATAAATCCAAATCATATGGTAGATCCGAATCTCCTAGAAGTCTAAAGTCATTTGCTGGAATTGTGGTAAGCCTAGACACATTCGTAAGGACTACAAAGAAGAAAAGAAAAAGAATAAATTTGATTCTGATTATGATTCTAAAAAGGAAGATAGTGATGTGTTCATTACAAATTTGGTCACTCATGCATGTTATGATGCATGGTTAATTGACACAGGTGCATCTTTTCATATGACCTCTAAAAAATATTGGTTTTATAAATACAAATAATTTGATGGAATTAAGGTGTACTTGGCTTATAATTCTCATTTAAATATTGATGGTCATGGTAAAGTTAGAATTAGGTTTTTCAATATTAAAATTAGAAGGATAAATGGTGTGTTCCATATCTCTAGTTTAAAATGAAATTTGTTACATGTGAGAAAACTAATAGATTCAAGTATGCAAGTAGTCTTTTCTGATGTAGGTAGAAAAATTGTGAGAGGTTTTATGATTGCTAGATTTGTTGTAATTGACACATTACATAAGTTGGATGTGTACACTACTGAGTGTAATAGTACTTTTGTAAAGACTAAATCTATGGACACTTCATTGTAAAAGGTGATGGTTTCACGTTCAGTAGATGGTCATGGATTTTAGGTACCTAAGGGTTATTTTTCTTTTGAATCAAAGTTTCTGACAAATATGACTATGTTATGGCACCCGAGGCTTGTCCACATTAGAGAGAATAGTCTAAGGACCTTGAAAAACAAAAACCTTGTTGAAGGTTTGAATGATTGTAATCTTGATTTTGATTTCTTTGAGAATTGCATTTATGGAAAACAAAACCATGTTTAGTTTTACTTTTGTTGTCATAAATCTTGTGGTGTATTGGATATTATTAGTTATGATGTGTTTGGTCTTGTATATGTTCATTCCATTGAAAAATCCACATATTCTATTTCATTTATTTATGGCTATAGAAAAAGGACATGGGTATATTTGTAAGCGTAAATCTAATGTTTTTAGTTGATTAAAAGAATTTAAAGCAATGGTTATATTATAGACTAGAAGGAAAATAAAATGTTTGAGGACTGATAATGGTGGTGAGTTTTCTCTAATTATTTTGATATATTTTGTAAATATTTTGGCATGCATAGGTAGAAGACAACTTTGTATTCTCCACAACATAATAGAGCTGCAAAAAGGATGAACAAGGTGTTGATGGAGAAGGTTAGGAGCATGTTGAGTGGTGTTGGCCTAGAACATAGGTTTTGGTTTGAATTCATTGCCACTAATTTATAACTAATAAGAAGGTCTCTTACATAATATCTTATTGATAAAATGCTATAGAGGCACGTTCAGGTCATAATCCTTCATTGGGACATCTTAGAGTTTTCGGCTTCAAGGCATATGAATATGTGCCAAAGGAAAAGTGAAAAAAGTTTGAAAACAAGTTTGTGAAATTTATCTTCATCAGATATAGTTATGGTGTGAAAGGAAACAAGCTTTAGGACACTATTTTACAAAAGGAGATGCATAGTAGAATTTTTATTTTAGAGAAACTAACCCTCCTTTTGTTAAATTGTAGCCATAACCAAAAAAGGAAGATTTGATTCAACTACCTTCTACACCTAAGAAATTTGAATGGAGAACCTTGGATAGATAAGAAATTTAGGAGAGCTCATCTAGCTTCGAGTCTTTAGAAGAGGAGGAAGAACCTCCAACCTAGCTTGTTCAAAGTTTTAGAAGGCATAGACAAACACCTGAGAGGTATTATCTTGATGATTAGAGATGTATTTTTTCTTTGAACACTTGCATGGTGAACCTAGATTTGTAGAAGAGGCATTAGGTATGAATAATGCAAAATTATAGAAAATTGTTATGGACGAAGAAATGGAAAAATAAAAACTTGTTGGTTGCAAATGTCTGTTCAAGAAAAAGACTGGTTCAGATGGAAGCATTGAGAAGTATAAAGAAAGGTTGGTTACAAAGGGTTACTCTCAAGTTAAGGGTGTTGATTACAGTGAGATACTTTCTCCTATTGTAAAAATAGCATCAATCTAATTTTTTCTTTCTATTGGTGTTGCTTAATTTAGAGGTTGAGAAAATGGACATGAAAACTAATTTCATTCATAGTGATTTGAAGGAGGATATTTACATGGAAAAACCAATGCACTACATG
Organism: Thuja plicata; assembly: GCA_018584345.1. Lineage (NCBI taxonomy): Eukaryota > Viridiplantae > Streptophyta > Pinopsida > Cupressales > Cupressaceae > Thuja > Thuja plicata. Next base: position 283,649 of record MU224345.1, read on the forward strand.
GTAAAAGTTAAAATTAATTTGGCTACTAAATTGACAAAATATTTTTATGGATTCAAGCAAAGCCCTATGATGTGGTACTATAAATTTGATACATATGTATTAAGGTTGACATTTGAGCATTTTAAATCATATCATTGTGTTTATTATAAATTTGATTATGGTCATTTCCAGTATATTTCATTATATGTTTATGATATGTTTTACATTCATAAAGGGAAATATATGATTGTATAATTGAAGTCTTATCTTGATGATAATTTTGAAATGAAATATCTTGGTGTACAAAAACACATTCTTGGGATGGAAATTAGAAGAGATAAAGTGAACATAATTTTATGGCTAGGCCAAAGCAAGTATGATTTTACAAAAGTTGAACATGTATGATTCAAGACCATTGTGTGTTCCTTTTACAATTGGAACAAAGTTGTCTATTTCAGATTTTACTACATCCCTATCAGAGATGAAAGACATGAGCAGAGTACCTTACCAGAGTGTAGCTTGAAGTTTGATAGGATATGGTTTGTACAATACCAAACATTTCCCAAGTAGTAGGAGCTCTTTCCGAATATATGTATAATCCTAGTAGAGTTCATTGGGGTGTAGTTTAAAGAGTCTTTAGATATTTGAAGGGTACCTCAGAGTATTATTTGTGTCATCATTGTAATCTGATAGGGGTGAAATTTCCCATGACATTTTGATTATATGGATTGATATTGCACAAGTGATATTAATAGAAAAAGCTCCACTAGTTCTTATGTGTTTACATTATTTGGTGGTGCAATCATTTGGATGAGTAATTGAAAGGTCATGGTTCCTTTTTCCATTATTGAAATGAGTATATGGAAGCTACTCATTCTTATAGAGAAGCTATTTTTATTAAGAGACTTTGTTCGAATATTGGAATAAAGCAAGGAGTAGTGATAATTTATTGTGATACTTGGTGTGCAATCTGTCTGACCAGGAACCTGACATTTCATACTAGGACATACTACACTGATGTTCAACATTATTTTGTCAAAGATATGATCAAGGGCGATAGGGTGAAGCTAGTTAAGGTAAATCCATTGATGAATGGTATAGATTAATTGACTAAGGTTATAATCATAAAGAAGTTCAAATTATGTTCAAATTCTATGGGCCTTGTAACCCCTAGCAATTGAACTATGGTGTAAATACTCCCTTTGCTCTTGCAAGGTGTTTAACAAGTGGGGGATTGTTAGTAAAAATGTGTCTCAACCTTGTATTTACATACAACTATTATTTATAATAAGTTAAAATTTGAGCATGAATTTTCCCTAATCTTTCCCCAAAGATTTGGATGGGCTAGATAAGAATGGTGGTAAATTATCCTTACAAGATCATATCCATTTTTGTAGATATTAATGTTTTCACTTTTGAAGTTAACAAAGAAATTTTACAGGGGTGGAATGATTAACCCAAACCATTCCTTTCTAACAATACTATCACATTAGGAGCGAGATGAATGGCAGTGCTAGGGTTTCTAGAGGAGTGGGAACAAGGTCTAAGGATGATGCAAAGGGAGGTGAGGATAGTGAGGCGGATGGTGGAGGCTCTGCTTGGGGGGTTTCCTTGGTTGCGGTGGATCTGGTGGAGGATGCTACAGAGTAAATGACCTCAGCAGAGTTTGGGGGTAGCTGTGTCTTCCTCGTAGGGGCCAATAGGCTCTCATTTTATGGCTCTCCCCCCTCTCTTCTTGTGGGGTCTGTATTCTTTGAGGCCATTTTCGTAGATGGCTTCTACAAAGGGGAAATGGGAAGATCCTGTCCTATTTTTTGTGTCTTTTTTTGAGCAACAAATGTTGTTCTTAGAAGGTGCTCCATCGATGACCCTTTTGTTGTAGTTTGTGGTGGGGGAAAACCCTTGTAGATCTATGTGGATGTGTTTGGGGAGGATCATATGGTATTTAGAAGAGAAGGCTCTATGATGCCTCCGTATTTATCCCTATGGTCTATTTTTTGTTCTTTCCTCCCTGCTCATGGTAGAGGGTGTTTTTGGTTGTGGAAGAGATACCCAAATGCAGAGTTAGTGTTTATTTTGGCTGGTGGCTTGCTCATTTATTGATGGATGAATGAATGGACCCTTCTTGGGTTGTTTATCTCTTTCCCTGTTTCTTTGTGTGGTTGTCGGTTGTGTTTGGTTATCCCTTATTTCTGGAAGCTTTATGTTGTAGGGATGGACCCCTTTTTGGCTTTTTTTTGGATGCACTATACTCCTAGTGAGGTGGAGTATAACCCTATTGAGGTGGGTGTATTTCATGTGGCTCTTTGTAGGAGAATTATTTCTTCTCTTCAGTGCTCTTTTCCCTTGCTTCCTATTGAGGTAGAAGATTCTATTGAGGTGAAGGCTTAGCCTATCGAGGTGGTCTGTGGCTACTGTGAGGATATTGCTGGTAGTGGAGTGTGGTTCCCTCTTTCTTGTAGCCACATGAAAGCTTGCTAGAAATGGCTGGGGGTTAGTTTTTTGTAGAGTGTGAGGGTTGTGCTAAAAATACAGATCAATGTTGGAGGTAACCTTTTGCTGTTGGAGGAGATCAGATCTATTTCTATCATGGAGGAAGAGAGAAATGGTGTTTTCCCCTCTTTTTTTCCTGGGTGTTGTTTGTTGTGTGTGGCTGGCTGTTGCCTGCAGATGGATGCTGAAAGTTTTCAAGGGCCTAGGCTGGAGGCTGGTTGCTTTTGGTTTGGGTTTAAGGTTGGTTTTGGGGTTATGGTTCTCTTTGGTACTGTTGGTTCAGGGATCCATATTAAAACCCTAGTGATCTATTTGGGGATTTTTATAACTCCAGTTATTTTATTGGTGTAAGGCTTTTGCCTATTCTTAGGGTAGCTGGGGTTTTTAGAGTCTCATCTTTGCTAGTTGTTGGTAGTTTACTATCTTTTGTCTCCTGGTTAGTATTGTTCTTTCTTTTGCAAAAGTTTCATTTTAGTTGGGTTTCAGATTCCCACCAAATTCTTCTTATATAGGGTTTCGAGGCCCCTTTAAAACCTGCTTTTACCCATAATAAAAAACAAAGAAATTTTACAAATTTAATTTTGAAGTATTTAGAGGCTCCAAAAAAGCCCAAAAATGGTTGTAACTAGAATATCAAGTTTCAAGGTGATAGAGCACATTGTGAGCTTCCTAACACTTTAACAACTTGTTAATCGAACACCCAGTTCAAAAGTTATGGCCTCCAAAAGTTAGGTCTACTAAAATAGGAAACGTAAATACATTTAGAATGCATAAATAAGTTGTAAAGGGGAGTTACATATGTTGGTGAGTTTTTTGAAACATCATAGGGAATCTTTGATTGGAGATAAGATGGGCATCACTTTATAAGTAGTTTTTAACCCATGGATTTGTAATATCATTTGATAGTTTCATGTATTGTATCTCTTGTATATTAGGTGCATGAGATAGAGGGTGTTTTTAAGAGTCTCATAGCTATTTAGTTACCTCCAGATCTCTGGTTGGTGATATCCCTATGAGAATCTTCGTTTTCTAGTATATTGTAATCTATTATTGATTTTTGAATAATTTACTAGGCATCTTTTTAAGTGTAAGGTTTTTCTCCCGAAAGGGTTTTTTCCATGTAAATCATTTTGTTGTGGTATCCATGTTATTTATGTTATTTCTGTTAAGTTTTTGTAACTTTTATAAAGATCTGAGAAAGTTTTTACATTACCCTCCTCTCAAGATTAGTGTGGGAATTTCTTTCATCGCCTTAACTTTCTTACAATTGGGATATGACTTTTATAGGTCAACCTTTAATTAATTTATGACAAAAACTCATTTAAAATCAAGGTACCTTCCATATTTGGAAGTGAAGCATAAGAAGACCAAGGGAATCCTAAATGAATAGGAAGCTCTGCAACAAGGATTCTAGAGTTAGAACAATGATTATTAAGTATTTATCAAGCATTTTCATAATGGAGGATTCAAGGGATGTGGGATCACGATAGAGAATCGACAACTAATTATTATCTTGTAACTCTATTTAAATGATTAGATATGATTTCATGTAATTCTTATGTTCTATTAGTAAGATTTACATTGGAGTTTCATTATAGATATATGTGATTCATATGTTCTTGAGTCAATGTATGCATCACCTTTGTTCATCTCATCTAGGGTTCACTAAAACACAATTGAGTAGGAATAATATTCATGTTTATGATCATAGGCTCATAACAATCTTAGACACACTTAAGATTCATAACACACATAATCATTTCTAGATTCATATTTGGCTATTCATGAAGGTGGAGATCGCCAAAAAGGTGGTTGACTGAGGAAATCCCCTATATGCCTCAACACTCATTCTCCTCTTTATTTTTAAAGTTTACAAATAGTTCTTGGTGAAGGTTGAAGACATCATGGTTCTTATAAATAACATGTAGGAGAACTTATAAAGTTTCAATATTAGGACATTTTTGGTTGGTGTTAGTGTCTTAGGACTATGATACTTAACATCATAGTCCTCCTAAAATAAGTTCCCTAACACCATGCTCCTCTTGGACTAAGTCACATAGAACCATAGTCCTCTTAGAATAGGGAGCATACCACAATAGTCTAGCCAAATTTTCCTGAAAGTTACCATAAATCTACTGTATGAACTCTTTAATCCAAATTTGATTTTTTTCTTTAGTTTGGTGCTTGATAGGACTAGGATATGTATCTACAATGTCTATGTGATCAAAATGTGACACAATTATATAAACCATTATACTTGAGAGAATCCATGAAGAGGAAGTCCCAAGAAGCAGCTTATAGCTTCCTATCCATAGCATGCAAGAATCATGTAGATAATGATGGTGGCTCTTAGATGAACCTAATAAGAAAGATCCCTACAAGGTGCACAAGACAAAATATGAGCTAGGATGCAAGAATACTTCAAGATGAAACAATTATAAGATCTCCAAAAGGGAAAGATGCAAGAGCTCCAAGATTTCTAATTACAATTCGCAAGATCTCCAAAAACTATCTTTTCCAATTTTTCCTAGCTTACCCAAGAATGAGGAGAGAGCTTCCTTTTATAGGAGAATAGAAATGAGCGGATGATCAAGATTAAGAGGAAAAAATAAATGAGCAATGGTGGAGATAAAATCTTGGTTGATCCATGTGCTCATATCTTCAAGAGGAAAAATCAAAGGCTAAGATTAAGAGGCAAAATGATGAGTGGTTGAGATAAAGATGCGAAAGCCTTTTAAAAAAGATTCCATCTCATTGAAAAGTGCCTTTTTCTTATTATTATTTATTATTTTCTTGTTGCACTTAGGATAAATGGGTTTTTATTATTTAATTAAAAGGGGGCATGTTCTTTTAATTAAATAAAGCTTAGGATAAAGTGGTCGAATTTTAGGATATAATCAAATAAATGATTAAGTGGGAATTTGATCAAGAAAATAAGAGATTAAATAAATATACAAAATTGATTAAGTACAAGATATAGTCTAATAGTATTTAAATTTTAATGTTTAGAAAGAGGATCATAGTCTACTAGACCATTTTTGGATGATTACATTTTCCCCTCTTTGACTAATGTGGGAGCGATTTGGGAACACATTAGGTCAAAGAAAGATGATGTCAAGGTAACTGATAGAGATCTTACTCTGAACTTGATCAAACAAAGCATAGTAAGGAAACTAATCCTGAGCTTGATCAAATGAGAACTAGCAAAGATAGCAAGATTCCAGTGCACACTAAGCAAAAATGAACATTGAAAGAGAGATTGAAAGACAAGACAATAAGATGCCAAAATCAATTTGTATCTTTGAAAGATAGGTTATTCCTGCCCCCTCGGGATCAAAATTGAAATGAGGCAGAGGAGATGTAAAAATGAGATAGATTTGGTCAAATTAGGATAAGGTAAGGTTCAATATGATTGATGATCAATTAAGACTGATTAGAAAAACATTTGGACCAAGTCTGACCACTAAGCGATGAGAATTTGCCCCAGTTTGAATAAGGTTGACCAAAAAGGCATAACATTAGCAATAGATCAAAGCAAGTGATTTATGAAGAAAAAATGATCAATCTTTTTCCTTAAAGGGTGAAAAGATAAGCCTCATAAGAACATAAAAATGAACTCAGATTTCAATTTTGATCCCGAAAATGAATTGAGGATACAAGGAAAAGACAAGACTCTCTTCTCACCCAATGAAAGATGCAAAGACTAAAACTAATATGCAATGCAAAGACTAAGATGCAATCTAGGATGAAAAATACAATTACAAAGTGTAGGGATCTTCCTCAGTCCTTATTTTTATCATTGAGCCTTATTAAGGGACATCGCAAGATCATACAACCATCACAAGTGCAAGCACAACTATGATGATATGAATATGATTTTGTTAGAATACTTTAGGGATAGCTGAGAGGGGGGGGGGGTGAATCAGTTATCAGTAATTTTAAATCTTTTGTA
>MU224345.1:295049-315325 GCA_018584345.1 Thuja plicata
TCATAGTCTGATGTCAAAGTAGTTAACAACTTATCCATTATATCTTCTTCTGAAATTTCTCCTCCATTGTTTCTGATTCCAGATACTACTTCATTTATCCTCTGATTATAAGCTCTAATGTTCTCTTTAGGTAACATCTCAAGACTGTTGTATTTCTTCTTCCACGTCTTCCTGCGTGCATTCTTTGCTTGAAAATCTCCTTCAAACATGTCTTCTAAATACTTCCATATGATATATGCTTTGTCAATCTTATTGATCTTATAAAATTCACTGTTAGATAGGGTGCTGATTAGGGCTTCTTTGGCAATTGCATTATTGGTAAATGTTTCCTTTCGTCTATTAGTAGCATCATCCTTTGCAAGGTCTTTCAGAGATGGAATTCCAACCTCTTGTGTAGCAATCTCAAAGATCTCAAATCCAATGCACTGTAGATGTGTTATCATTTTGTTCTTCCAATCCAAATAGTTCTCTCCATCGAACTTAGGGATTTCTTTTCTAAAGTAAGACATCTTGATCTACCTTAAGCTATTAGGCTTTCTCTCCAAGGCACTTGGCTCTGATACCAATTGTTAGAATAGTTCAGGGATAACTGAGAGGGGGGGGTGAATCAGTTATCAGTAATTTTAAATCTTTTGTACTTATTAATCCAGATTGATATAACTTAAATGCACATTCAGATAACACATTACACAACACATCAATTTGGTTATGGGGAAACCAAATGGTAAAAACCCCGGTGGGAATTAGTACCCACAAAGAACTATACTGTTTATAGTAATCCTTGTTAAAAGATATTTCAACCCTATTAGGAGTTGTACATTACAATGCAGTAGTATAGTGACCTGGTTAAGGGTCAGACCCTATTAGGAGTCTTTTATAATAACCCTGTTAGGGGTGGAGGACTCACTGTCCAAGGACTCACTGTCCAAGTGGTGAAGGCTACAACCTTTTGGTTATTTGATACACACTGTATCAACAAGGTGAACTACTGTTTGTGACATTGCTTGTCTGATCAGTTCCTTTTGTGCGCTGATGCTTTAACCTCTTGTAAAGCACTACAAAAATCTTATCTATATTCTAAAAGCTTCAACTTCAATATCTATATTATCAACATATGATAAATATAGCTCTGCTGCTTTAACATTCTGCTCTACTTTTCTAATCTCTGGCTTTCGCAACTCTTCTTATCACAAATGACCTTCTATAAGTACATACTCCAAGTATAAGATCATGGGACCTGTTAGACAACTCTTCATAACATCCTTGTTGGCTCTACTAAGAACACAAGCATAATTACAACTGCACAAGTGCTAACTGAATAGACGCGTCGCTTCACTAAGTCGGCTTCACCAATTTAACCATAACTTTGTAATATTCTTGAAATATGTTTGGCACGTTTAGATTAATATCAAAAACTCATAACTCATCATGAATATACACACACATATCCTAAAGATAGGCGCAACTCAATCAACACATTACATATGTCAGCCTTAAACCGTTATTCCTCTAGAACTGTAACTGTCAATAACATAATTACATATCCTTACTGAAACTTCATATCTTCGTTTGCGTGTATGAACATAGCATAGTAAACATGTCAACAACATGTATCTATCCACGCTAGTCTTCATTTCATCATATGGATAAGTACATATAGAAGTACTACTGTGTATTCTATGTTGTCATCAATGACAAACATACAATCAATCAACTGTTCAGAATCAAATCTCCAACAAATTTCTATCAGATAGAATGTAGGAAACACACGTAAGCACCAAGGTATAAAGGCCAAGATGACCCAAACATTGTTTTGAATTTAATGTTGCAAGTACCCATAAGCATCAAGGCATAAGAGTCTAGAATGAACTGAATGACTCTTGCATAAGAAAACATAATGTAATAGTCAAGGATATAGCTCTAGATCTCCCCAGTGTCCAAGGGGTAAAAGAAAGAGACACACAGGATCACCAAAGCGATACCCACAAGTATAAATAAAAGAAAACATGCCCCACGTCCTTAGTTCTCTAGTCGTAACATCATTGAGAGACTAAGGAAGGAACATTAAATGAAAATCATTAATCAGTCAACACACAAAAATAAGTCATAACATGTCTCAGTCATTTCAGTTTAAAAGCGGTGTGAAAATGAAAAAGAATAATCACTAACTTGCTAGGACTCATGCCTGTAGGTTATAAATATCGCACAATCCTAGACTGTACACATAGAATCAAATCAAGGTAGAATATATGATAAGTGTTAAGAAACACTCAATGTCAAAGGAAGTGTTGAGAAACACTATTCGGGGTTAGCCACTAAGAAATCCCATCGCACATCAAAAGAGGATACAGTTTATGCCCCCTAGCCCTATACAAAAATCAATCTCAAACTAAGGAGATTGGAGATGGAAGTCGAAAGGGTTTGAAGCGCAAAGCGACAAAATAATAAAAGTAAGTGCACAGGTTTCAAGTAGTGCTTGTTTCTAGGTTTTCACCAGTTGAATTATTTTATATTTTTTCTACCAAGGCACCTGTTTCCAAGTTTTCACCAAGGCACATTTTTTCTTTTTCAACTTTTTTTTTGTTTCTTTTCTCTGCTTTTTTTTTTGAATTTTCTTTTTCTCTTTTCTTTCTTTTTGAAGATACATCAAGGCACCTATTTCTAGGTTTTCACCAGGATGATCATTTTTTGAGGACTTTTATATGCTTTTTTAAGGATTTTTTTTCAGGATCATATATCAATTTTATTTTTTTTAAAAAATTCAGGACATTTTATGATTTTTAGATCTTTTTGGGGTGAAACACTGTTTGGGGTGAGCCACTAAGAAATACCATCGCACACCAAAGAAGGATATAGTTTATTCCCCTACCCCTAGACAAAAGTCAATCTCAGACCAAGGAGATTGGAGATGGAAGTCGAAAGGGTTTGAAGCACAAAGTGACAAGTTGATAGACATAAGTGCATGGGTTTCAAGTAGCGTATATTTCCAGGTTTTCACCACTTGAATTATTTTCTATTTTTGCTACCAAGGCGCTTGTTTCCAGGTTTTCACCAAGGCACATTTTTTTTAAAGATATATCAAGGTGCCTATTGGTAGGTTTTCACCAGGATGATCATTTTTTCAGGACTTTATATTCTTTTTTTTAGGATCATATATCAATTTTTTTGAATTTTTTTTCATGATATTTTATGATTTTTAGATATTTTTTCAAGACATTTAAGATATGTACAAAGCTCTAGAGCATCATGCATAGAAATTCTTCAGATGAAGGATGTTGATAGGTTCAGGGAGATGTTCTCACTCAGGTGTAGATAGTTGATAGGCATCAGATCCAAAAGCATCAGTAACTATGTAGGACCCAGCCAATTTGGTTCAAACTTCCATTTTTGTACTCTATTCTGTTCATTTTTAGGATTCTCTCTCAAGACAAGATCTCCAACCTGAAGTTCTCTTGAATGAACCTTTTTTTATAGCTTTGTGACATCCTTTTCTGATATACCCTCATGTGGTCAAATGCATCTTTTCTATGCTCATCCAAAACTTCTAGCTCATGTATGGGCATGATTCTATAGTCATCATCTGTGATGAGAACCTTTAATGAGACTCTTAGGGAAGGCATCTCAACCTCAAGGGGTAAGAAAAATTTGGATCCATAAAAAATCTCAAAGGGTGTAGCTGTAGTAGGTGTGCGAATGTTGGTTCTATAAGCCCATAGTGCAGGGTTGATTTCCAAGTGTCAGTCTCTTCTTGTCTTGTTGATTGTTCTGTGCAAAAAATTTAGCAACGTCTTATTCGAAGCTTCAACCTGGCCATTACATTGAGGGTAATAAATTGAGGACCAGTATTGTTTAATTTTGAATTATTTACATAACTTCTTGAGAACCTTTTTTTTGAATTTTCCTCAATTATCAGTAACTATGGAGGAAGGTATGTCATAGCGACAGATGATATGGTTGAGGATGAATAAAGATACTTGTTTCCCAGGAGAAACCAAGAGAGGAATAGCCTCAACCAACTTTGTAAAATATTTTGTTGCAATAATGATAAATGTGTGTCCACTAGATGAGTTAGGATATATTTCACCCACCAAATTAAAAGATCACTGCTAAAAAGATCAATATGTAACATATGGAATAAGATCCATGCCTGGAGCATATGTCATATTTCCATGTATCTAACACTTCTTAATAGATTTAGCATATCGAGCTAGTGCAAGACCATTAGAGTGGGACCCATATATTCCATCATGGACTTCAGCTAATGCATGTTCAAACTCATCTTTCTCTAGACATCTAAGAAGTGTTCCATCTAGACCCTTCCTAAATAAGTCACCAGAGATGAGGGTATAATGGGAAGCGTTGCGAATGAGTTATCATTTCTCATTGTGGGTTAGGTTATTAGGAATGATTTGGTTACGTAGGTAAGAGTAAATTTTATTATATCAAGAAGATTCATGACCAACCATGTTACATATATATCGATTGTTAGGGGAATCATAGGCAGGGTAGTGTAGTTCTTCCACCAAGAATTGAAATGTGGACTCGTGCTCTTCCAATTTTAAGATAGAAGACAAAGTGGCCATGACATCAGCTGCCCTGTTTTCATCTCTAGGAATTTGCTGGAATGTGACAAAAGTGAAGTAATTCTTGAGATCATCAATCATCTTCTTATAAGGAACCAATTTCTCATCTTTGGTTTAATAGTCATCATTTGTCTTATTTATAATGAGCTGAGAGTCTCCAAAATTATGTAACTCAATGATCCTCCATTTAATAGCCAGTTTAATCTCATTTGTCAAAGCTTCATATTATGCCATGTTGTTTGTGCAAGGAAACAACAACTTATATGATTTTGGGGTAGTGTATCCATGAGGTGTGACAAACAAAACATCATCTCCAACACCATTTTGTGTGTGAGATCCATCAAAGAACATCTTCCATGTTTGCTCAGTCACAACCATAATGGATGAATTAGGAAAATCATTTTGTATAGGGGCATCATCTTGTAGAGAGAATTCAGCTAGTTGATCAGCAATTTCTTGTCCTTTTATGGTCCTACGATCAACGTACTCAATGTCAAATTCAGAGAGAATCATCATCCATTTAGCGAGTTGACTAGTAAGAGTAGCTTTATTTAGTAAATATTTCAAAGGATTAATTTTTGTGACACGTTGTGTAGTACGTGCCTGTGAGGCCTCACCCTGAGCCCCATCATATCTTTCCATATTTATGCTTATGATAGAATTAGCACATGATACATTATATTTTGATGCATTCAGGATTTTATGCTTTATGTCATGAATTGATCATTTTGGATGTTGGATACATGATACTTTATGATGCACATGATGGGCTATATTATGTTTTTATAATGGACCTTTCATTTCGAGACTTTTGATTTGGAAAAAACATTATGATTATGTGATGGATTAATGATGATATGAGAATTACTAGAAAATTAACATTTAATTGAGTCATCATGCAATATGAATCTTGCTTTATGATTATGTGCTTAAATGAAATTATTATTGCTTATGATCTTAGGTGATAAAATTTAGTATGTAGATGTTTCCTTAAGATTTTGAATATTGTTTATTTTCTAATGAAGTATATTTTATCTCCTTGGACTACTAATATTTGGATTCAGTGTGCAGGTATGAGACCATGGTATTAAATTCGGGGAACCAAACATAGGTATATGTGAACTCATTTTAAGCCAAGTTTGTGTCTAATGAGAGACAAGGCCTCATTGTATCATGATTTAATTTGTAAACGTAAATGTTTGATTGTTGGAATTTAGTTCATAAATGTTATTTTCATATTTATATTTGTGCGCCTTTGGCTCAAGTGGATATGCCATGTGTCTAGTGATGTGTAAGTGTTTGCATGTGTCACTTGACACTTGTGTATGTACTTAAGACTATGACATGTCCACTTGGGGATTGGGTTCCCACCTACCTAGGTTAGTACCAAAGTAGATCCCCATGAGTATTCCTTGATTAGGGAGCTGGAGGAGTGGTCACTTCAATTGAATTTTGTGAGTATCTTTAAGTGGACTTTTGGGGGGTTAGAAAAGTGCCTAGGGGTGTGCTAGGGCCATTTTTAGGTAGCCCACTTGTTATACCTATGGTTAAGGGTCATTTTTAACCCTAGGATAACTCTTGGTTGACCAAGAGACCCTTCAAAAAGTTAGATTTTCAATATGGACGAAAATCAACTTTTGGAAGCATGATCTTGGAGAGACCACTCTTCCATTTAGGTGCAAGAACTTTTCCTACCTTTTTGAGTTTCCCTTTTTGAGTCTATTTTTAGAAAACTGTAAGAGGCTTAGGGAAGAGAAACCAATGAGAGGCTTTCCCTTTCCCCATGTGTTTCTAGTGGCCCTTTTTGTGGTGACTCTCCATGTTGGAGAGTTTTAGCACCCACTCTCTAACTTAGAGACTTGGATAGAATTGGTGAAGCTTGGAGAGGACTAAGGATTTAGGGTAGCTCTTCAACAAATTTCTTTCCATAAGCTTGGACTTAGGTTGGTGTACCTCTTTCATTTTTAATTCTTGTCCCTTTTATGTTGTAATGGAAATGAATGTAGCAAGCTAGTATGTTTTGAGGATTGTTGTTATGAATGTCTTGTGTTTTGCTTCAATGTTGTTTTTGTGAAGAGTTTTCATTGCAGTATTTGCTTTTGTTGTTGTTGTTGTGTATGGGAGTCTCAAGTTCCACTCACCCTTGGGAGGGAAGAGTAGCCTTGGGGGAGAAGGAGTTTGACACCCCATGGGTGTAGAGTCTCTCCTCAAGGAGGAGAGGGAGAAATCATGGAGTATGGGCTCCATGAAGCCATTCCTTATTGTTTTCTTGGGGGTCATAAGGGTGTTGTTTTTGGCTTGAAGCCATGGGGGTCATAAGGGTTTATGAGAGTAGAAGAAAAATATTAAAAATATGATCTTTGTAAGCCTTGTGATGACATTGTTTTTGCATTGGGTTTGGCCTTCTCCCTATTGGGTATTTGATCCCCTTCACCCCATTTTAGGGTTATTGTGTGACCCATTGTTTTTCCCTTGGTTGGGAGTTTTGTGTAAAGATTTATCTTGGTTATTGTTGTTTTGTTGGTGTGTATGCATTCCACCTTTGTTTGGTTCCCCAAGCTCGGGGGTGGCCTCTTAGAGGCCTAGGTTGGGAGGTGAGCTTCCCATGGTCCCTTGGATTTCTTTCTATTTGCAGATTTTGGTAGATTAAGGCTTTGGACAAGCTTGAAAAAATAAGAGGAAGAAAGAATGTTGTTTGACAAATAAATTATGTAATAGTCATATGGTTGAAAATATTGTATCCTTGTTGTCAAAATGAGTGTTTCTTGCAAGGTTTATAAATCCTAGATTTTACATTTGTGTAAATGACTTTTTGAAGAGAAATATTGTGTTTTGCAAGTGTTTGGGTGAAGGCCTTGGCTGAAAACTTGTATTTTTTAAATAAAAGGAAATGAAATGCAGCATTCTATGTATATGAAAAGATGGATTAATAGAGTTAGGAGTTATCTTATTGCATTTTCTTAGCTATATAAAATAGGTAGCTGAACAATGAAATCATCTTCTAAAGTAAAAATATAAATACATAAATTTCCTTGAAAGCTGAATATAAGAAAGCTATATGTAGGAAGTAACTTCAAAGAATAAAAAAACAAAACTATTTAAGTACATGTTTACTTTCATCTTCATACATTTTCATTTATTTTCAAATCTTTCTAAATAGGTTAATCTAAACTATGCATCTATCTTTTAGGATTAAAGGAGCTTAAGACATGTAGTTTTATTGGATGAATATATTTATGTTATATACAGTTTTGTCATACATTATGAAGAGACTTTTCAAAAATAATAATAATAAAGGAAACACGCATAATCTTGCTACATCTACATTCTGAATATCTTTGTTTATGTTTTGTGTATTTCTCGCTTAATCAAATGCAAAATAAATAAATAAAATTGATTGTAAGAATTTAATTTCTTTATTTAAATATTTGATGGAATGAAGTTTCATTTATAAATTATAGTAAATCTGTATTTTAATACCTGTTACTGCGATGAATAAGTGCATTTATTAGATTCAGTATTTTTTTAATGAAATTTAATTAAAGTAATATAATAATAATAATAATAATAATCTGTTGAATATATATATATATATATATATATATAATGGGCTTAACATTTTTTAAAATAAAATAAAAATAAAAATTATTATATATATTAAAAAAAATGAAAATTAAAAGAGGGCGGGGTGGGGCCGAGCCCACATCCTAGCCCGCGTATGCAATGAATGGTAGAGGGGAGGTGCGGGGCCTTCCCACACCACCGTGGTGGCCTTGCCACAATGGCCACCTTGCAGCAACGACTTTTTGCGTTATCCGCGGGGTGCCGTGGTGGGAAAGCCACCACAGTGGTGGGAGGGGCCTCAGCCTCTCCCCCAACCCTCCTTTTTAACTGCAACCCTCAACCTGCGAATGACGCACAACGCCATAAAATAAGAGAAAAATAATAAGACAACAACCTAAAAAAATGGAAGCACATCAAACACCTCCTTAGCTGCCATAAACCCTCTACTCCAATCAAACACATTAATGGTTGTCATTCCTGCAAGAAATGTAAATAGGAAGAAGAAAAGGGAAAATAAGGGAGTAGAGTTTAGGGTTTGAAATAGAATGGAGAAGAGGAGAAGATGGAGTAATGGGAGAGACCTTTAAATTTTAGGGCTTAGAGATTGGGCCCTAACCCTAATTTTGAATTAGGGTTAGGGTCAGTTCATTTGTGGGAGTTGACTTTTCTTTTTGTGAATGTGTTTTTTTTCTTTGATATTATGGAATAGTTTAAAATACTTTTGGGGGGAAATTTTTTTATTAGATCCTGAGGAATTAAATTATTTCCCAATGTACTTTTAAGTTAGACAAGTTTAGTCATTGTCAAATAATTGTATTTTAAATTGGTACTAACATGGGGTTGTTTTGTTTAATGACTCTTAATAAAGCACTTTAGTTTAATTGAATTAATAAACTATTTTTTCTTTGAAGGTAGTAAATTTAAGCGTGGAATATTGTAATTAAGTTAAATCTATTAGCTAGGAACACTTTAATGAAATTAACGTTATAATCCTAGCGTTGTAGAGCAAGTTAATTTATTGAATATAATATACTACTCTATTAGAGTGGAAATTTCATAGGATTAATTCATTAACAATATACACAATACATTATTTGTTTAGAAAATTTTAATGGGTTGAAACTCAAGGGAGAAGTTATTAGGTCATTTAATTAAACCAGTTACTAGTAGCCTATTGTTTTAAAGTATAAGTGACTTCACACTAGTAGATACAAGATTTAAATCTTTTAATGTCTTGGGAAATTTAAATATATGTTGATAAGGAATAAAGTTTAAATTAAGATTTCCAATTAATTATCAGTTAGGTGTTCTAGCAGGTTGTTGGATTAATTTATTTTAGCAGATAAAATTGTTAATAAATGTTAATATTACCTAAGCGTTAGAATGTGATTTTCAGTAAACCATAAAGCTTTAAGTAGCCAGAGTGTCATGCCCCAAAATTTGGGCACTTAACCTTCATCTAATGAACATAAATTTTTATTAAAACATGCTATAATAACTATAGGAGATAAAATCTTTTCTACACCTTTGCAAATTTCACAGTTTTAAATTAATTGAAATTTGATTATATATTTGCAACAACATATAAAGATATAATCCTTAAGATTTTCTTTCTTACCACATTAATACAACATTTAAAAAAAAATACTAATATAACATTTAGTGATGCAAGTATATAGAACAAGATTCTCTTCTTATTACAAGGAAGTAGTGAATACAATTCTTTCAAAATATATGAACCTTAAAACAAGGGGATTACAAATTTCCAATTTCCTTTTCACTTTTCAAGGAAAAAATTTAAACCAGAAAGTGAATTTGAGAATGAGATTACAACCAAGACACCAAGGCTTCGACTAAAATTTTAGAAGCTTTCTCTAAACCTGCAGGAACACCAAGGTTGACCATGGATGCCACCTCCCAACCTAGGCCTTTGCAAGGCCACCCTCGAGCTAGGGGATCCAGAAATGAACCAGGATACATACACACATAACAACCATGCAATTGAAAATAGGAATAGAAGAAAATACCTAATACCCGAGGATATACATAGGTCTCCATAAGACCCAAAACAAAGGGGTGAAAGAGGACTACCGCAAGAGGAGAAAGCCAATAGTACAAATACATACACTAGGAATAGGCCACACATGGGCTCAACATTACTAAGTACCACATCTTTAATCTTGTTCCATGGCCACACATGGACTCATGAACAAATTTCTACCCTTCTCCTCCAAGCCCTACAACGGCAACTAGAGTAAATTTACATTTCTTTCACAAAACAAGTCATGGTTTCAAGCCTTCCAATTTTATTTATGAACCCCACATTCCATTGGGGATTCTTGGCATCATGGGCACCCATGTACATCCCTCCACACATGGGAGACTCTGCACTACTTGGGTAGATCGCTAACTTTCACCCCATTAAGGATATCCAACCCTCCCAAGGGTGAATAAGCCTTGAAGAACCCCATATACAAACATTCACAAAATAAATAGAAGACTCAACACATACACTCCATAAAAACCCATGAAGCTGAAAATAATAACATAAACTACATTCATAGATTTCTCAAGCTATGTACAAATGCAAGCAAAGACTACTCTAGCTAGGCTAACTAGAAAACTCACCTCAAATCTAAGCTATGGTTAATGCAAGGTGGTTTGTAAAGAGCTTCTACTTCTCATCCTTCCTCCTCTCAAGAATTAATCCTACAAAATAAATCTATCTCTAAAAGTAGAGAGTGGCTGTGTACCCAAACTCCCTCTAAACCCTTCCTTATATAGGCCTTCTTCCTAAAATATCAGGAGTCATAAATGGATGGGAGACACTAATCCATCTACTCTCCCCACTTGCCTTCTCCATAAATGGATTTAAATGCTTGCAAGGAAAGAAAGGATGGCTTAAACAAAGTCTTACAACTCTAAAATTTCGCCACTTCCCAAAATGGTGACTTTAGGGGAGTCATATATGAGTTTGAGGACTCTTAATGGGCTGAAAATGACCCCTAACCCCTAAGGTACCAAGTGGGGTAGTTATTTTTGACCCTAGTTACTCCCTAAGAGTCCAAATGACCCTCCTAAACTCTACCCAAGGTTAACTCTCAAAAATCCAACCCTTAAGACTCAATCTAATCTCTCTTGACTCATCCTTATCTTCCTTAACTCAATATTATCTTCCTAAACCTTAGGGTAAGCATAGGGACTATACTAGGTAACTCCTGGGTAAAGTTAAGCCTATGCTAGTCACATTTACTATCCATGCCAACACACAAGGTGTACATGTGTCAAGTGACACAACAAATTTCACATGAGCATGACTTATTACACATTTACTCAATAAAATAAAATACAATCATACACCACACTTTTACGAATAAAAATAAAATACAACGAGGTCCATGTCTCTTTTTATAGACAGGGCCTTAGCATTATAGTTTTCACATAGGTTCATTCCTGAATTCCCGATTAGTACCATGGTCAATTTTCCTGCACACTCATTGCACACATCAGTAGGTCCAATAAATCAACACATAAAAATAATAGAATACATAATGTAAGTTGAACACACATTCACTCACACTTGCATCAAAGGATAATTGACCTTAACATTATCTGCATCTATTCCATATGCATAAACATACTCATAATAAATCTGCATCTTTATTACATCTAACATCCACATACTAATCCAATATACAAAATCATCAAAACTAAGCCCTATAGGGAAATCTGCATCACTTACATAGAGTATCACAAAGATTCCCTGATTACATAATCAGGCGTTGCATACAAGAAAAGGATTCAATAGATCCATAATGTAATACATGTGTCCAAATACTCCAACTATAACAAAATCTGTATCAATAGGAGAATATGTAAATGAGAAATAGTGCTAAGATTATGTCGGATTGGGGTAGGCCTCACACAGAGAATGAAATTTTAACTCGGTAATGTTATTTTTAATGGTCAATATATTTGGCCACTATATTGGCCTTCGTAAAAATAGCGTCATCATTAAAACTCTTGAAATGTCTCGATCTTAGTGACCTAGGTTTTAACAAGCTTGAAAAACACATTAGGGTATCAAATCAAGGGAGGTATAAATAATGGGTTAGGTTTAAATCATCTTCTGAAAACGTTATTAGCCATAAACTGATTGGTGTGAGAAAACCACCTCTAGTGAACTTGTCTAACCTAAACCTATATCTTTATACATTGGGTTGAGGGACATTGACATGTAGTCATGATTCCCCTTAACCCTACTTGGGTCCTATTACTTGTAGGACTGAGCACTCTTGTTGTGTATGCATTGATCTAATTTATCAAACTTGGATAAACCTCCCAACGGTAATCCTTAAGACAGTAATTATAAACTTAAAAAAAAAAAAAAAATTGTTGCATTTTTGGACGCAAAATTTTTGGGCATGACACTTGGTATCAGAGCCATGTTTCAACATTGGAACCTTAAACTCACTATGTTTCACAAATTTTAAAGACATTGTTTCAACATTATCAAACAAATAAAACTTAGAAAATACGAACACAACAACTTGAAACACTCTTTTCAAAAACTACAATGATATCTCCAACTTATACCCTTTTCATGTTTGTGTAGGATGCCTCTGATAACACGGAAAGCTCAACCCCGTGGTAGAGGCCGTAAATATGCCCCTGCAGTACAAGTTTAGATAGAACAGGATGTATGAGGTAATAGAGAGGAGCAGGTACCTCCTCTTGAACAACCACTCAACCCCAACCAAGATGTACTTAATGCTCTTTAGAATTTGGTTGGAATCATTTTGGATAGGATACTGCAGGGTAATCAGTAGGCAAGACCTGGGGGTGTTGTGCGCGAGTGTAGTAGGAGTCCCCCACCTAGGATTATGGAGGAGAAGGCTAACCACAAGGGTGAGTCAGTACACATGCCACCTCTAGAGGCATTGGTTCCATCTTATGAGAGGGCACCCCATGACACATGGGACCACATCAGGGAAATAATACGCCTTAATCTACCACCTTTTTTAGGAGCCACAGGTGGGAGTGAGGTTGAGGCATTTCTTTTGACCCTCAAGAGATGCTTTAGATTGTGCCCTTATAGGAGAAATATAAGGGCACACTTTGCTATCCACTTGCTGAGAGGTTCAGCTGCCATTTGGTGGAGGACAGAGGAGTTAAAGAGTAATCTAGCTATCGAAACCCTCACTTGGAGCACTTTCTTAGAGATATTTAGAGACCATTACCTATATAAGCACTATAAACAGTGACGGATAGATGAGTTCCATGAGCTTTAGTAGAGGGGACTCACTGTCACACAGTATGAGTGTAAGTTCCTAGAGCTTCTACCCTATGTAGAATACATGAGAGATGAAAAGATCAAGGTCAACCACTTTGTAAAGGGGTTGAATGCATCTATATCTGGTTTAGTGTGGATGGAAATACCAGGGAGCCTTTGAGAGGCCATAGAAAAGGCCTTGATTTCTAAAGAGATTCAGGGTAGGGTACAGGATGCACGAGATCGGTCTCAGAACCGAAATTCCATACCATAGAGTTCTGGGTATCATAAATCACATTGGAAGGGTAATAATAATAACATACATTCTTCAGGGT
This sequence comes from Thuja plicata, assembly GCA_018584345.1. Lineage (NCBI taxonomy): Eukaryota > Viridiplantae > Streptophyta > Pinopsida > Cupressales > Cupressaceae > Thuja > Thuja plicata. Next base: position 308,804 of record MU224345.1, read on the forward strand.
CTTACAAACCCCCTCCACCTCAATAGTAGTCACATCAGGGATAGAGACAGATGGATCCTCAGGGGAAACAGGGCTCCAAGCCCAAACAGTGGCAGACACAGGGTCCTAGAAGGGACCAGAGGTCACAGGCATCATCTACACCCACAGCTAGGACTAAGCTGTCCTCTAGGGGTGGTTTTAGTGGTTCTAGTAGGACAAGGGGCTCACAGTTCTCTAGACCCTAGGGTACCCAGTTTCAGACTCGAGGATCATGTTACTCTTGTGGTGCCATGGGGCACTTAGCCAGGGACTACCCTCAGGGAGGTGATCAGTGCACTGCAGCATTAGAGCCCACTGTTGGAGATATGGGAAGATCCCATAGAGTTTTCACAGCGCTTGATAACCGCTAGGCAGAACATCAGGCTACTATGATTGAGGCTTCAGGTATGATTGGAGGTAACAGAGTTACTATTTTATTTGACTCTGGTGCTACTGATTCTTTTTTCTCCATTGGTCATGGAGCATTGTGGGCTAGTGGCAGCTAGACAAGAAGTTAGTTGGGAGGTAGATTTAGCCTCAAGTTCTAGAGTACCTATCACCTCCTTAGTTAGGGATTGCCAGATTCATATTGGTACCATGAATACCATAGAAGATCTACGTATCACACCTCTTGGATCCTATGGAGTATTACTTGGCATGGATTGGCTATATGCCTACAGAGCCAAGCTAGATTGTCGATAGAAGAGGGTAGAGTGCTTGGATGATGATGACATTGCTAAGTAATTTCAAGGGTTCAGAGGCTGGTATCCATCTACATGATCTCTGCTATGCATCTTAAGTGGAGCATGTGAAAGGGGTGCCAGTCATTCACCATCAATATCAGTGACAGGGAAGAAGAGGAGGATAAGGAAACTTCCCTTGATGACCATCCTATGTTACAAGAGTTTGCAGATGTGTTTCCTTTGGAACTACTTGGTATGCCTCCCCATAGAGCAGTTGATTTCCATATAGAACTTGTTCCAGGAGCCACACTAGTATCTAGAGCACCATACATGATGTCTCTTAATGAGATTAATGAGCTCAAGATCTAGCTAGAGGATCTCCTTGAGAAGGGGCACATTCGGCCTAGTGTCTCTCCTTGGGGTGCACCAGTTATCTTTGTCAAAAAGAAGGATGGGTCTCTTAGGTTATGTATGGATTACCGACAGTTGAAAAAATTAACCATTAAGAATGGGTATCCACTACCTGGGATTGATGACTTGTTTGATCAGTTACAGGGTGCCTGTGTTTACTCTAAGATAGATCTTAAATCGGGGTACCATCAGTTGAGAATTGTGGAGAGTGACATCCACAAGACAACCTTCTGGACTAGATACAAACATTATGAGTTCACAGTTGTACATTTTGGTCTTATTAATTCCCCAATTGTATTCACGAGTCTCATGAATGGGGTATTCCACACTTTCCCTGACAGGTTTTTGGTAGTGTTCCTTGATGACATTTTGATATATTCTCGTAACAAGAAGGAACATGAGGAGCACTTGAGGCAGGTGTTACAATATTTGAGGGATAATAAGTTGCATGGAAGCTTGTAAAAATGTGCCTTCTTCATAACGGAGGTCATATATCTAGGTCATGTTATATCAGGAGATATGATCTCAGTGGATCCATCAAAGATTGATGCCATTATGAATTGGCTAGCACCTACTACTGTGACCAAGGTTAGGAGCTTCATGGGTCTCGCGGGTTATTACAGATGATTTGTTGAGAGTTTCTCTAGAGTATCTCATTCCATCACTTCCCTTCAACCAAAGGGAAATAAATTTGAATGGACAGAGAAGTACGAGAGGGCCTTTTAGGAACTCAAGAAAGTACTTACCAATGCACCTATTTTAGCAGTGCCAGAGCCTTCAGTAGATTTTGTAGTTTGTATAGATGCTTCCTTAGATGGTTTGGGTGAAGTGCTTATGCAGGGTGGGTAGGCTATTGCATATGAGTCTAGAAAAATTAAGACTCACGAGCTCAATTACCCTACCCATGACCTTGAGCTTGCGGTAGTAGTGCATGCATTAGTGAGGTGGCGACACTTCCTCTTAGGGCATCATTTTGAGCTTCATTCAGACCATTAGAGTTTGCAATATATATTCACTTAGCCAAACCTTAACGATAGGAAGAGAAGGTGGATGGAGTTCTTATGTGAGTATGACTTTGATGTCCATTATATCAAGGGGAAGGATAATGTAGTTGCAGATGCTTTGAGTAGGAGGTGACATGAGCTATCATCCATGATCACTGACACAGGTTTAAGAGATCGTATACTACATCATTTGCAGGAGGATGATTTGTATGTGGAGGTTTGTCAGTTGGTCTGATCCCAAAGACCCCTTGAGGGGAAGTTCTCAAAGGATTCTTTGGAGTTTGATGGACTATTACGTCACAGAGGATGCATCTATGTACCTTCTTTCAGGGATTTGCATAATACTATTATGTTAGAGGCTCATAGAGCCCCTTATGCAGCGCATCTTGGAGTCAAGAAGATGCATTCTGATTTGAGACAACTTTATCAATGGCCTGGCATGAGGCAACACATTGCAGAGTTATTGGCTTGATGCCTTGAGTGCCAGAGGGTTAAGGAAGAGCATGGTCATCCTGGAGGGCTGCTTCAACCTCATGAGGTACCTGAGTGGAAGTGAGATGTTATATCTATGGATGTCATTGTTGGTCTCCCTATGTCATGTCATCGCCATGATGCCATCTTGGTAATAGTTGACAAGTTGACCAAGGTTTCCCACTTCTCACCCGTCCATACCACTTTTACAGCTCTAATAGTGGCATAGGTTTTCTTGAGGGACATTTTCAGACTGCATGACATTCCTCATAAGATCATTTCTGATAGGGTTTCCCTCTTTACATCATCTTTTTGGAGAGAATTACAGACAACCTTGGGCACTAGGCTCAATTTTAGCACAACTTATCACCCAGAGATAGATGGTCAAACAGAGAGATTTAATCATGTGCTTGAGGATATGTTCTGTATGTATGTTATGGACCATTTGGTTAAGTGGGAGGAGTACCTACATTTAGTAGAGTTTACCTATAATAATGGACATCCTTCATCCTTGGGTATGTCACCCTATCAAGCCTTATATGGTAGACCTTGTAGGACACCTTTGAGTTGGGATAGGATTGAGGATAGGGTAACCATTGGACCTCAGTTAGTCCTTGAGATGGAGCAGCAGGTTGCCTTGATTAGGCAGTGCCTCAGAGAGGCACAAGATCGACAAAAGAAGTATGTTGATGCAAAGAGGGTGGATTGAGTCTACATGGTCAGAGACAGATTTTTCCTGAGAGTGCGGCCCCATAAGAGTCTAATCCATTTTAGAAATGGCTCTAAAATTGTACCTCAATTTGTGGGACCATTTAAGATTTTAGAGAGGATAGGACCAGTTGCCTATCGTCTATCTTTACCACCTAGCTTGTCACGCATCCATGATGTGTTTCATGTTTATGTTTTGAGAAAATATATTTATGATGAGTCTCATGTGATAGATTGGGATTTCTTACAAGTGGAGTCAAACAGGAAGCTAGCATTGGATCCTATCCACATTTTGGCATGCCAGATGCTGGGCCTTCGAGGCTAAGAGCTGGACCAGGTTAGAGTTTAGTGGGATTGCTATGATGAGGTTACAACTCCATAGGAGGATGCAACACATATGAGAGCACAGTATCTCCATATTTTTGATGAACTCCAAGAGGAATTTCATGCCTAGGGGGGAGGATGTGAGGCCTCACCCCGATCCCCATCGTAGCTTTCCATATTTCTTCTTATGATAGACTTAGCACATGATACATTATATTTTGATGCATTCAGGATTTTATGCTTTATGTCGTGAATTAATCATTTTGGATGTTGGATACATGATACTTTATGATGCACATGATGGACTATATTATTTTTTTATTATGGACCTTTCATTTTGAGACATTTGATTTGGAAAAATATTATGATTATGTGATGGGTTAATGATGATATGAGAATTACTAGAAAATTGACATTTAATTGAGTCATCATGCAATGTGAATCTTAATTTATGATTATGTGCTTAAATGAAATTATTATTGCTTATGATCTTAGGTGATAAAATTTAGTATGTAGATGCTTCCTTGAGATTTTGAATATTGTTTATTTTCTAATGAAGTATATTTTATCTCCTTGGACTATTGATATTTGGATTCAGTGTGCAGGTATGAGACCATGGTATTAAATCCAGGGAACGAAACATAGGTATATGTGAATTGAGTTTAAGCCAAGGTTGCGTCTAATGAGAGACAAGACCTTGTTGTATTGTGATTTAATTTGTAAATGTAAATGTTTGATTATTGGAATTTAGTTCATAAATGTTATTTTTGTATTTATATCTTTGTGCCTTTTGCTCAAGTGGATATGTCACGTGTCTAGTGATGTGTAAGTGTTTGGATGTGTCCCTTGAAACTTGTGTATGTACTTAGGACCAGGACATGTCCACTTGGGGATTGGGTTCCCACCTACCCAGGTTAGTACCAAAGTAGATCCCCATGAGTATTCGTTGATTAGGGAGCTGGAGGAGTGGTCACTTCAATTGAATTTCGTGAGTATGCTTTTAGTGAACTTTTGGGGGGTTAGAAAAGTGCCTAGGGGTATGTTAGGGACATTTTTAGGTATACCACTTGTTATACCTATGGGTAAGGGTCATTTTTAACCCTAGGATAACCCTTGGTTAACCAAGAGACCCTTCCAAAAGTTGGATTTTCAAGATGGACGAAAATCAACTTTTGGAAGCATGATCTTGGAGAGACCACCCTTCCATTTAGGTGCAAGACCTTTGCCTACCTTTTTAAGTTTCCCTTTTTGAGTCTATTTTTAGAAAACTGTAAAAGGCTTAGGGAAGAGAAACTAATGAGAGGCTTTCCCTTTCCCCATGTATTTCTAGTGGCCCTTTTAGTGGTGACTCTCCATGTTGGAGAGTTTCAACACCCACTCTCTAACTAAAGACTTGGCTAGAATTCATGAAGCTTGGAGATGACTAAGGCTTTAAGGGAGCTCTTCAACAAATTTTTTTCCATAAGCTTGGACTTAGGTTTATGGACCTCTTTCATTTTTACTTCTTGTCCCTTTTATATTGCAATGGAAATGAATGTAGAAAGCTAGTATGTTTTGAGCATTGTTGTTATGAATGTCTTGTGTTTTGCTTCAATGTTGTTTTTGTGAAGAGTTTTCATTGAATTGTTTTCTTTTCTTCTTGTTGTTGTTGTGTATGGGATTCTCAAGGTCCACTCACCCTTGGGAGGGAAGACTAGCCTTGGGGGTGAAGAAGTTTGACAACCCATAGGTGTAGAGTCTCTCCTCAAGGAGGAGAGAGAGAAATCATGGAGTATGGGCTCCATGAATCGATCCCTTGTTGTTTTCTTGGGGGTCATAAGGGTGTTGTTTTTGGATTGAAGCCATAGGGGTCATAAGGGTGTATGAGAGTAGAAGAAAATATTAAAAATATGATCTTTGTAAGCCTTATGATGGCATTCCCTATTGGGTATTTGGTTCCCTTCACCCCATTTTAGGGTCATTGTGTGACCCATTGTTTTTGCCTTGGTTGGGAGTTTTGTGTGAAGATGTATCTTGGTTATTGTTTTTTGTTGGTGTGTTTCTATCCCATCTTTGTTTGGTTCCCCAATCTCGGGGGTGGCCTCTTAGAGGCCTAGGTTGGGAGGTGAGCTTCCCATGGTCCCTTGGATTTATTTCTATTTGCAGATTTTGGTTGATTGGAGCTTTGGAGACTAGAGGACAAGCTTGGAAAAAAAAATAGGAAGAAAGAATGTTGTTTGACAAATAAATTATGTAATAGTCATATGGCTGGAAATGTTGTATCCTTGTTGTCAAAATGAGTGTTTCTTGCAAGGTTTATAAATCCTAGATTTTACATTTGTGTAAATGACTTTTTGAAGAGAAATATTGTGTTTTGCAAGTGTTTGGGTGAAGGCCTTGGCTAAAAACTTGTATTTTTGAAAGAAAGGAAAATGAAATGCAACATTCCATGTATATGAAAAGACAGATTAATAGACTTAGGAGTTATCTTATTGCATTTTCTTAGCTATATAAAATAGGTAGTTGAACAATGAAATCATCTTCTAAAGTAAAAATATAAATACATAAATTTCCTTGAAAGCTAAATATAAGAAAGTTATGTGTAGGAAGTAACTTCAAATAATATTTAAAAAATAAAAAACTATTTAAGTACATGTTTACTTTCATCTTCATACATTTTCATTTATTTTCAAATCTTTCTAAATGGGTTAATGTAAACTATGCATCTATCTTTTAGGATTAAAGGAGCTTAAGACATGTAGTTTTATTGGATGAATATATTTCTATTATATACAATTTTGTCATATAGTATGAAGAGACTTTCAATAAAAAAATAATAATAAAGGAAACATGCATAATCTTGCTACATCTACATTCTGAATATCTTTGTTTATGTTTTGTGTATTTCTTGCTTAATCAAATGC
>MU224345.1:315689-339855 GCA_018584345.1 Thuja plicata
TGGTGGCCTTTCCACCACGGCCACCGCACAGCAGCGGCTTATGCCACTGTCTACGGGGTGTCGTGGTGGGAGAGCAACCATGGTGGTGGGAGGGGCCTCGGCCTCTCCCCCAACCCTCCTTTTTAACTGCGACCCTCAACCTGCAAATGATGCACATCGCCATAAAATAAGAGAAAAAAAAAGACAGCAACCTAAAAAAATGGAAGCACAACAAACACCTCCCTACCACCATTAAACCCTTTGCTCCAATCAAACGCATTAATGGCTGTCATTCCAGCAAGAAATGTAAACAGGAAGAAGAAAAGGGAAAATAGGGGAGTAGAGTTTAGGGTTTGAAATAGAATGGAGAAGAGGAGAAGAGGGAGTAATGGGAGAGACCTTTCAATTTTAGGGCTTAGATATTGGGCCCTAACCCTAATTTTGAATTAGGGTTAATTCATTAGTGAGAGTTGACTTTTCTTTTTGTGAATGTGTTTTTTTTTCTTTGTTATTATGGAATAGTTTAAAATACTTTTGGGGGAAATTTCTTTTATTAGATCCCCACGAATTAAATTATTTCCTAATGTACTTTTAAGTTAGACAAGTTTAGTCATTGTCAAATAATTGTATTTTAAATTGGTACTAACATGGGGTTGTTTTGTTTAATGACTCTTAATAAAGCACTTTAGTTTAATTGAATTAATAAACTATGTTTTTCTTTGAAGGTAGTAAATTTAAGTGTGGAATATTATAATTAAGTTAAATCTATTAGCTAGGAACACTTTAATGAAATTAACGTTATAATCCTAGCATTGTAGAGCAAGTTAATTTATTGAATATAATATACTACTCTATTAGAGTGGGAATTTCATAGGATTAATTCATTAACAATATACACAATACATTATTTGTTTAGAAATTTTTAATGTGTCAAAACTTAGATGGGAGGAGTTATTAGGTCATTTAATTAACCCAGTTACTAGTAGCCTATTGTTTTAAAGTATAAGTGACTTCGCACTAGTAGGTACATGATTTAAATCTTTTAATGTCTTGGGAAATTTAAATATATGTTAATTTAATTTAATTTATTTTAGCAGATGAAATTGTTAATAAATGTTAATATTACCTTAGCGTTAGAATGTGATTTTAGTAAACCATAAAGCTTTAAGCAGCCAGAGCATGAAATTTTAACTCGGTAATGTTATTTTTATGAGGTCAATATATGTGGCTAGTATATTGGCCTTCGTAAAAATAGTGTTATCGTTAAAAATCTTGAAATGTCTCGATCTTAGTGACCCAGGTTTTAAAAAGCTTGAAAAACACATAAGGATATCAAATCAAGGGAGGTATAAATAATGGGTTAGGTTTAAATCATCTTATGAAAATGTTAATAGCCATAAACAGAATGGTGTGAGCAAACCACCTCTAGTGAACTTGGCTAACCTAAACCTATATCTTTATACATTGGGTTGAGGGACGTTGACGTGTAGTCATGATTCCCCTTAACCCTACTTGGGGTCCTATTACTTGTAGGACCGAGCACTCCCACTGTGTATGCATTGATCTAATTTAGCAAACTTGGATAAACCTCCCAACAGTATTCCTTAAGACAACAATTATAAACTTAAAAAAAAAAATTGGTGCATTTTTGGACGCAAATTTTTTTGGCATGATAGTGCCAACATGTAATTTCTGATATTTTGAGACACAAATACCACTGCAAGGCAAGCTTTTTCAAAGTTGTTGTAATTGATTTCATAAGCTGCTAATGTTCTATTGATGTAGTATATAGCTTTTTCTTTCCCATATTCATCTTGTTATGCCAATAATGCCCCCAAGGATGTGGTTGTATATGAGATGTATAAAATAAGAGGGTTCCCCAGAATAGGAGGCATTAAAAATGGAGGTTTGGCCAAATATTCATTGATCTGATTGAGACTTTTCTCACATTCCTCATTCCATGAACATGAAGCTCCTTTGTGTAGGTTTTTATTAAAAGGTTGAGCTCTATTAGCAAGTTGGGATATGAACCTCCTAATGGACTGAAGGCGTCCTTGTAGACTTCTTAGTTGACTTATATTTTTTAGAGGTGGCATCTCCATTATAGCTTGGACCTTTTCAGGATCAACCTCTATTCCTTTAGCTGAAATGATGTATCCAAGTAATTTTCCTGAGGTGACTCCAAAGCACATTTCTTGGGGTTTAATCTAAGTTGGAATTATTCCATTCTGTCTAAGATCAAACTCAATTCTTTAAGATGTGTGTCCCTCTTTTTAGATTTTTCCAAGGTACCATCCACATAATCTTCCATATTTCTATGCATTGTATCATGAAAGATGGTAGTCATAACTCTTTGATAGGTAGCCCCGACATTTTTTAGGCCAAATGACATGACGTTCCAACAAAAGGTTCCCCATGCACATGTGAAGGTAGTATTTTATTGATCTTTGGAGATATTTTAATATGATAATATCCTGAGAAACCATCCACGAGAGAGTATATTTCATAATATGCAGTCATATCCACTATCATGTCTATGCTTGGAAATGGAAAGTCATCCTTTGGGTAATATTTGTTAAGATCTCATAAATTTGTGCATAGATGAATGGATTTTTCATGTTGAGATACATGTATAATGTTTGATATCCATTCAGCATATGCTATAGCTCGTACAAATCCAACACTCAAGAGTTTTTCTAATTCAACTTTGACAAGGAGAGCTATGTGTGGATGCATCTTTCATAATTTTTGTTTCACTGGCTTAACACCAGGATCTATAGATAGATGATGCATAATTAGATTAGTGTCTATCCTTGACATATCTGCATATGTCCAAGAAAAATTAATTTTACTTTCCTTGAAGAACTTAGTGAGTTGTTGATTTTCATCTACTGATAGAGACTGGGCCAAATGTATGATCTGAGGCGCTTCAGTTGTCCCAATATTTATAGTCTATGTTAGATCCGTCAAGATTGAAGATCTATCTTGAAAATAACTAGGTAGACTACCAAGTACCTCATCCTCTGGCGCCTCAAAGAGGTTTTCACCCTTAGATACATCTTTTTTTTTACCCTTTTAGGCTCTAACACCGCCACAAAGTGGTTTTCACCATCAGAGTGCCTTTTATTTTGCAAATTTATTTTTATTTTATGACTATGGTATTTGATATCTATTTCAAACATTTTTTTTGTTGGTTCACTAGTGGAAGAAACTATAGGCTCAATAGCATTGAGGTAGCAGGCTATTTCATAGTCATTTTGGAAAAAAGGTAACGTAGGTTGCTGGTTCTATTGCCACCAATCAATAAAGTTGGGGTACATGAGTGGAAGGGTAGTGGAAGGTTCCAAAGAATTGATATGAGGGAGGTCATCTCTAGTGTTAAAATGTTTAGAGTTTATAAGGTCTCCCTCAAAAGTACCTAGATCCATATGATTCCTAGTGTGGTTAACTTGATCAATGAAAGAAGTATATAATTTCGTCTCGTTAGGGCCTATGGGTGACTCATTGACCACTTAAGTTTGGTAAGAATAAGTATGCACTACATATATTCTCACTTCTAGTGATTCTAATGAGAGAGAATCCCATTCATATTCTAGTGAGTCATTACTATTTTCTCTTTGTAATTATCATGTCATGTTGATTCGAATACGTTCTCTATTAGGATCTTCAACATATGACTCGTCATTTTGGTGTGATGTAGAAGATTCATCAGAGTGTTCTAGTGGAGGTCCTTGTTCATTCAAAAAGATAGCATTAGAGGTAAAAAAAATTTCCCTATCTTTCTTAAAACTTTGAGTAGGTACAATATCTTCTTTAGATTCACTATCACTAGAATTATCAGGAGACTGGTCAAAAACATGTTGTGCATTACAGAATCCCAATCCAGTCTTATCCTTAGGTTTTCTTCCATTTGTGAGACTTAGAGTTTTATAAAGAGCATTTTTTGTATTTCTCAAAGGACCATGACCTAGGTAATCCATCCTATCTAGAAATTCATAGCCTTTTTTTGTATCTTTTGGGAGAGACTACAGTAGTAAGCACAACTCCTCATCTTCCTTTTCTCTATAGATCCATTCTCTAATAAATTGTTCTTATTTTTAATCTTCTAGGGGTATGGAGGATTGGAAAAAGGTCCCATAACATGTCATAGTGGAAGACAATGATTTCTTATCCTCTAAATTTTTTTTATAAGAATGAGGGCAGACTGGGAGTGTAGCAATGAAATCTAGGTGATATTCCCCCATTCTGAGTTTAGCATTTTGAACTTCTTTTCACAATCAACAAGAGTAGTCTTTGTTTCATCAATAACTCTATTGTGTGGTACTAAGGATTCAACATTAAGTGTATTGATATACATATAATTATCCCCTAGAATGGAAACCTCGGTACCATTGAAGGGAAACTTTATACATTGATGATAGTTAGAGGGAATCACTTGCATATTATGGATCCATGGTCTCCCTAGAAATATGTTGTTAGCAAGGGGAATATCAAGAACTTGAAAAACCACATATTTTTCCATTGGACCAAACCAAATAGGTAACACAACCAATCCTTTGGAAGACCTTTCAACTTAATCATAGGCTTTAATAGTAATCTTCCTCCTTAGATCAATGGTGAACTCTGACAATCCCAGCTACTTAATCACACTGAAATAGAAAAAAAATATTTAACCTAGTGCAATTATCTATCAATACGCGTTTGACTCGGGTTTGGTAGATTTGGATTTGAATATGTAGGGAAAAGTTATAGGGATGACATAAAGACTTGTTGTCTTCTTTAGTAAATGAAAGGTAATGCAGAGAAACAATGTGATTAACCATGGTCTAAAATTGATCAGTATCAATGTCTTCGGGGACATTTTCTATTTTTAAAGCTTTCTCTAAGATCTCCTTGTGTATAGGTGATAACTCTAGAAATACAAAGATTGAAATCTGGGCTGGAGTATGCTAAATTTGATCTACTAGATTGTAGTTTGACTTGCTGGAAGTAGAGGATTTCTTGGAAGAGGATTCCACTTTCTTAGGATTAGCTTTCTTGGAAGAATTGGGACCTCTAAGCATAACCTTGGGCTGACTCCTAGTGACAAAATTTAGACTTTACCTATGTGAAGGAGAGTGGACACCTCTAAGCATGATCATGTGGTTACACTCATTGTAAGATTGGGATTGTGTGGAAGAACCAACACCTCTCAAGATAACTTTAGGTGTCTCATCAATATCTAAATCATAGTTGGGTCCATTAGGTCTCACCATGTTAATGTTTTCAATCATAGGTTCAAGCATATGGATAACGTTGTCACTATTTGTATAAGTATATTTGATCTTAGCTCCCTCATCTTTCTTTTATGTTTCTCCTTTGTCATGCTCAGGGAGTGATTCTTTAAAGGCCCTATGATCAGAATTCTTAACAAGACCATCCACTCCAAATTTTGCATCTTCAATAAGATATCGAATGACATGTTGCAACTTTACACAATTTTTGATCTTGTGTCCTTTGTTCTTATGATACTCACAATAATGATTGTCATTCCACCACTTAGGTTTTAGTTCTGGCTCGTATGGTTTAGCATATGTAGGTAGTGTGATAAGCTTGTTGTCAAGTAAAGTCTTAAGTATCACATAATATGAATCTCCCAAGGGAGTAAAATCAGGTTTAGGCCTAGGTTCCCATGAAGATTTAGCCTTATTAGAATCATTAGATCTTGCAGCTTCTTGTTGTTTGATTGTTAGGATATCCCTAGCCAAGTTGAAAATGGGATCTTTAGGCTTAGGCTCATCAACAACACCATCATTGACCACATGCTTGTTCTTATTCCAAGGCTTATTATTGTCTTTGTTATACCCATTACCATTTGTAGACTTATCCTTGCTCAATGTGATCTCACCCATTTTGACCAAAACATCCTTTATTCGAAAAGGAATTTCAATAAAGGTGAAAAAGACTTGCTTTCTAAGGTCATAATACAACTCAGGTATGAGATTATTAACAAAGATATCAATCTTCTCATTTTATGTAAGTTTTTGTGGGTATCTTGAGTGCATCTTTCTCTATGTTTGCAAGAATGTAGCAAAAGGTTCACCTTGTTTTTGTTTGATATTACATAGGCCAAGCATTGTCATAGGGTGTTGAATATTGTAAGATTATTGTTGAATAAACCTTTGCACTAACTCATCAAAAGACTTGAGTGGAGGTGTGATTTTTGTGAGCCACTACATAACTTGGCCATTTAGACTCCTAGGAAAGATTCTCATAAGATAAGTGTCATCATGCGTAAATTCCATACTCAAAGCATAAAATTTCCAAACATGGTCATGTGGATTCTCATTTCCATCATACTTGTCATACTTAGGAATCTCAATATCTCTTGGAAAGGCATAATATATAGACTCTTGTCAAAAGGTAGAGTGCATATGGATTCCATAGAAAATGATGACTTAGGCCTCTCCTTTTTCTTTTTTTAAGCTTGACATTTCATTCTTCAAATTTTGTATTTCCTTTTGGGAAACTTCCAAAGGTGAGGATTCTCTTCTTCGAATCAATCCATAAAAATCAAATTCATGGGGGATTTTCAACCCTCTAAAAGTAAAGTGCATAAAATATTGATCACCATTTTGTTCCAATGCTTTTAAAATTAGTCTTTGATAACGGTCATCTTATTGAAATTTTAGGAGCTCTTCTTCAGTAATTTCATGCTCTGCATTGTTTCCATGTTGAGAGTTAGACCTAGAATGTGAAGATCTTGGAGGTGAATAAAATCCATTGTGTTATGGCCTTGGGGGAGATCTTGGAGGTGTGTTATTTCCATTATTCTCAAGGAAATTGGTATTGAATTGTTGAACCAAACGGGTTGCATGTTCCTCCATTTAAGCCTTTCTTTCTAACTCCATTTGTCTTAACCTTTGATTGTGTTCAAAGAGATCATTCAATCACTTGTTATGCTCTTATTTAGACATGGTGAGAGATAAAATATTTTCAAATCTTGATGAGGAAAGGGATGCCTCACAGGTACTATCAAAGGTGCTTCCAAAAGGATCAGACCAAACTTTGGTACTATCCCCCTCTTTGTCAAAGGTAATTTGAGGTTCTTTGTCTTGATGATGCTGATGCCTTGTAGGAAAAGGTAATTCATCAAAGCTAATTAGAGGTTGCTTTTCTTGATCAATCTTATATCTAATTGTTATTGGCATGAATGAGAATGTAAAGAGATAATTAGGATGACGCAAGACAAATTGATGTCCACCCTAGAAGAGCAAAGTGTTCACTTGTCAAAAAGTAAAAGAGAGTAACATAAGATCAAGATGACTTACCAAAAAGTGCCCAAGCTGTAGGTAAGATCCTTGTGTATGACACTTGTGACTCAATTCAAGAGATAACATCAAGATAAAGATAAAGATATCCAAAAGAGATAGACAAGTGAACAACTTTAATAATCAAGAATATAACCAAGGTATCTAGGTGATCCTTTTCAGCTAAAATGAGTCCCTAACCTACTAGTTTTAGACCAAGAGACCATAAATAGTCATGTATAAAATTTCTAAACCAACCAAGAGTAAATTAAAGGCCAAACCCACTCGGATCAGGAATTGGACGAGAAACCACAATAAAGTCATATGATATTTCAGGATAGGACAATATTTCTTTATGACACAGGATAATGTTTCATAGTACTGAGAGATGATATTTCTCTGGAAGGTAGATGATGTTTCAAACTGTCGCACAATATTTCTCACTACTGCAGGTGAAACTGAGACAAAAAACATTAAAAGACCAAATTTTGACTCAAAAACCTTATTTTGATCGATTAGCAATTTGTGACAGCAAGCAGTTTTAGTTGTAACAACAAGTTTGAAGTTTAGAATCAAGTTTTCAAATAAGATATGATGCATAGAGTAGTCTTCAAACAATCAAGCAAGGGACAAAGCAACCTTGCATGATATAAGCATTTGTGAGGTCTCAAATAAAAAAAATCCTATCAATAGTACCGTCATGTGTATGTTCAAATGATTTCCACGGGTCTTAACATGATCAAAGACACATCAAACACAAGCTATCTAAGGAGAATTTGGCTTAGTATCAAAATCTTTGCCCACACTAAATATTCCTTCGCCTCACACAAAGTGATGTTGGCTTTTTCCAAGACTATGCCCTTGGGAATACAAATGGTGAGTGTAAAAATCTTGGGGCAATCTAGGAAACCACTTGGATCGATCCTTGCACAAAGATTATGATACTTTTGGAGGTGATTTAGATAGCTTCTATCTTAAAGTGTCTAGTAAGGACATTCATTCATGACTATCCCTTATAGTTTCGCAAGAAAAATTGAGGCATATAGACCTACAAGCACTCAAAATGCATAGTCTCACAAGCAATATTGAGACCTCTCGACCCTATACAAGTTTAATGTCCTCCCCTTGTAGTTTTATAAATAATACTGAGACCAAGATTGCCTTGCAAGCTTCCAATCAAGTGTAGTCTTTCTTAGCAAGATTGAGGCAACTAGGCCCTACATATGAAGAGGAATTAGGAATAGGAAATAGTCAAGTCTCCTCTCTCTTTGGATTGAAGGAAGCTTTTGATTATAGTGGGATGGAGTAGCCAGGTATGCTTGTTCCCCACTTGGGTCATTCCCAAAAGATTTCTCTCATGGCAGGCCCTCTAAAGGTAAATGCAAGAAATAAATGGATAGATAATGAAGGTCATGATTTTTTATTTTCCATAAGGAAAAGAGCGTACTCTCCTAATCCATAGTGTATCCCAAACTCATCAAGCACATGTTCATTTACCAAAAGACAACTAATTAAGCTATGTGCATATGAAAAATTATTTATGATAGCAAAGACACACAAGATCTAGTTACATACCTCCAACGTAATTTCCAAAATTTATTAGTCTTAGAAACACAATCCTTGGGCAAACAAATCCTTAAAAACCACAAGTTAGGGCACAAAAGATATGTAAATGAAATAAATAACCCTACAAAACCACTTGTTAGGAAGCAAATAAAATATCAAGACGCTGCAATAAAACCCAAAAAGCAACCCTAAAATGCAAGATGCAATGAAATGAAATTGAAAATAAGGTGCAAGCTCATCACAATTTTTATTTATTTTTCTTTAGACCTAGTCAACAAGATCTGATTTTTTGCTATAATCCAAAATTAGAAATGCAAAGAAGAAACCCTTGCTAAAAATTTGAGGGCTTTCGAAAAATCTAATTTTTTTGCAATATTCTCTTATTTGTGCCCTAGGGACTCAATTTACCAAAATAGATTAATTTTCAAAGATCATATTTTTAAGCTATTATATTTCATCAAAACTAAAATTACAAAGAATAGACCCCTTGTATAATTTCCATATATTTCCAAAAATGTAAATTTTGCCAAAAAATATGCTGATTTGTGATCAGAAATGAATTTTCATGAAAAAACATAAACAAATTATAACTCATGGAAACATTATTTTGAAAATCTAATTTTTGAGTTGAGACACACCTGAACCATCCCCAACCTGCAGTAAAAAATTTAGAGCAAAACTCCAAGCCGTTTGTGAGATATGATCAAATCTTTTAAAAACACCCTAGGATTTTGTCTTCAACTCAACCAAAACAAGGGTTAGCCTCGAAAAACTTCAATAAAACAACCATGTAAAGAAAAAAATGTGAATAAAATGAAGGAAAATTAGGGGCACCAGCCCCACAGTGGGCACAAAAAATGTGTGATCAAAATGTGACACACTTCTGTAAACCATTACACTTGAGAGAATCCATGAAGAGGAAGTCCCAAGAAGCGGCTTATAGCTTCCTATCCATAGCGTGCAAGAATCATGTAGATAATGATGGTGGCTCTCAGATGAACCTAATAATCAAGATCCCTGCAAGGTGCACAAGATACAACATGAGATAGGATGCAAGAATGCTTCAAGATGCAATAAACCCAAGATCTCCAAAAGGGAAAGATGCAAGAGCTCCAAGATTTCCAATTACAATTTGCAAGATCTCCAAAAACTATCTTTTCCAATTTTTCCTAGCTTACCCAAGAATGAGGAGAGAGCTTCCTTTTATAGGAGATTAAAAATGAGCGGACGGTCAAGATTAAGAGGCAAAAAGAAATGAGCAATGGTGGAGATAAAATCTTGGTTGACCCATGTGCTCATATCTTCAAGAGGCAAAATCAAAGGCTAAGATTAAGAAACAAAACAATGAGTGGTTAAGATAAAGAGGCAAAAACCTTTTTAAAAATATTTCATCTCATTGGAATGTACATTTTTCTTATTATTATTTATTAGTTATTATTTATTATTTTCTTGTTTTATGTGCAATTAGGATAAAGGGGTTTTTATTATTTAATTAAAAGATTTTTCATTTAATTAAAAGGGAGCATGTTCTTTTAATTAAATAAAGCTTAGGATAAAGTGGTCAAATTTTAGGATATAATCAAATAAATGATTAAGTGGTGATTTGATCAAGAAAATAAGAGATTAAATAAATATGCAAAATTGATTAAGCACAAGATATAGTCTAGTATTTAAATTTTAATGTTTAGAAAGGGGCTCATAGTCTATTAGACCATTTTTGGGTGATTACAGTGTCCAACCAATTTTAGATCACCATTTAGTCATATGTTCACCTCTATATCTTAGCTTTAATTATGTACTTTTTAGTGGTTTACAGTGATCATCTTGTTTTCTTTGCATATTTGTATGTTCTTATTTTCATGCTTCATAACCTAGTTGGTTTGCATTTGATACCTCAAACAATCTTTTATAGCAAATGAATAGATCCCATAGGAGAAAATGGAATTAATTTAATCTATTTGAGTAAGATAAAATTATGCATACCTTCCCCATTCAAGGTTTGTATTCTACTATTTATTGAAAGAGGGTTTGATCCTAATTAGATCACTACTTTATAGTATCCAATTTTTCCCCTAAACATGTGCATATATTGAACATAAACCAAAGTTAATCTCCTCCTCCTCAATAGTAATCTAAACTATTTTTTTGCATGGGGAGGCTCTAGAAGTAATCACAATTTGAGCCCATTTTTTTAGGAAGAAGGATATATGTAACTCATTTCCCTTTCATATGATTAGGGAAAATATTGGGAGAAATTTTTCTAGATAAAATTGAGGTTTATTTCAAGTGCGAATGCAATAGATTTAACTTCTTGTAATTGAATTTTATCTTTATGATTTTTCCAGTTTTAGAAACCTTTTGACAATACATTTGGGACATTCCTTGAGGTATCATTAAAAACCATGGAAGACAATTATTAAGAGGCGTCTATTGCATTCCTAAGGATATCAACGAATTTAGGTAATCTTTATTATATTTATTTCCTTTTATAGGAAGTTTCAAAGGCCTCCTTACGTCTCTTCTTCCTTTTATGTTTGGTGAAGTCCAATCTCCCCTTACCAATGGGGATATTTTTTTTCATTATTAGCAAGATTAGGGTTAGGAAAAAAAATAGAGCAAGCAATAAAATTGTATTTTGTGGTCTCCTTAATTGTTAAATACTTAGTAGCCTATATATAGCCCATGAGTATTATTACCTCCATGGCTAGGTATAGCCATAGATTTAAAATGGTATAAACATTCTATACTTTCTTTAATTTAAATTATTATAAACTTCTAAAGTACTTGTAGTTTATTTGTCCACAACATAATCTTGGTTAGATATATTATTCTAAATAAGAGTAGTGTCAATTTGTAAATCATTATTTATTTCAATCACCTTATCCTCTAATTGACTACTAAGAGGTTTAGGCCTGATGAATTGGTATACAAATCTTCTCTATCCTTAGCTTTAGAATTGTTTGAAATTGAAACACTGCTTGTACTTTGTAGATTACTAATAGTTTGATTTTTTCCTCAAATTATAGAATAATATTCTTGACCATGAAAGAAGCTCCCTTTTTATTTTTCTAAAATTAATTATCATCATTTTTGTTATTTTCTATTATAGGATTGTCACTGTCTTTACTATCTCAATCTTTCGTTAAATGTTTTAGGTCAATTCCCTCAACAACTACCTTATTCATGTTATCAATTTTGTTAGGACTGTTACTTCTCAAGGTAATCTTTTGCCTAAATTAAGGTTTGTTTCCTTTGAGGCTTCTGAGGTAAAAGAGGGGGATTAGTTTCTTTCAATCCCTAACAAGTAAATTAGATCAACTTTAGACCTCTGTAAATTACCATTCAAGGGATTTAATGTATTGTTCTTCAAAAGTTTAGGAGAAATATCCAGTTCCTGATTGATGCAAAAAAATGATTTTAAAAAATCCATTAAGAGAGTAGTGGTGGAGTCACAACTCTTTTTATCACCCTATTTAGAACAGATTATTGACACATAAATGTATCAAAACCTTACCACACTTTACCTTGTCCCCATCTTAGAGAATTAAATAAATATTATTTATTTATTTAATTAATTTTTTACCTATATTTCTCACCATTAATTAAGTAAATTTACATTTATTTAATTAAATTTAGCTTTCACCTTTATCCATCGCCTTTAATTTAATAAATTTATGTTTATTTAATTATTTATAAAGCTTAGCATATTATCCCATTTCTTCTAAATCGTGATCAGTTATTTAATTAACTAATCCCTTGATTCATAATTTTATTCACTTTTTTTTTTTTAATTTTTAATTCATCTCTTACACATGTGATAGACATGTCACTTTCACAAGCTCTCCTCCCCTTGCTCACACATGTGTGAGCATGAAAAGATACATCACCTCTTAGACATATCGTATGCATCTCACTTTCCAAGCCCTCCACCTACACATGTGACTCACAATTCAACTTACCACTCACACATGTCATAGACATGTCCATTTCATGAGCTTTCTGATGTGTGAGCATACTTAGCCTTTATACATCCCTTCTCCTTATGACACTTGTTAGAAGGATAAGCCTTAAATCCATGTCATCTCCTTCAATCAATCCTAATCATCTGCTAATCATTAAATCATAGCCATTAATTTTCCTCACCAAAAATTATAAATTGAGGTCCTTGGTTTCATTTTGAGAATCCACCTTCACCATATCCTTATGGTGCCATTTTTTTTATTTTATCCCCATCATCTTCATCCTAACATCATGTTTCTAGATCAGTAATAAATAGATTCCTCTCATCAACAAAAACACCAAAGGACCAAATCAAGTGGATAATGGTGCATCCCCTTTATTGCAATCAAGGAAGTGAGGTATATGTTCATTTTCATTTAAATTATATATTTATTTCTTATTATGAACATCTAATTTTCCCTTCCACACATATGCCCGAATTTGAGGAGATCACTACACCACTTTCAAAAGTGGTTTACTTAAAAAAAAAATTGAGATAATATAGTATATCGGGAGCCCCTTTGAAATGGGATCTCCTAGACTAACATCAACATTTGGTTCACCACTATCAACCAGAGTAGCCTTACTAAGGATAGTACCCATACCTCTATTTTTCTATAGGATCCCTAACTATAGAGATCAAACCAAAAACTTTCTTATATGCCACCTTGGTTTTTAGAGAATTAACATCTTCACTTTGTTTGCCACTAGGGTTTCCAAGTCTATTAATAATAATCAGATAATTCTTTCTGATGTAGCCTTCTCTTGAATAGAGGTAGCAAGAATTAATAATTCCAAGGATCTCAATATTACAAAGACGAGCTGAGCCATCAAAATTAATTTCCCAAATCTCTAGGATTTCCACCTTGGACAATAAATAAATAATATCCCTAATCCATGTGTGATACGATGAACATAGGTTCATCAATTCTAAAGACACTTCCATATGATGTCAACACTCAAAGAAGGAAGACCCACAAGAAGGGTGGGAAAATTTTCACCATCACCCACCTAGGGTGGGATAGTGCCAAATCTCTTCATTTAGGATATTTGGAAACCATGTTAGAGTGCATAACAAATAATTCCCTATATTTCAATAATATTTTTCATCATTTTTGCACTTAAAACAAAATCAAGAATATCTCACATTGCATCATTATGCAAAAGAGACCTAAATACCCATTTTTTGCCAAAACATTGTTCATACACTCATCCAAATATTTCCTAATAGTAAGTCCACCATGAAAATGCTAATATTTTTTAACCTAATAATTTTATCAGATAGAGAAACATTCTTATCTATATTAGGAGAAACAAAAATTTCCAAGGGGCATTGGGAGGACACTTACCTTGTCGTTCACCCTCAATCTTGTCTATAACCTCCACCATTTCTCTACTTAATAAATTTGGCAGTAACTAGTATTTTCATCTTCTCTTCTGTAACAATATCCCTAAAGGATTTAGAATTATATTTAATATTTGATGCCCCTTCAGAACCATTGACAGAGTCAATGAGGGTATTTGTACCCACTTCCATAAATGCTCAGAGTACCAAGAAATAATAAAACCCCAACAATATAAATGCATTCTAGATGAATCCAAAACAAAAACAATAGGATACACAAAGAATGACTGCAAAAAATACAATAGCTAAAAGAGATAGATAATAAAAAGAATGATCCCAGGGGTGACCCTTTGGTGAAATTGTGGGGCTTCTTGCATGTAGTGCCTATAACTAAGGTTCAAACCTTGCAGGGTTACTCTCTATTGTATCAACAATGGAGAGGTCCCCAAGATCTCATATCTTGATTTACCCATGGGATGTGGAGTGGGGCATTTTCATTCTGCCTAGGGAGTATATCACTAGCTTAAATTTTATCTAACAAATTTTGAAAATGGAGCGGCTGCAACGGGCGAGACATGAAGATTTTTGAAAACACCAGGGTTTGGACTATGGTGTCTGATCCATATGGGGATGGCCTCTCAATAGAAGGAACCTATCATGACTTCAAACATTTCAATAGAGATGAGGAAATGGGGGTGATTCAGCTCAAGGTATGGCTTTGAAAGGTTTTGCAACACCGATATGGATTTGTAGGGGATGGGATAACTCTAAATGTTCAATCTCATGGCAGGCCATTTCTGATTAAAAATGGTTTCAACTTTCAACAGATTGCAAAAAGGTTTTGCCCCCCTAAAACCCCTTCGGTGATTGCCTATGACTCCTTACAAGTAAGTGAAAATGTTAAGAACGTTAATGTCTCATCATTTCTAGTTAATAATAAGCAATGGATGAAATCTATCACTTTCTTGGTAGACAAAGCATTTGTGATGAAGTGAATGGGCCCTTGTCCCTCTATGAGTTTAGTTAATAAATTATGTGAGGAACAATCGCGGTGTTTTTTCTCCATAAAAACTATGGCCAATGGTTTCCACTCGGTCACCTGCTCCTCAAAATAAGATAAGGAGTGCATCCTCAATCATGGCCCTTATCTTATTAATGGACAGGGTTTATATATTAGGGACTGGACCCCTAATTTTGACCCTCTAAAAGAACAAGTTAGGGAGATTCTGATATGGTTTAAACTTTACAACATCCCTTAAGAATATTGGGGAGAAGAAACACTCAAACTGATAGGTGATAGATTGGGAACTTATATCAAATCTAAGGAAATAGTGGATCAGATAGACTTTTCAGTTTACCCAAGGGTCTTGATTTGGAGACAGGAATGCTACACGCTCCCGAAATTTATAGTTTTAGGCTCTGAGAAAAGGGAATGGAGACAACCTCTTGTAGGGGATAAGGGAAAGGATAGGATTAGCAGGGAATCTAATATGAGGACTAATAACATAGAAAAAGGGAAAGGCTTGGAAGCCAATGAGATAAATGATGAGATCATTAGGATCACTGAAGATCAGAAGAGAAAGCTTGGTTTGAAACCCCTACTTCTGGAAGATCTTCTGACTAGGGAATCTCCTTATGAACCATAGGGGGTGATGGAAGATTAGATAGAGGGTTGAAAATATGTGATTAATATAAATTTTTCCCTAGGATTAGATTTTGGGGATACAAACTTTGAAGAGAGTAGTTTTATCCAAGTAGTGAGAGAGGCTTCATTCTCAGTAAACCAAGGCAAGGTTGGAGAGGATGAAGATAGTTTGGATAATAAGGAAAGATTCAATTTTGAACATAGATGATTACATAGTGGCTATTTTAGAAGGTTTAGATAATAGATTGAGGCCTGAGGAGTAGGCTATGGAAGGAAGAAGTGGAGTGGGCATCTCTCTAGTAGAATTAGTCCCTGACACCTTTCAAGATGAGGACCCGACTGTAAATGGAACTAACAATCATCCCTAGATTGATAGAGGCAAAAAGACAACACAAGATTTGGACCTCAACAATTGGGTTTCTCTAGATGGGTCTCTTTCTTTGGATATGGAGAGGGCTAGGGATGTGGAGGAACCCCTTTTTAAGGACATTGAAAAATCTCACTCATTAGAAACCTGGATAGCTATTTTGATGCTATGAGGGATAGTGGAGGTGACTTAGTGGCTTCTAATTTAGATTATGAGTCTCAGGAGGAAGATGGGAATGATCATGATTTGGAACTATTTGAAACCTAAGGTATTCTAGAACTAAGAAATGTGGAAAAAAAACCCCTTCATCTCTAACAAAACCAAAGATAGGGGAAAAAAAAAGGAAGGGCCCTAAACAACAAGAATGAAACTAGAAATTGCAGGAAGTGCTCCAAACCAAGATAAGCTTTTGAGGTCGGGAAAAAGTTCCTGGAAAAAATGAAGTTCCTTTCATGGAATGTTAGGGGCTGCGATTCCCCTGACAAGATTCTCCTAATCAAGAAGTGTCTTGATTAGGCTAGGCTGAATATTGTGTTCTTGTAAGAAACCAAAATTAAAGTGAACGATGTGGAGAATTTTAAAAGATGCTTTTCTAGGTGGAAGGGGATCCTTGTTGGAGCATAGAGTGCTTTAGGGGGTATGGGGTTATGTGGAATGAAAACACAGTGGATTTGAGAATTTTATATCAGGGAAGTAATTGTCAATGGATGGAGATTTGCTCGAAGCAAATACTATCAAAATTCTTTGCTATAAATATTTATGGGTAGAATCATCATGTGCTTTAAAAAAATCCTTATGGTAGGACATTTCCATTGTTTTGGGTAATAGGGTAGAGGATCTATTTCTATTTGGAAGATATTTCAATGTCATTTTAAGCCCTACAAAGAAGAAAGGAGGTTTAGGTTGGGCTGGGTAGAGTCAAAGAGACTTTGTGGATTTCTTGGTAGCTAATGGCTTAGTGGATGTGGAGCTTCACAATGGGGATTTTACTTGGACCAATTAGAGAAGTGGTTTCCTTAACATTGCAGAGAAATTAGATAGGTTCTTACTTCCTAGTCAATGGGAGAGGATGAACTAGATTTTTAATGCTGAGGTCTTACCCCTGTCAGGTTCGGATCACTTCCCTATTTGTTTCAGGGTTCATGAGGACTCCACACTGGATAAATCTCCCTTTAATTTTGAGTTTATGTGGTTATGTGCTGATAATTTTTTGGATAAGATTGTTGGGTAGTAGGAGGCGACCCCAACAAGATCAGGTAACAAAGCCTTCCTCTTTTTTAAAAAGCTGTAATTTCTTAAGGAGCAACTTAAAACTTGGAATAGGGAAGACTTCATAAATATTTTTGCAAAAAAATATATAAGTTGGAGAGTGAGTTATCTGAATTAAACTCTAAAGTGATTATTGAGGGAATGGGTGAAGTGGAATATAAAAAGGAATTAGGGTTTTCTAAGCAATATGCTAAAGTTTTAGCTAGGGAGGAAGTGTTTTGGCAGAAAAAGTCTAGAGAGACATGGATGAAAGAAGGGGATACAAACACAAATTTCTTCCATAACTATGTCAAAGTAAAGAGATATCAAAATAGGATTTTTCTATCCAAGATAAAAATGGCCATATTCTACAAGATGCAAATGATATTAAAAAAGAAGCAGAGGATTACTTCTCCAATATTTTTGTTGGAGGCTCGACTAACCTCTCCACTAATATGGAAATTTTGGATGTCATCCCTAGTTGTATTTCAGAGGATCAGAACACTGCATTGATGAGTTTGGTCTCTATGCAGGAAGTTAAGTGTGCCTTGTTTAATCTAGGTGGGGATAAGTCCCCTGGGCTTGAAGATTTCTCTATTGTCTTATTTAAGAAAGCATGGGATATTGTGGGCAAAGAATTATGGGAAGTTGTAGATGAATCTAGAACTAATGGTTTTATTTTAAAAGAGCTTAATAACACAATCATCCTCCTGATTCACAAAAAATATTACAAAGTTTCCTTTGATGATTATAGACTGATTGTTTAATGCAATACCACTTACAAAATCATAGCCAAGGTGATAGAAAACATATTGAATCTTGTGCTCAACTCAATTATATCCTTAGAACAAAGTGGTTTCATGCCTAACCAGTCCATTCTGTTAGTAATAACTGAGAGGGGGGGGTGAATCAGTGGCCTCAAAAATTTATCCTTCAAACTTAACCACCAATCAATAAACCTCAAATAATTATATCCCTACAAGATGCATTCCATGAAATACTAATATTGATTAAATATCTGTCAGTGTTCTCTGTCAATTCTTATTCTTTCTTGATTACCGATAAGCAGTATAACTATTTACCGAAACTCAGTAAATAAGAAGAGTATACCGATCAATCCAGTGTTAACTATGTCAGATACAAAACAATAAAGAAATGAATCATACACACATAACACATGAATTTTTAACATGGAGACCTTGTTAGGGAAAAAGCCACTGGGACCAGTACCCCAAATTTTCACTCTTCTGAAGTGAGCCCTATTAGGATCCAACCCTGTTAAAGGTTACAAACACATGGTTAAGTGTGACCTTGTTACAAGATTTTATACATAGAGGTTGTCACTTAGTATCGGGCATCTATTGCTACCATCCTTGAATCAGCCTCCTTCTTAGACTGTCAATAGGTATCAGGGAAGTCCAATGCTACTTTCATGAATCAACCTTTTTGGCACTCCTTGGGATGTACCTCAATATATAGAAGACTACACAGTCCTGCTTGGTTAAGAGACTTGATGCTTCAAAGGTTAAACTGAAACACTATGACCTGTTCATATTGCAACTTTGAATTGTATATTTTTAGATCTATTTAAGTACATTACCTCTCTGATCAATGTATCAATTCAATTCTTTGTGCTCCACACTTTTTGCTCTATGATGTTGCACTCACTGTTCATCGGTGTCTACAAAATTCCTTAGCTCTACTTCAGCTTGATTGATCAGGACTGTATGAAGTTATTCTTCATCAGTTTCTCTTCAACATCCTCTTTCTATTCACTCCCCTTAATCCCATTTGTAAATGAATTATGCTTTTCTCTTATATAGGCATGATATTTACTATTTCTTGATTCTTGATTCTTGGAGTGAAAAACAATCTAGTCAATTAGATTTAAAGCATAACTCTTGATTTTTCTCGTAATTATCTTCTTGCCAACTGTACAAATCATATTTAAATCAATCACTTAACTTTGTCAAATAAAACAAAGAAAACAATCAGTTAAGTCTATCTTTAGCTCTTGCCAGCTAGATATTTTGTCATTTTCTAAACTCTCTGTTCTGTCGGTCACCTCTGTAGTTAGTTGTTAGTGACAACTGACAGTTCCATCAGTGAGACTCCAGTTATCTTCGTGATCTTTGTACGTCGGGTGACATTGGATTTTTACTCATTGGGAAACTCTATTTTTAGCCCGTCGGGCATCTTGTGGTTTTTCTTCATCGGGCAACACTATGCTTATGATCATCGGATATCACTGTGATTGTTCTTCTTTTCCTTTACCGATGGTGTGCACTCTATTGGTGTTGTTTGTCACTTAGCGAATACTTGACTTTTATGCATTGCTGAAAGCATAAACTTTGTTCCTTTGGTTCTTTGAAGTCTTTGGCATTATGTACATGACCATACAGATGATATCAAGTTGACATCAATGACAATACAAACCATTAACTAATTTAATGCCTTGCATTATCTTCAACTTAACATTTTCAAACATCTAATTAGTTACATGACATCAATCTCCCCCTTTGGCATTGATGACAACATACTATATTATCACACTATACTATTTCTAATACAATATGAAATACAACAGTTGAGATTCATCAAACTACCAATATTTTTGTTCTGTCAATAGATAAATGTCTGACCTTCGATAAGCTTTGTTTTAGCTTAGATTTTATCCTTGCAGTTCTCTTTCTATTGATGTGTTGACTCCTCTCCTTGTGTCAATTTCTCTCCTTTGACTGTTCTCTCTTTTGATGTCTTTTTCTCTTGTCAGCAACTCTCCCTTTGTATAAATAATTTCTCTCCCTAAGGATATAATCTCTCCTTGTTGGAGTAATGTGATAGTGGATATTATCTTTCCCTAGAAAGATCTGATAATATGGATAATTTCTCTCCCTTTGACATCAATGTCAGACAAATATTTTATAAATATCTCACATTCATTTCAAATAATCATTTCTTTCCATCAATAATATATTCCTTTAATTGCCCTTATCTATTAGCAATACGATAATATGCTCTGGTGCTCGGTGAAGATATATACCTGTCTATATATAGATGTAGCTTTGAAGTTCATCTTTTTTCTTGCATCAATATTAATGATATGCTAATAATATGTAGGCTGATGTAGCCTCCAGTCATTTTACTGACTGGTAGACAAGGGTTTGACCCCTAGTCTCTTTCTCAAGTACTCAAATGTATCCTTGGGCAGTGGCTTGGTGAAGATATCGACCAATTGTTCTTTTGATTGCATATACTCAAGTATCACTTCCTTTGGCTAAACTTGTTCTCTCAAATAATGATACTTGATGGAAATGTGTTTAATCTTGGAATGTATGACTAGATTCTTGGAAATTTTTATTGCACTGGTGTTATCACAATATATAATCACTAGTTCTAAGATCTTCATATCCATACCTTCCAGTAACTGTTTGATCCATGCAATATTTGAGCAATTTGCAGTAGCAACAACATACTCTGCCTCTGTAGTAGACTGAGAGATGCATCCTTTCTTCTTGCTAATCCATGTGACAAGTCTGTCACCCATAAAGAATGCTCCTCCAGTTGTGCTCTTTTGATCATCAAGATTTCCAGCCCAATCAGCGTCGGTAAACACCTTAAGTTCAAATTTTCCTTCTCTTCTATACCATAATCCATATTCCTCAGTATTCTTTAGATAGCTCAATATTCTTTTCATAGCAGTCATATGTGATTCTCTAGGGTTAGCAAAAAATCTAGCAACAATTCCTACTACATGTGCAATATCTAGTCTAGTGTGTACAACATACATGAGTTTTCCAATCATTGATCTGTACAAAGTCTAATTTACCTCTGGTGTCTTTTCCTCCTTTTTCAACTTACATCCAGTAGCCATCGATGTTCCAACTGGTTTGGATTCTTCCATCTTGAATATTTTCAGGACCTCTTTAATGTATTCAGACTGTGTAATGAAAATACCTTCACTTTGTTGAATGATCTGTAGACCAAGAAAGAACTTGATCTCTCCAAACATAGACATCTCAAACTCTTTTCTCATCTCATTAGAAAATGATTTACATAACATATCATTGCCTCCAAATATGATGTCATCAACAAATATTTCAGCAATCAAAGTGTTAGCATCAGTATCTTCCTTTAAATAAAGATTAATGTTTTCACTAGTCGTTACAAATCCAATACTTATAAGATAGGAATGAAGTCATTCATACCAGGATTTAGGAGCTTGTTTCAATCCATACAAGGCTTTGTGAAGTCTACATACCATGTTTCTTTTGTCTGGATCGACAAACCCTTCTGGTTTCTCAATGTGTACCTCTTCTTCAAGTATTCCATTTAGGAATGCTGACTTGACAACCATCTAATATACCTTGAATCCTTTGAATGTAGCATAAGAAAGTAGTATTCTTACACCTTCTAGCCTAGCAATGGGTGCAAAGGTCTCTCCATAGTCTATACCTTCCTCTTGTGCATACCCCTTGCATACTAGTCTTGCTTTATTTCTTGTGACTTCTCCATTCTCATTCAGCTTATTCCTAAATATCCATTTAGTACCGATGACATTCTTGTCATTTGGTCCTAGCACAAGTGACCATGTCTTTTTCTTTTCAATATTCTCAATCTCATCATTCATAGCACTTATCCATTCTTCATTATCAAGTGCAGCATTGACAAATTTTGGCTCAAACTCATAAATTAAACAATTTGAGTTTAAAGACTTACTTCTTGTTCTTGTACCAGCTTTCTTATCTCCTATGATCTAGATATCTAGATGGTTCCTTCTTACATATCTTTCAAGTATAGGTATATCTCTTTGTGTATCATCTTGATCATCATTTTGATCTTCATTCTGTTCTTCATCACCTTACACATTATTTTGATCATCATCCTGACCGTCGGTAATTGCAGTCTGACTGTCGGTTGCAACATTTTGTTGTTTTGGAATTAAGCACTATTGCTCAGGTAGAGTGTTGAGTTCTTCATAGTATACAAACTTGTTTTAGTCCTCTGTTCTTTTTTTCTTTCCAGCTCATTCTTTTCTACAAATTCATCTAGTTTTACATTTGCACTTTCAACAATTTTGTTAGAAGCCTTGATAAGACATTTATAAGCTTTTCTCTTGGTGGAATACCCGAGAAAGATACCTTCATCACTTTTGGCATCAAGCTTTCCATTTCTATCATCCTTTAAGATATAACATTGACTACCAAAAATTTGGAAGTAACTTACATTGGGTGTTTTACCATACCATAGCTCATAAGGTGTCTTCTTTGTGTCCTTCTTCAATTGTACTCTATTCAGTGTGTAGAAAGCAGTACTAAAAGCTTCCCTCCAGAAGATTTGGGTGATGCCTTTCTCTATCATCAATATTCTAGCACAATCAACTATTGATCTGTTCCTTCTCTCAGCAATCCCATTTTTTTGTGGTGTTCTTGGTGCAGAAACGTGTCTTTTTATAGCATGCTCATTATAGAAATTAGTGAATTCATCTAATATAAATTATCCTCCTCTATCTTATTTCAAACATTTCAAATCCTTACCACTTTGTTTCTCTACCATAGCCTTATACCATTTAAACATCTTGAATACTTCATATTTATCTTTTAGAAACATAACTATCATCATTCTAGAGTAATAATCAACAAAGAGAATAAAATACCTATCTCCATAATAAATCTTTGTCCTCATTGGTCCACATAGATCAGTATGGACTAATTCAAGAATATCATCAGATGTATGGGTTTTACTTTTGAAACTAGACTTTGTCATTTTACCTTTTTGACAATTCTTGCACATGATGTTGTCGGGCTTTGTTCTTACATTTCTCCTTCTTCTTATTTTTATCATGTTGTCAAAATACACATGACACAATCTTTTGTGCCACAACCATATGTCTTCATTTATTTTCATTAAGCAAGTGGTGTTTGTATCATTTAGATAGAATAAGTTACCTTTTGTCTATTCACCGGTACTAATCAATCTTTCTGATTCATTGAAGATCTTTGCCTTCTTGTTCTCAAATGCTACTCTGTGACCTAAATTATTCAGCTGAGAAACACTCAATAGATTATAATTCAATCCTTTTACCCAATAAGCATTTTCACATTTAATCGGGTTATTCAACATTATTGTTCCTTTACCTTCAACTGGACAAGGTGTATCATTACCCATTCTTACTGTACCACCATTATAATACTCAAAAGTTTTAAAATTTTCTTTGTCACCAGTCATGTGGTGAGTGCAGCCACTATCTATAATCTAGATGTCATTCTTGCTAACCTTAGATATGAGTGAAATTTCTACATACCTTTCATCTTCATCTAAATCATCCTTCACAGCCACAAATACCATCTTGATGTCTTCATCTGGTTTGGTGTTAGTATCTTCATCTTTGCAAGCAGCTAGGTAGCTGGTTTTCTTTCATATTTATTCTTAAAAGATCTATCATTACTTCTGTCATCTTTTCTTCTGTTAGGACATCTTGCAGCAAAGTGTCCAATCTCTTTACAATTAAAGCATACAAGTGGTAACTTGCCTTTGTATTTACCTTTTCCTCTATACATTCTTCTATCCATAAGTGCTTCTATTTTATCTAGATCTTCTTTTTCACTTTCACTTTCACTATCTCTTCTAGATGTGTGTCTATGACTTGATTTTCTTATTCTCATAGAAGACTTAAATGTAGACTCTAAGTTTGGTAAGACACTATTATCAAAGTTATTCATCTCAAA
>MU224345.1:349206-360737 GCA_018584345.1 Thuja plicata
AAAGTAAATAATTTAGTGATTTGATCACTTTAGGAGATTAAATTGATTTCAAAAGAATTATGCCAAGCAATAACAGGGTCATTTGGACATAATTGGGGGTATGATCACACTTAGGGCAAATAGGGTCTTTAGTTGGAACAAACCAAATTTAGGTGGTTACATTTGCCCCTCTTTGAATTGATGTGCGAGTAGTGCATTGATTCAAAGAAAGTTTTTGATTTTGACTTCAAAAAGATTGAGAATTCCGTTCTTGGTTGTCAAATGAAATGTTGATGAGATCAGTCTCGCACTTGATCGAACAAGACTAATAAAACTGATTTTGAACTTGGTTGTCATCCAAAGCTCAATAAAATATTTTAAAGATACCAATTTTGAACTTGGT
This sequence comes from Thuja plicata, assembly GCA_018584345.1. NCBI lineage: Eukaryota > Viridiplantae > Streptophyta > Pinopsida > Cupressales > Cupressaceae > Thuja > Thuja plicata. The sequence continues at coordinate 349,589 of MU224345.1, forward strand.
TGTCATCCAAAAGTCAATAAGAAGCTACCAGGAGCTTAATAAGAATCTTCTAAAATGAGGAAACACAAGATATCCAACTTATGAGAACCAAAGCTTTCTATCTAACTGTTCTGACTTTAGTCAAGGAAACTGTTATGCCCCTAGTTTGTTTGATAATGAAGTCATTTTAATTTTGTTTTGAGCATAAATTTAATTGATGATAGTGTGATGATGCCCCCTCGGGAATGAAATTGAAGAAAAAGAATAAATCCCTCAGTTTGAAATGATGTATCACTTGCAGGAAGTGGTTAGGGCAAGAAAGAATGGAGTAGAAGAAGTGGGAAAGGATGGTGTATTTAAAAATAAACACACAATTACCAATTTAATAACTTGAAAATGTGAGTGATGCGATGGATAAAATGATGTTAGACCAAGATTCATGATAAAATGTATAATCTAACGGATTTTTGGAATAAATGAAGCAAATCTGAAGTTTTTGAAACTGTCACAAAAATGGTACTATGCTGCTGAAAACCTTGTAGGCACCTTCAATTTGGTTCCCAGTTGATAAAAAAGAGAATAGAAATGTAACTGTAAATGTCTGGGAGGAGTTTCAGAACTCCTAAATGGCTCAAAAGACTAATATAAGCCTTAAAAATTACCATTTGACTATTCATTTTCACTTTCATCCATAGTAATTCAGAGAGCTCTACAGAGAAGATGGTAGTCCCTATGAGGAAGCATCATTTCAGGATGAGTCGGTGACATCAGCACCCAACCGACTATCCACCATCGGTAAGTGCTCGTAAAACTACCTTGTGAATTTTGCAAATTTCAAATTTATGAATTTTTGTAGCTTTTATAGCCCCTTCCATTTTGAATCACATCTAGGATTCCGGATCGCAACCTATAAATCCTGTGTCGCATCTTGTATTTCTCAGATCGCATCCAATTTTTCCAGATTCTTGCGTCGTATCTAGGATACCCTGGATCGCATCCCTTTTTCCTTTTTTTTGTCTTTATTGTAGTTGAAATTCATCAGTGTGTCATACCCTGTCAGTTTAGGCTTGCACCTTGTATTTAGGGTCACATCCCATATTTTAGGGATTGCACCCTATAAAATCCATCGCATCCTGTATTTCCAGGATCATATCTGGTAAAATGGATTGCACCCTTCTATTTCAGAATCGCATTTGGTTAGGAGACTTAGAAATTTAATCTTTTTGACCAGTTGGCATGCCGCGAACTTGGAATCATTTAGCTGATTAGGAGTCTACCCCTTTGTTGTAGATAGGATACTGATGCATTTTCATTTGTGTCGAAAATAGACCCAGTTTGAGGTAGTCGCATTTCGTGACACTTACCCTGGTCGTGTGCTTGCATTATCTAGATTGCTTTCGGATGATGAGTAGACTACCGTGATCTGATGCAAATTGCATTTGTTGATGGGTTTACCCAAGATCAGGGTAAACTATGGGTTGTTGACTGCTCTTGCTGAGAGATGGCACTTAGAGCATAACACCTTTCATTTTCTGACTGGTGAGATCATAGTGACTCCTGAGGATGTCTGGTGGATACTTTGGGTGCTGATGATCGGGCATGAGGTGCAATTTGAGTCGACGGCAGCCGTGGTGATTGGTACTGCAAGTAGATATTTCCAGGATGATACCATTGACCAAAGATATATGCCTTGGGACTACATGGTTGATCATTATGATCAATTATCTGTGTATTTAGCAGGTCTGGTAGGTAGCATCCTGATGCCAAATAGGGGTCAGCATGGATTTATGGTTTGTTGGGTAGATATGATAGAGCAGATGGTTACCCACCGACAGAGATTTGCATGGGACAATTGAATTTTATCGCATATGTACCAAGAGCTTCATGAGATAGTTTACCATTATACTCAGAGTATGACCGTTGGGATTCTTATTCTTCAGATCTAGGCTTGGGAGCACATCCCTATGACATGGCCAATTGTAGATAGATAGAGGGAAACAAAGCAGCCTTATGTTTATATGTATGCATTCCTCCTTCAGTAGCCCCATCTGGGCAAGGTTGAGTACTAGCGTCGTTTGTTCGATGATATGGTTGAGGTCATTTGGCAACCATATTTAGATTGTGAGGATTGGACCTCGGATGCACGATAGGTACCCTTTCTATTTCAGAGCTGATATCTCATTGGCAGGACCAGATATGTGGTAGAGTGATTCATCCATACCCGAGTGCTGAGATAGTACGGTTGTTGTCGAGGAAGGATATAGGATATCACTATGTATGCACAGTTCTGAGATGAGGCAACATTATGGGGTGCTTATTTATAGTATGCAACAGCACACCAGGAGATCTGTGATATGGTCAGAGTAGACTGGGATCTCTAACTTGATGCTGTTGATGCAAGTGTCTCTGATGGATATGCGGCGAAGATGCTTTAGTACCCATTTCTGTGTTTCTCTATTCCTAAGGAGGTCATTTCTCGCATAGAGGATCCATTAGATTATGATCCTAATGATTAACCTATCAAAGGTAGGAGAGGAGCATAGAGAGATAGGGCTTCTGGTAGAAATGGAGGTCATGATAGTGGTAGGGATGGTAGAGATTGTAGGCATCCTCCTCCTGATGATGGTCATGATGGAGATGATAGGGGTGGTGGTGGTGAGGCCGTCGATATAGGTGGTGCCAGTGGTAGTGGGAGGAACCATAGGTTTAGATTTGTAGCTCCTTAGAGAGATCCTAGTCCATTGCTTACAGGAGAGTAGCAGCGACAGAGGTGGTAGGGGTCACAGGATAGACCATTAGACAAAGGACAAGATAGGCCTCAGGGCTAGGATACGGGTAGAGATGGAGATCCTCTTTCTAGTTGTGAGCAGGAGAGAGAGCAGCTCTGAGGTAGGATTATTGCTTTAGAGTCCCGGGTCACCACTGCAGATGCCTTATTGGTAGATAGGGATACACAGATTGAGCGGCTGAGAGTATAGAGGGATAGACAGGGTGAGATGCTCAGAGCAGAGAGAGATGCACATGCCTGGATGGTAGTTCATCAGGGACAGAGGGCCACTTATTATTATGCCCTTTATCATGCAACAGTGGCGGAGGATCAGAGAGCACCTTCCTTTTCATGATTGGCTCAGCAGTCAGAGGGGGCCATGCCACCTCCAGTAGCTCCCTTTGTACCACCTCCTCCTCCTCCTCCTAATCAGGGAGAGGGGACAGGGCAGAGTTGACATTGTGTACCATCTTTATGACATGTGTATCTTTGAGATTACATTTGTATATCTAGATCCTGTTGAGATCCATTTTTTGTATATGACATTTATACATGTATATCTAATTCATTCGGCTTCACTGATACTCTGATACTCTCTATGCATACTGTTCCATTTTTTATCTGTACTATGTTGTGATATATATATCTGATGCAGCTTCTTGATTCTGACATGTTTCATGAGTTACCTTTTCTTTTATAGATGTGGTAGATGCATTTTTGCACATGTGATGATATCTTGGTCTCTTTATGAGTTAGATTTAGACATCATTTTTTATTTGATTTAATTACTGATATAAATATGTTTTAAAAGATATGCATGTGAAAATGTAAATGTCTATTTCTTTTGATTTTCCTTTATGCAAAATGGATGTATGGATGCACTTTAGGATGAAAAAGTAAAAATGCAATACATGGATGCTTTATTTTAGTATTTTCATGTTTCTTCTTTTCATGAATGCAAAATGTATGCTATGGATGTGCAACAATAGATATATCAGTAATATGGATGATGTAATTAACTTGATTTTTAGAAGAAGAAAAATTGAATTAATTTAGAGCTCAAAATGCCTTTAATGCTTCTCCTTTCTTGTTTATATTCCATGCAATTTATCAAAATGTAATGATATGCAGACTCTTAAGACTTTGTCACTGATATGCAAATGCATAGCTTTTTATCATCATTGGACACTTTTCGAAACGGATACCACCTGATAGTACAATCATCACTAATACCCACTAATATTATGATAATATGAATACTATGTTTTATTGAAATGTCAGAAATAGACTTAGGCATCAAGGCATAAAAGCCAGGATAACAAAATAGTCACCTTCCTTTTAATATACCAGATTTTGATTAAGGCAAGATATTGGACCCGCAATGACCTTGAAAATTCATATCCTTGGGTACATTATGATTCATATACCTTAGTAAGAATCTGGATCTGAAAAAAGACAAGGAAATTGTTTCAACCTCACCATAGTTTACACATAATGAAGATCGAGATATATGTGGCTATCCACCCCCAGTGGCAGCTCTTACCATAAACATCTAAGTTAGGTGAAATTTATAGGATCATTTGGAACAATCACCATACGCAGAAAATGAAAACATTATGTCCCCTATCCTTGTGACTCTTTGTCTTTGCATAGACATCATTGAGTAACTAAGAAGACATAATAAATCATCAATTGTGAATCAATCAAATAAAATTTATAATTACTTAGATGCCCCTAGTTGAAAACATCATTAGGACATGAAAGAATCATAATCAAACCAATATCACATTGTGTGTTTTAAGTAGCACTTGTTCATTCATCTATCAAACACAGTAAAGATTCATCAATCAGAAAATTGGAATAAAATCAATATGGTGTTCCATGTCTGTGAATTGATAGGATAATCCATTCATGTTTGCGATCCAATATAGCTGTGTAGGAACGCTGTCACTGTAAAAGTCGTGTCTAGATTTGTGATGTTTGAAAAGAAATCCTTGTGTTGGAAAGTGATATTTGTTTTTCATGCATCAAGAAACATTGTGTTTGTGAGGAAAACCATCCTAGAGCAACCTAGAAACCATAACCTACCATACTAGCAAAGATGCCCCCAGTGTCGAATGACTTATTCCTAAGATGTAAATGCAGACAAATCCCAAGCGAGGATAAGATAGTCATTTAGGAAATGAAGTCAGCGTATTGAGCATAGGAAAAATTATGAAGGCCTAGTATTAGTAATGCATCGATAGATGGAGCGCAGAACACAAGTGATGCCTGATTGCCAGGTTTTCACCACTTGGCAAGATTATTTTTCTTTCTTTTTGCTACCAAGATGCCTATTTTACCAGGTGCTCATCAAGGCACTTTTCTCTTTTTCTATTTTTTTTCTTTTTTGAATGTTTTTTTAGTATCAAGGCGCTTGTTTGCTAGGTTTTCACCAAGGATACCCCTTTTGTAGGATCTTTTTCCACTATTTTTGGATTTCTTCAGGATCAATTTTCTGAATGTTTTTGGTATTTTGTAAAAAAAAATTGTTGTACAGACTCTGCTAGCCAATCATCAAGCGTAGAACTGCTTCAAATGTAGAGTATTGATAGGATATGGAATAACATCTCCTTCAGGTGTAGACAGTTGATAAGCTTCAGTCCCAAAAGTAGCAGTGATAACATATAATCCCATCCAATTAGGTTCAAATTTTCCATTATGTTCTCTGTTAGGCTGGTTCTTAGGATTCTCTTTTAAGACGAGATTGCCCACTTCAAATTTGCATGGTTTGACCTTCTTTTTGTAGCCTTTTGACATATGTGCTTGATACACTTTAAGGTGATCAAACGCTTGTTGTTTTCACTCATCTAGTAGGTCCAGAGAATTCACCCTATCTATGCGGTATTGCTCATCAAAAACAAGACCTTGTAAAGATACTCGCAAAGATGGGATTTCAACTTCAATCGGTAAAACTGCCTCAGTGCCATAGATGAGGGAAAATGGTGTGACTCTAGTTGGTGTTTGGACGCTTGTTCTATAGGCCCATAGTGCCAGATTCAGTTGTAGATGCCAATCTCTACCAGACTTACTTATAGTTTGGTGTAGGATCTTGATAATATTCTTGTTGGATGCCTCAGACTATCCATTACCTTGAGGATAATAGATTGAGGAGCAATGTTGAGTGATATGCAACTATTCACAAAGGTCATCAATGTCTTGATTTTCAAATTGGCCCTCATTGTCTATTACAATTGAAGAGGGTATCCCATATCTACAAATAATGTAGTTCAAAATGAACATAGCCACCTTTTTTCCAGTGGCTTTGATTAGCGGCATGGCCTCGACCCACTTTGTGAAATACTAGTGGCCATAATGATGAACTTGTGTCCATTTGAAGATTTGGGATATATTTGTCCAACCAAGTCAAAGGCCCATTGCTAAAATGGCCAATGTGTTATAAAAGGTATGAGTTCTCTGGCAGGAGCATGGATAAGATTTCCATGTGTCTTGCATTTAAGACATGCTTTTGAGAACTGAATAGCATCTCTCTCCATGGTAGGCCAATAATACCCTACTCTGAGCAGTTTCTTTGCTAATGAAAAGTCATTTGAGTGTGATCTACATACACCTCCATGGACTTATTTTAATGCTAGATTAGACTCTACAAGTTCTAAACACTGAAGAAGTGTACCATCGAGACTGCGTCGATATAGGTTGTTAGTTATGAGGACGTAATGCAATGCTGTCCTAATCAGGAATCTTTTCTCATTTCTGGATAGATTATTAGGGATAGTTTGGTCAAAGAGGTAAGCAATGATATTGGCATACCGAGATTGGTCTGGGGTATTCAAAGCACATATTATCTAGTATTCAGGGGTATGAAATGCAGGATAGGATAGTTCTTCCACCCAGAAGTCATAGCGAAATTGATGTTCTTCTAGTTGTAACATAGATGCCAAGGTAGCCATAGCATTTGCAGCTTTGTTTTCTGATCTTGGTATCTTTTGGAAGGTGACAAAGACAAAGTATTTCTTCATGTCATCAACTAGTTGCTTGTAGGGCATCAACTTCTCATCTTTTGTTTGATACTCCCCATTGACTTGATTGATAATTAGTTGGGAGTCACCATATACGTGTAACTCTACAATCTTCCATTCCATAGCTAGCTTAAGGCCATTTACCAATGCTTCATATTCTAAAATATTGTTGGTGCCTGGAAACATCAGTTTGTAAGATTTGGGAATCTTGTAGCCATGAGGAGTTATGAATAGGACCCCTGCTCTAGAGCCTTGTTGAGTAAATGAACCGACAAAGTACATCTTCCATGGATATTTAGTTGGATGCATGTTTGTCTCATTAGGGAATTCAATTAGCAAAGGTTCATCATCCTGAAGTGGTGAATCTGCCAATAGATCTGCAAGGACCTATCCTTTGATAGCTCTCAGTTCTACATATTCAATATCAAACTCACTTAGAATCAGGACCCATTTCGCCAAATGTCCTGTTAATGTTGTTCTGTTCAAGAGGTACTTTAGAGGATCAATTTTAGTAATGAGCTTCACTATATGAGAGAGCATGTAGTGTCTTAATTTTTGTGATGCGAAGACAACTGCTAAGCATGCTTTTTCAATAATGCTATAATTGATCTCATAGGCGACTAGTGTTCTACTAATGTAATAGATAACTCTTTCTTTCTTGGTCTCATCTTCTTGTGCCAACAATACTCCTAGGGATGTAGCTATAGCTAAAATGTATAGGAGTAGGGGCTTTCCATGAATAGGTTCCATAAGAATAGGAGTAGCTAGGTATCCCTTTAACTCTCTGAAGTTTGCTTCACAGTGTTCATCCCATTTGAAGGTAACCCCTTTATGTAGTAACTTAGTAAAGGGTTGTGCCCTATCTGCAAGTTGGGACATGAATCTCCTGATGGACTAAAGTCTTCCTTGTAGCATCCTCATTTGACATATGTTACATGGAGGAGCCATCTCTAGTATAGCTTTAACTTTAGCAGGGTCTACCTCAATTCTGTTTGCTGAAACAATGAATCCTAGGAGCTTTCCTGATTGGACCCCAAAGGCACATTTCTTTGGGTTGAGCCTAAGTTGAAACTGCTCCATTCGATCAAATATTTTTCTTAGGTTAGCAATGTGAGTACCTCTTTCTTTGGATTTAGCCAATCTTTCATCCACGTAGATGTCCATGTTCTTGTGCATCATGTCATGAAATATTGTTGGCATGGCTCTTTGATATGTTGCACCGACATTCTTTAACCCAAAAGGCATGACATTCCAGCAAAAGGTGCCCCATGCGCATGCAAATGTCATTTTCTCCTAATCTTTAGGGGAAATTTTGATTTGATTATAGCCTGAGAATCCATCCATTAATGAATACATATGGAAGCCTACTGTAAGGTCTATGATCATGTTAATGTTAGGTAGAGGGAAGTCATCTTTCGGACATGCTTTGTTCAAGTCTCTAAAGTCCATACAGATCTTGATAGATTTATCAGATTTAGACACGAGGACCACATTGGATATCCATCTTGCATAGGCAATGACTCTGATAAACCCAACTTTCAATAACTTTTCTAGTTCTACTTTTACCAATAATGCAACATGAGGATGCATCTTTCTAAGTTTTTGTTTTACGGGCTTGATCCCGGGAGCTATAGATAAGTGGTGCATGATGAGATTAGGATCTAGCCCTGGCATATCAGTATAAGACCATGCAAATTTAATCTTCATCTTTTTCAGGAACTCTGTGAACTGTGTCTTCTCTCTTTCTAATAAAGATTGTGCAAGGTGGACTATTTAAGGATTTTCAACAGTGCCCAAGTTTACTAGTTGTGTTGGTTCAATCAGTACTAAAGACCTTTCCTAAAAGTGTTTGGGGAGGATATCAAGAGTCTCATCCTTTGTCACCTTGGAGAGGTTTTCACCATTGGATGCATCTTTTTTCTTTACTATTTTTGGATCTGATACTGCCACAAAGTGGTTTTCACCATCAGTCCTCTTTTTCTTTTTTTTCTTTTTTTAGTTTTTGACTAAGAAACCTGATATCCTCCTATGACATGTTCTCGCTCCTTTATTTGGTGGAAGAAGGGTAAGGTTCACAAGCATTGAGATAACAAGCTAGGGTGTGGTCATTAGGAAAGCTGAGGATAGGAGTGGGATCTGTTTTAGTCCAATCAATTAGGTCTGGAAGTACCAATGTTAGGGAGTCAGTCTCTGGAAAGGATAGCATTGTGTTAGCATCAAGACCATTAACCGACATGACACGATCTATTAAGTTAATTTATTCAATATTTAGATCAATAAGAGTGAGATCGTCATCAAAAGGGTCATTTTTAGTCATATCCCAACCGAAATCTAGCGACTCGTCAGTAGAAATCTCATCATCATCTCTCCGTAAAAGGAGGCTTCTTGCTTGTAGCCTATGAAATTCTTCCAGAGTTATGTATTCACCATTTTCTCCATCAATGATCGGGGGAAGGAACTCTTCTTCTGTTTTAGGATTATCATTGTCATTGGGAGGAGTGTCAAATTGTTTACGAGGAGCTGAGGGAGGTGCAAACATGTGAATTGTATCTATTCCAATATCTTCAGTGGCAACAGATAGCTCTTCCCATTCATAGTCATGAGAGTTAGTAACTTCATCATCAGATTTTTTCAAGTACTTAGTAATGGTTATTTGATGTACCTGGTTATCCATCTGTAGATCAAAGTGTGGTAGCTCTAGGACATGTGAAATTGTGACCAATTTCCCCTAGTTAGGATGTAAATCCTATTGTCGAGGTGTCTCTTGAGTAATTGTTGCTATGGTGTCTCCTACCTCTTGAATGAGAGGTTGTGCTAGTAAAGGGGTGTGAAGATCTTGTGGTATCTCAAAGCTGGGTACGTAGCATTCTCCTTGGTAGTTGGGGTCTTGTGTGCCAATATGTAACAATCTTTCATAGGACCACTACTCTAGTTCATCTATTTCATCACTCCCTTTATCTGAGTGTGGAATCTCTTTTGAAGCAGGTTTATCAGTTTTAGTATTAAAACCCAGTCCTATTTTATCTCTGGTATTATGAAACTCCATGGGTATAGGTTCAATAAGCCCTCGTCCTGTGTCATTTAGAGGTTGTTTTCCTTTGTAACCCATTTGTGTGAGGAAATCATATCCCTTTCCATACTGTTCTGGGGATATCTTCACATGTTTGACCTCAGCTTCAACTGGTTCTCCTTTCTAAAGCCAGTCCAAGACTGCCTGTTCTTCTGTGTTATCTGAAGAAGATGTGGATGCCTTTACCATGCTAGTTTCTTTGTGTACTTGTAGCTCCTTGAATGCTATAGGTGTGAATGTTGATGAAGTTTTTCTGTAGGATCTTGGTGACACCAAAATTTCTGTCAGTGAGGGAGTAAGGTCCAGCTTGTACTCTCCCATACCTGTTTCTTCAAATTTCAAGGTTTTGCTAAAACTCTTCATAACCATGTCATTGGTAGTTTCAGGAGCACTTGCATCCATGGCCTCCATGTTATGTGGGATCATCCTACCTGCTTTGATATTGTTGTAAGTGTAGTTAGAATCTGCAAGAATCGTCACTTCCACCCCATTATGTGGGAACTTTATGCATTGGTGATAAGTGGATGGGACAGCTTGCATTTCATGAATCCATGGTCTCCCTAACATGATGTTGTAGGCCAATGGTAGATCTAGAACTTGACATATGATGTTCCTCTCAAACGGTCCGACTCTGATAGGTATAAAAATAAGACCTCTTGAGGATATTTCTTCCTCATCATAAGCTTTGATGGTTATCTTGCTTCTAGAGTCAATTGTTTGTTCTGAGAGACCTAGTCTCTTGATTAGATCTAGTATACATATATTCAATCCTACGCCTCTATCTATCAACACTCATCTAACACGAGATTTATGAATAAGGACTTCGATATGGAAGGGTTGATTATGTGGATGGGTCAATGATTTGTCATCCTCTTTAAAAAAGGAGAGGTAGTGTGACGTTGAGATGTGACTGACCATCGCTTGGAATTTGTCTATATCAATATCCTTTGGGATGTTAGTAGCATGTAGAGCCTGTTCTAGGATTTCCCTATGTACTGTGGATATCTTGAGCAACTCAAAAATGGAAATTTTGGCAGAGGTTCATTGCAATTGGTCAACCAAGTCATATTTTGCTCTGGGAATATTAACCACTTGTTTTGATGCTAGTTTAGGAATAGATACAATATGAACCTTAGATGTGGATGTCAGTTTTGGAGGTCCTTTGATTATAACCTGTGCTTGGCTCTATGTTACAACATTTGAGTGGAATGAGACACCTTTGATTGTGACCACATTGATGGATTCGGTTTTAATGTCAAGCATATTGATCACATTGTCATTTTTGGAATAGGTGTAGTTTACCTCATTACTCTT
>MU224345.1:365554-381368 GCA_018584345.1 Thuja plicata
TTAATTCCTAGCAAATTAATCATTTTTAGCCATGTATTTGATTGATTTTGATTTTGGCTAAAAGTAAATAATTTAGTGATTTGATCACTTTAGGAGATTAAATTGATTTCAAAAGAATTATACCAAGTAGTAATAGGGTCATTTGGACATAACTGGGGGTATGATCACACTTAGGGAAAATAGGGTCCATAGTTGGAACAGACCAAATTCAGGTGGTTACACTTATATGGTTAAGAACTAGGATAAAATTTTCAAGTGCTCTCCTACAATTTTTTATCAAAACAATCAAGATTAAGTTTCAAATATCCTAGGGAATTTTGAAGGAAATCTTCTCCATTCTATAAATATTCTCTCCCGTGATGACCAAGTATATTTTTCAATCAAGAAAGAAGATCCTTTTGTCCACCTACATGCATTTCATCCATACATTCTTAAAAGCAACATTCTATCAAGCATGACAACATTGAAGAACTAAGATCTCGACATTCATAGATCCATGCATTTGTGAAGCCATCCTTGATTCCTTCCTACATTCCAAGATTAAAAAATGTAGTTCAAGAAATATTCAAGCATCTTCATAAATATGTACGATCTCAATATTAGTTTATGAAGGTATATTCATTTACAAGGTGGATCTAATATTTACCTTTACAGTTACATACTTTCCTTTTATGCAATTTCATTTATATTTTAAGGTTGATTACTAAATAGGAGTTTAACCAAGGCAAACCCCTTTCAAAACAACAATTTCTTATTTTTCTATGTGGAGGGATAGGTGACAAACCTACCATTCTAGATCTAGAAAGTACAAAATCTGATGGATTATTTGTGAAAGATTCAGGAAAATTGTAGGGTATACAGTGGGAAGTATAACTATACTGAGGTACAGAATGCCTAGGCACCCTTTGTATTCCATAAAAATTTCAAATTTAAATCCTAGTTTAATTTTGTAGTGTAGTTTATATTTTTGTTCATTATAGGTTTTTGTATAATAAATGCCTTTCTATTTCTGTTGAAATTTGGAATTTCATATATTTTTCCATCTATCTTGTATTAGTCAACCATATTCCCTAAAATATAACTCTTCCCAATTCATTATCAGTGAAGAATTACTGATCCATTTAGTTATTAAGTCCTAATCTAGCCTAATTGGGTCATCTTTCTTCAAATTGTGCAATTAGGAAAAGGTGGATTTCACCCCTATACCTTCATCATATATCCATCCTTTTTCTTATTGTGCAACTTTATAAAGATATTTTAGTTTGCTTTGAATAAATCTCCACAAAATTGATTTTCTCCTCAATCTCTTAAGTTGTTTTTCTTGAAGGGAATCAATGATGATTGTATTAATGCATTAAACTTAATGGTAAGTAGAGATATTACTTAGACAACTTTTGAATATATGTGCAATTTGTCTAGAAACTATCCAATATCGATGTTGAAGAAGAATAGGAGAAATTGACTGTTGTCTACTTCTAAATATTTAAATGGTGTCTCTTGTGTGGAACTTAGTAATCTATTGGAAAATATGAAGGAGGAAATAGTTAGCCACATGGAAACACAATTGGATACATTGCATATTAACATAAGCAAGTGGCACTTGATGTTGCACTTACTAAATATCACCCACATTGTCGACAAAACAAATCAACTTGCAATTATAATAAAGTGGCTTCTATATCTGATGGGAAGTTCTCACGGATAGAGTTTCACGCAGTTGAGCACAATCAAGGACAATTATTATACATTTCTCAATGAAAACCATGGTAGTAGAGACAAGGTATACCTTAAGATCCACTATCCTCTGGTAGCATGTTACTTGGATTCAATCAAAATACTATGGGATGGAATACTTAATCATGGAGAACCAAAAATAAACCATAGTAGGGTAGTTCCAACTATAATTGCACACAATAGTAAGGAGGATGACCTAAAGCATCTCAGCTTCAAACACCTAATTATAGTCAGTGGCAAGAATCCCAAAATCCATGCTCATAACCATGGAGGGGAAACTATAAATGGGCACTAACCAATATTCCTTTCCCACAACCACAACAAAATTAAATCCACAACTTTCTTTAATGCCTAATATAGTTCCTTGATAACAATCCATAATGCCAAGATAAAGCTCACCTACCTCTATCCAGCTAAGAGCCCCACATTCTCCTGCTCAACCTATAACCAATCCTAATAATAAGCCTCTCTAAAAATCTTATTCTAACAATGTCACTCTATACCTAACCTATACGGTTGAGATTAGTGATGTCCATCTCCATTATAGAAAGACTCTTGGTAGACATACCACCTCTCAAATTACTGAAATATCTGATGATGAGTCAGAAATAGATGACACTAACCAAAGGACAATAAGAGTCTATCCCTATCCATGATAGTTCAACTAAGTATCCTCCATTTCTAGGACTTCTAACCACCCAAAAGTATCATCTAGAACCAACATTGGAACTGTTAGGGAAACTTAAAGATATATTAGTCAAAATACCACATCTAAGGTGTCAAGGATGTTCTCATTTACACCAAGGGTATTGGAGAATTGTACCTTAAAAAGATAGGTAGGAAAAATGAGATCCATATACTATACATGTTATAGGCCAATTGGTTATATCATGCTCGATCCTAGTTGTTCCTAAATACATAGACCCTGGTAGCCTAGTTGTGGATGTTCACATCAATGGTATTCTCATAAAAAATACCCTAATTGATTTAGGTGCATCCATCAATGTCATGACTAAGGAGGCCATGAACACTTTTTAACTATGTAATATAAGGTCAACCCGAACTATTTTGTAATTGGTTGATAGGTATACTATTAAAAAAGGAGTCATGGGGGACTTGATTATCATTATAGATACATGGGAATATCATGTGAACTTCATTATTTTATATCATAAAGCTAGTTTAGGAGGATTTCTAGGTAGGTCATGGTTGGCTATAGTGGATGCCTTCACTATTTGTTGATCTAGTAACATGAAAATATCTAATGGGAAAGGAACCAAGAAGTTAGTTCTTTACCCACCAACTCACCGCATGCTAATAATGAGCAACTTATTTGGCCTTTGATGGAAGAGAAAGAATAGTACTCTCTACAAGTATTGATGATGATAGAGAGGATTCCAATGCTTGATAGTCAAGATGAAGATGATATTATTTCTCACATTTTCTAAAATTCTTATATATTAGATCTAGAGGAGGAGGAATTTCTTAGTTTTTTAACTTGCTCGCTTTTCAGTTTATTGTCTAACAATGATGCATTTGAAGTAGCTATAATTTATGATATATGGTCCATTGATTCTAGCCTCAACATTATCAGACTGGATGTTGTATATGCTATGAATTCCTCCAATGTTTTGGAAATTACTCCAGGGAAGACATTGAATATCAATACATATTTGACTACCACATAGCGCACAAATCTTCTTAATATATTGCAATATCATACTTCTTATTTTGCATGAGATTACAATGACATGATAGGAATAGACCCAAGTTTGTGCATGCATCACATGTACATAAATAAAGGATGTAGACTAGTAATTCAACTTGAGAGGTGAATGAATCTAATATTAAGGGACAAGGTGAAGACTGAATTGTAGAAGTTGTTAGATGCATGGTATATTTATCCCATCCCTAAGAGTGAATGGGTATCACATTTGGTTATAGTTCAAAATAAGAGAGGTAAGTGAATAATTTGTGTTGATTATACATAACTAAATGTAGCTACTAGGAAGGATCATTTCCCATTGACATTTGTCTATTAAGTTCTATATTCACTTTCAGGAAAAAGATACCTTTCCTTTCTAGATGGGTTTAGTAGTTGCAATAAAATTAGAATATCTCCTAACGATCAAGATAAAACTACCTTCACCTACTCATGGGGGACATATGCCTACTCAGTTTTACCATTTGGCCTAAGTAATGCCCCAAATACATTTCAAAGAGATATTCTTAGCATATTTTCTGATTATGCATGATCGGTTCTATTAAGGTATTAAAAAATAGGTAGTTACCATGACTCGAGGATTGGACGTCTGACCGAGTAGCTATCCTCCTTTATAGAAACTCATTTAATTTATCAACCCAGGGACGTATTACTTGAAACAAGCCAGAAAAGTATATGCACCAAGGATTCTTACTCAGACCACACTATGGTTGCAGGAAACAAATTGCTTTGAAAGGAAACTACTCTATAGCTGCAGGAAATGAATGTTGGAAAGGAAATGCAGAAGTGAAAAAGTTGAAGGAATACTACAACTTGGAAACACAAAGACTTGAAAACACAATTATAATGCTTCAACAGTTTTTTCACTTTGGCTGAAGGAAGTACTAGACTGTCCTGCCACTTTGGCTACAGGAGTTGTGTTAACACCAAAATTATGATACCAAGATGTAGGAAACTAAAACTACATGCAAATTATTCTAACTAGCTAACACAGATTCCTCACCAAGTGGGCCCCCTTGATTGAGTATCCAAACTCAATTACACTGAACTAAAGATCAACACTTCATCTGCTATTGATTGAAAAAGTGAGTTACAAGATTCATAACAACTATAAAATAATAGAATGTAAACTATAACTGATAACACTCTCCTTCTCACATAGGAGCAGAGATTTATTTAAAGAAGGAAAAAGATCTAACTACTAACTAATCACGCCATAGAGATAGGCAAAGATTTTATTACAATCCTACCAAACATAAAGGGAAACAATAATTTTGGAGATAGAATAGGTCCAGAAAAGAGGAAATAACTGCTTTTGACAACAAATCAAACTTCCCACTCTCTCCTATATTTCTTCAGAGAATTCATTATGTTGCCTCGGTCTTTGCTCAACTGCTGCCACTTTTATCACCCCGGATCCACTTGCTGGTGTCGTGCTTGATGTTCCTTCGTGTGAACCTATTGTAAGACCAGGTTGAGTGTCTAACGCATGGGAACATTTTACCTTGTCAAGGCGACAGTTGCTATATTGATGCATTGCACTTCAGATGTTAGGATAGAGACATTTATGATAATCAACACCAAAATACGCATGCATCATTCATGTTCAAACAACTATTTCATTCATAGAGATATAACCATAATTCCAAAGTAAATAACATAGCATATTCATCCAAGCATAGTATATTTAAGTGTGTTTTAACCATAACATAGGTCTGGTGGTAGCATGCCACATAATAGAAAATATGAGTATATGAGTATAAAGTATTTGAGAAAGTATGTTAAAATAGGGAAAAGGTGCTAGCAAAAGATATCCTAGGGCATCTAAAATATGGCATTAATATGTCTCATCAATGCACATGACACCATGAAAATATACATGGATGATTTTAAAACATATGGTAGTTCATATGATGAATCATTAGATAACTGGGAGAAGGTACTGTAAATATGCCAGGGCAATAACTTTTCCTTAGGCCATGAGAATTTTTTTATAATGATGGATGAGGGTTTTGTTCTTTGACAATTTATCTTATCTCAAGGAATAAAAGTTAATCTTGCTAAAGTGGAAATCATTCAAGATTTACTAGTACCACAAAATTAGTGAGATGTTAGAAGGTTATTGGGCCATGCAGGTTACTAAAAATGTTTTATCAAGTACTTTAGTAAGATAGTAGCTCCTTCGTACACACTACTAAAAAATGATTCTAAATTCGAATGGTTTAATGATTGATAGCAATCATTTGAGTCCCTCAAGAAGGCTCTAACTCAAGCATCGGTGTTACAAGGACTGAGTTGGAATATTTCA
This sequence comes from Thuja plicata, assembly GCA_018584345.1. Lineage (NCBI taxonomy): Eukaryota > Viridiplantae > Streptophyta > Pinopsida > Cupressales > Cupressaceae > Thuja > Thuja plicata. Next base: position 371,320 of record MU224345.1, read on the forward strand.
TTCCACATACACACAAATGTATCTAATTTTTCAATAGGAACTTGGGACAAAAAGAGGTCAATTTGTAGTATGTTATATATTATATTAGTAAAATATACAAGGAGGAAAGGTAAATTATACTATCACAGAGAAAGGGATACTTGTTTTTATATATACTATCAATAAGTTTAGACACTATATTTTAAATTTATCATATTGTTTTCATGCTAACCATGCATACATTAAACATATTATGAACAAACTAGTTGTCAATGGATGTTTGGTTAGTATATGGCTCTTATTGTTACAAGAGTTTGATATTACAATTATGGACAAACCAAGGAAATCCAGTGTGGTAATAGAATTTCTAATCAGATGATCCAGTCATAGATGATTCATTCTTAGATGAACATTTATTTTATCTTACTACTTATGATCCATGGTATGCAAATATTGTTGGAATAATTGAGAGGGGGGGGGGGTGAATCAGTGGCCTTAAAAGTAATTCCAAAAGATCCAACCAAAAACTTGTCTCTCAAATATGATGTCTTCAATTATCTTACAGTACCAATGTCATCAAGATGTATGCAATAAATAATCTTAACAAATATAAACTGCTCGGTAAGATATAATGTTTATATTTTCTAAACTTTACCGAGTAGCAAAAAATAAACTTAGTATTAACTGACCAATCCAGTTTCAATAATGTGTAAAACAAAATATCAATGCAATGAAACATATACACATTTGAAACATAGATTTTAATGTGGAAACCCAATATGGGAAAAATCACCTGGGACCGGTAACCCAAAATATTTTTCACTCTTCTGACATGAGCTTGGTTAAGAGACAACCTTTTTAAAGGTTACAATACACACTATTAAGTGCAACCTTGTTAGAGGATTTAAAACCAATAGTTTGTCTTTTGACCTAGCACTCACTATGTTGTCAACAAGAAAACCTTTTGATACTCTTGAGTATCTCAACACAATAAGGACTATTAAATGTTGGAAAGTTGACTATACTGAATTATATGACTCTATTTAGTGTTTTAATAATGGTAACAAATTCATATGAAGCTTTGGAGTCAGCACACATTATCAGAAGATCAGAAATTGGCTAAGTACAGAAAATAGGATAGAGCAAGGAGTTATAGTTTTGATTAGCGTGTGTTCATTTATTATAAAAATGATATGTGCCTTTGAATATAACCTTATGAGTATGTTTACATGCTAATTCTAAGATATCATGATCAGATATGCAAGTATGAAGAAGATACAGCCAGTTGAAGAGGTACATCTAGTGAATGCCAGAACAGGACAAAGATCATGGAAAGAGCCGATAGAGATTGTTTTAGCATGGAAGTTGCACTCATCCTTAGGACTTGTGCCTTTAGATTAGTCATTTTTAGTAACCTAAAAATCTATGGTTAAAAGCGCATGACTTGATTCATCTGAGATAATTAGTTAGATCTATTTTGGTGAAGCGGACTGTGTGAAAAGACATGTCTATTCGGTTTAAGTAAAGCAGTTATAATTAATGTTAAGCCAACCTAATAAAGGGTTGTGTGGTTATTTAAGTGATCAATATAGATGGAAAAAGGTTTCCTAAGGCTAACATATTCATTTCCTTTGAGGAAGTACTTATAGAAGGTCATTTGTGATGGGAAAAGTTGCGGAAGCCAAAGATAAGAAAAGCAGAGCACAGTGTAAAAGCAACAAAGCTATATCTGTCATATGTTGATGATATATATATTGAAGTAGAAGCATTTAGAGTGAAGACAATATTTTTGTATAGATCAACAAGAGGTTAAAGCGTCAGCGCACAAAAGGAACTGATCAGACAAGCAGTGTCACAGCAGCAGTTCACCTTGCAGATACAGTGTGTATCGAAGATCTAGAAGGTTGTAGCCTTCACCACTTGAGAAGTGTGCTCTTGGATAGTGAGTCCTTGGATAGTTAGTCCACCACCCCTAACAAGGTTATTTTAAAAGACTCCTAATAGGGTTCGACCCTTAACAAGGTCACTGTACTTCATGTATTGTAAAGAAAACTCCTAACAGGGTTAAGGATCTTCTAACAAGGATCATAAGACACTAGTACATAATATTTGTGGGTACTAATTCCCACCGGGGTTTTCACCTACATTGGGTTTCCCCATAATCATATATGGTGTTATGTGTTGTGTATATTTATCTTACTTGCATTGATATTCAAGTTGAGTACATAAGCATTAAGTAAAGATTCATATAATAAGAAAAAGTATTAATTGATAGATCACTGATTCACCCCCCCCCCCTCTCAGTGATCCTAATCCTAACATTAAATCCCACTCAGTTAAGTAGATTTTCTGAATCAATAGTTAAACTGATACAATAAATGATCTGTTCAAAATACAACTTTGATTTGCAAATATTTAGATCTATTTTTAGTCAAATAATACCTCTGTAATCAATATACACTTCATTTACTTTGATCTCTTTCTTTATTCTACTTGGTGAATGCTCTGTCCTCTATTTCTCGATGTCTGTAGAATTCCTTGTCTCTGTTCTTCAACCTATATGATCAAATCTGCATGAATAATTTTATCTTCACACAAAATATACTCGGCATTCCTCACTTTGATAATTAATTCCTTGTCTCTTTATATAGACAATATTAGCTGCTCAATCTCCTTGTTTTTATCATAGATCTCTTCTTGATCTGTAAAACTTGTCATGCATTGCTTTATCCTGTAAGCTCTCCTTTAGTTTTATTCTGTAAATCTCTCCTTGATAACTATGAATAAAACATTCTTTAAATCTCCTTCCTTACTTTAGATTAATTGATTTTTGATAGTAAAATAGTCAATCAATCAATCCCTAAATTGTAGCTCTGCTAGCTAAGCAATTTTTTCGTTCTTTAACTCCAGTTATGCTCAGTCATCAACTCCATCTATGCTCAATCATCAAATCTAATTATGCTTGGTAATCAACTTCAGTTATGCTCGGTAACACTTGCTCATTTACTATTGTGCTCGGTATACACTGTGAACTGCTCGGTGTTCACTGTCACTCAGTGTATATAGTCTTTTTATGTTTTACCGACCACATAAACTTTGTCTCTTCAGATCTTCAAGGTTATGATAATATGTGTATGAAAAATCAAACCATATCAATTTGACATTAATGACAACATAATACATTAACTGATTTAATGTCTTGCATTCACTTTTGCAGCTCGATGATCATCAACTTATCATCTTCAAACATTCAATAAGTTATAGTTCATCAATATCTCCCTTTGGTATTGATGGCAACATAATATGAAATATGTAGTATAAAACATGCCATAACATACCAAACTTATTTTTTTATAACCAATTCAAATATCTGAATCTTGGTAAGCTCTTCTAGATTATATTTAATAATTTTAATCACTACAAAAAAACTTTACCATACAACTCTCCCTGTATATTTGATTTTTTGTGTGCTCTCCCTTTCTTCATTCCCTTGAATGGATAGGTGTAGCAATTTTTTCTTTTGATTCTATCTCTCCGTTTCTTGTAGAATCTATTTTCCCTTTTCTCTCCCTTTGTGTTGTAGAATCTCTTCTCCCTGATGGATATTTCATTCATCTCCCTAATGTATATTTCATTCTCCCTGATGTATATTGAATCTTTCTCTCCTTTTGAATCTTAATCTCTTCTCCCTGATGGATATTTCATTGAATCTTTCTCTCCCTTTGACGTCAATTGCAAAAAAAATATACATCTCTGTAGTAGCCAACAATATCTCTGGTGTGTGGTTTAGATAGGTACCTTCAGCATACTGATATGTCATTACAGTCCATATGTTAGCTTGCATCAACATGATTAATCTTTTGATAATGTGTAGGATGATGCAACCTCCAAGTTAGCTTAGTGAATAGTAGATAAGGGATAAACCCCTAGTCTATTCCTCAGGTATTCAAATGTATCCTTTGGCAATGGTTTTGTGAATATATCTGCTAGTTATTCTTTGGATTGTATATATTCTAGTATTACTTGTTTCTCTTGTACTTGTTCCCTCAAGTAATGATACTTAATAGATATGTGCTTTGTCTTAGCATGCATCATAGGGTTCTTTGAAATGTGTATGCAAATTAGATTTCAACAGTTATAAATGAACTACTACTATTACAAAGTTAATAAATCTATCTAAATGCAACACAATGAAGATTACAATTGATCAAATGAAACTAAAACAAGTTTACCTTCACTTAGCCATCGTAGCTTGTCTCCATTGTCCCCTAGCCTTGATTTCTTGGATGTGTTGAGCTCTCAAATTTCCAATTGAAGATCCTTGACCAAAATGTCACCAAAGTGTGGAGATTGAGTGGATTTGTAAGCTAAATGGCCTAAAGCTTGATTATGCAACTAATGGATAATGGAATGGTATGAAAATGACTTCAATTGCTTGATTTCTTGATCTCTAGAATGCTTGAATGCTTGAAATTTACTATGGCATATTCTCTATTTTTCTCTCTATTCTCTATTAGCTCAGAAAGGGAGAATGAGGCTCCTTTTATAGGATTTTTGAGGACCCAAGCCTAGGTGGCACAATCATAGGGTGGAGATTGAAAGGTGGAAGATCCTAAGGCTGCTATTGACTTGGTTGAAGAGGTTGAGAGAAAGGGGGATGTAGTTGGAAAGTGAGAAGGAGAATAGGGTATTAGTAATAACTGAGAGGGGGGGGGTGAATCAGTGGCCTCAAAAATTTATCCTTCAAACTTAACCACCAATCAATAAACCTTAGATTATTATGTCCCTATAAGATGCATGTGATGAAATACTAATAATGATTAACTGTCTTTTGGTTTTCTCTATCAATCCTTATTCTTTCTTGATTACCAATAAGCAGTATAACTATTTACTAAAAGTCGGTAAATAAGAAGAATATACCGATCAATCTAGAGTTAGCTATGTAAGATGCAAGACAGTAAAGAAATGAATCATACACACATAACACATGAATTTTTGACGTGGAATACCTATTAAGGGAAAAACCACTGGGACCAGTACCACAAATTTTCACTCTTCTGAAGTGAGACCTGTTAGGAGCCAACCCTGTTAAAGGTTACAAACACACTGTTAAGTGTGACCTTGTTAGAGGAATTATACATAGAGGTTGTCACTTAGTATCGGGCATCTATTACTACCATCCTTGAATCAGCCTCCTTCTTAGACTGTTAATAGGTATCGGCCAAGTCCAATGCTACTTTCATGAATCAACCTTTTTGGCACTCCTTGAGATGTACCTCAATATATAGAATATTATTAAGTCATGATCGGTTAAGATACTTTATGCTTTAATGGTTAAACTGAAACACTATGACCTATTCATATTGCAACTTTGAATTACAGATTTTTAGATATATTTAAGTACATTACCTCTCTGACCAATGTATCAATTAATCCTTGTGCTCCATACTTTTTTCTTTGTGATGATGTGCTCACTGTTCGTCGATTTCTGCATAATTCCTTAGCTTGTCCTTCAGCTTTTTTGATTAGGACTGCATGAAGTTGTTCTTCATCAGTTTCTCTTTAGAATCCTCTTTTTATTCACTCCCCTTAATCCCATTCGTAAATGAATTAAGCTTGTCTCTTATATATACATGATATTCATTGTTTCTTGATTCTTGATTCTTGGCATGAAAAACAATCCACCCAATTAGATTTAAAGCATAACTCTTGATTTGTCTCATAGATATCTTCTTGCCAAATGTACAAATCATCTTTAAATCAATCACTTATCTATGGTCAAATAAAACAAAGTAGATAACCAGTTAAGTCTATTTTTAGCTCTATCAGCTAGATATTTTGTCATTTTCTAAACTCTCTATTCTGTTGGTCACCATTGCAATTAGTTGTTAGTGACAACTGACAGTTCCATCGGTGAGACTCTAGTTAGCTTCGTGATATCCATCCGTCAGGCATCATTGGAATTTTACTCATCGGGAAACATTGTCTTTAGCTCTTCGGGCAACCTTCTGACTTTTCTCATCGGGCATCCTGTGGTTTTTCTTCATTGGGAAACACTATACTTCTGATCGTCGGGTATCACTATAACTATTCTTCTTTGCTCTATCCATCGATGTTCACTTCATCGATGTTGTTTGTTGCTTAGTGAATACTTGACTTTTATGCATTGCTGAAAGCATAACCTTGGTTCCTTTGATTCTCTAAAGTCTTTGGAATTATGTACATGACCATACAGATGATATCAAGTTGACATCAATGACAACATAATACATTAACTAATTTAATGCCTTGCATTATCTTCAAGTCAACATTATCAAACATTCAATCAGTTACATGTCCTCAATCTCTCCCTTTGGAATTGATGGCAACATACTATATTATCACGCTATATTATTTCTAATACAATATGAAATACAATAGTTGAGATTCATCAAACTACCATTCTTTTTATTCTGATAACCGATAAATGTCTAACCATTGGTAAGCTCTATTTTAGCTTAGATTTGATTCTTGTAGCTCTCTATCTTCTGATATTTTGTGTTCTCTTCTTGTGTCAATTTCTCTCCCTTGATTGTTCTTCTCTTTCGATGTCATTTTCTCTTGTCAGCAACTCTCCCTTTGTATAATATTTCCAAACAATTTCTCTCCCTAAGGATATAATCTCTCCCTGTTGGAGTAATATGATAGTGAATAATCTCTTTCCCTTTCCAGAAAGATCTGATAATATGGATAATTTCTCTCCCTTTGACAACAATACCAAACAAATATCTTACAAATATCTGACATTCATGTCAAACACTCATTTCTCTCCATCCATAATATATTCCTTGAATTTCCTGTATCCATCAACAATATTCTCTGGTGCTCGATGAAGATATATACCTGTCTGTATATATACATAACTTTGAAGTTCATCTCTTTTCTTGCATCAACATTACTTATATTCTGATAATATATAGGTTGATGCAGCCTTCAGTCATTTTACTAACTGGTAGACAAGGGTTTGACCCCTAGTATTTTTCTCAAGTACTCAAATGTATCCTTGGGTAGTGACTTGGTGAAGATATCAGCTAATTATTCTTTGGATTGCACATACTCAAGTGTCACTTCCTTTGCTTGAACTTGTTCTCTCAAATAATAATATTTGATAGCAATGTGTTTAGTCTTAGCATGCATGACTGGATTCTTGGAAATTTTTATTGCACTGGTGTTATCACAATAGATAATTACTGGTTCTAAGATCTTCATATGCATACCTTCCAATAACTGTTTGATCCATGTAATATTTGAGCAATTTGCAGCAGCAACAACATACTCTGCTTTTGCAGAAGACTAAGAGATGCATCCTTGCTTCTTGCTAATCCATGTGACAAATTTGTCACCCATAAAGAATGCTCCTCCATTTGTTCTCTTTCGATCATCAAGATTTCTAGCCCAATCAGTGTCGATAAACACCTTAAGTTCAAATTTTCCTTCTCTTCTATACCATAAGCCATATTCCTTAGTATTCTTAAGATATCTTAAATTTATTTTCACAACAGTCATATGTAATTCCCTGGGGTTAGCAAAAAATATTGCAACTTTTCCTACTACATGTGCAATAGCTGGTCTAGTGTGTACAATATACATGATTTTTCCAATCATTGATCTATACAAAGTCTAATTTACCTCTGTTGTCATGTCCTCCTTTGTCAAATTACATCCAGTAGCCATCGGTGTTCCAACTTGTTTGGAATGTTCCATCTTGAATATTTTCAAGATCTCTTTAATGTATTTGGAATGTATAATGAAAATACCTTCACATTGTTGCATGATCTATAGACCAAGAAAGAACTTGATCTCTGCAAACATAGACATCTCAAATTCTTTTCTCATCTCATTAGCAAATGATTTACATAGCATATCATTGCCTCCAAATATGATGTCATCAACAAATATTTCAGCAATCAAAGTGTTAGTATCAGTATCTTCCTTCAAATAAAGATTATTGTTTTCACTAGTCCTTACAAATCCAAAACTTATAAGATAGGAGTGAAGTCATTCATACCAGGCTCTAGGAGCTTGTTTTAATCCATACAAGGCTTTATGAAGTCTACATACCATGTGTCTCTTGTCTGGATCTACAAACCCTTATGGTTTCTCAATGTATACCTCTTCTTCAAGTATTCCATTTAGGAATGCAGACTTGACATCCATTTGATATACCTTCAATCCTTTGAATGCAGCATAAGCAAGTAGTATTATTACACCTTCTAGCCTAGCAATGGGTGAAAAGGTCTATCCATAGTCAATACCTTCCTTTTGTGCATACCCCTTGCATACTAGTCTTGCTTTGTTTCTTGTGACTTCTCCATTCTCATTCAGCTTATTCCTGAATATCCATTTAGTACCGATGACATTCTTGTCATCTGGTCTTGACACAAGTGACCATGTCGTGTTCTTCTCAATCTACTCAATCTCATCATTCACATCACTTATCCATTCTTCATTATCAAGTGTAGCATTGATAGATTTTGGTTCAACTCACAAATTATACAATTTGAGTTTAAAGACTTACTTCTTGTTCTTGTACCAGCTTTCTTCTCTCCTATGATTTGGATCTCTAGATGGTTCCTTCTTACATATCTTTCAAGTATAGGTACAACTCTTTATCTATCAGCTTGATCATCATTTTGTCCTTCATTCTGTTCTTCATCACCTTACACATTATTTTGATCATTATCCTGACTATCAGTATTTGCACCCTGACCGTCGGTAGCAACATTCTGTTGTTCAGGAATTAAGCACTGTTGCTTGGGAAGAGTGTTGGGTTCTTCATAGTATACAAACTTGTTGTAGTCCTCTAGTTATTTTGTGCTTTCCAGCTCATTCTTTTCTACAAATTCATCTATCTTTACATTTGCACTTTCAACAATTTTGTTAGAGGCCTTAATAAGACATTTATAAGCCTTGCTTTTGGTGTAATACCCTAGAAAGATACCTTCATCACTCTTGGCATCAAGATTTTCATTTCTATCATCCTTTAAGACATAACATTGACTAACAAAGATTTTTAAGTAACTTACATTGGGTGTTTTGCCATACCATAGCTTATAGGGTGTCTTCTTTGTGTCCTTCAATTGTACTTTATTTAATGTGTAGACTACAGTACTGACAACTTTGCTCTAGAAGATTTGGGTGATGCCTTTATCTATCATCAATGTTCTGGCACAATCAACTATGGATCTATTCCTTCTCTCACCAATCCCATTTTTTTGTGGTGTTCTTGGTATAGAAACCTGTCTTTTTATACCATGCTCATTATAGAAATTAGTGAATTCATCTGATATAAACTCTCCTCCTCTATCTGATCTCAAATATTTCAGATCCTTACCACTTTGTTTCTCTACCATAGCCTTATACCATTTAAACATCTTGAATGCTTGAGATTTATCTTTTAGAAACATAACTGTCATCATTCTAGAGTAATCATCAACAAAGAGAATAAAATATCTATCTCCATAATAACTCTTTGTCCTCATTGGTCCACATAGATCAGTATGAACTAATTCTAGAATATCATCAAATGTATGGGTTTTACTTTTGAAACTAGACTTTTTCATCTTACCTTTTTGACAATTCTTGCACATGATTTTGTTAGACTTTGACATCATCGGTAAGCCTCTTACATTTCTCCTTCTGCTTATTTTCATCATGTTGTCAAAATTCACATGACACAATCTTTTGTGCCACAACCATATGTCTTTGTTTCTATTCATTAATCAAGTGGTGTTAGTATCATTTAGATAGAATAAGTTACCTTTCGTCTGTTTACCGGTACCAATCAGTCTTCCTGATTCATTGAAGATCTTTGCCTTCTTATTCTCAAATGCTACTCTGTGACAAATTATTCAGCTAAGAAAAACTCAATAGATTATAATTCAATCCTTTTACCCAATAATCATTTCACATTTAATCAGGTTATTCAACATTATAGTTCCTTTACCTTCAACTGGACAAGGTGTATCATTACCCATTCTTATTGTACCACCATTATAATACTCAAAAGTGTTAAACTTTTCTTTGTCACC
>MU224345.1:384065-405106 GCA_018584345.1 Thuja plicata
TAGTATTTCATGGCATGCATCTTGTAGGGACATAATAATCTAAGGTTTATTGATTAGTGGTTAAAGTTTGAAGGATAAATTTTTGAGGCCACTGATTCACCCCCCCCCCTCTCAGTTATTACTAACATATTCAGTATCTAGGAATTGAGTAACATCATTACCAATACCTGATAAGTGGAGTCTTATCCTGCTTTTCCATGAAGCAAAGTTGTCTTTGTTCAACTTGGGCACATCTCATATGTTCATCTTGTGATCTTAACTTAGGTCTTGAAACCTTCCTTTCTAAGCACACAAGCTCTGATACCAATTGTTAGTAATAACTGAGAGGGGGGGTGAATCAGTGGCCTCAAAAATTTATCCTTCAAAATTAACCACTAATCAAAGAACCTCATATTATTATGTCCCTACAAGATGCATGCCATGAAATACTAATAATGATTAACTGTCTGTCAGTTTTCTCTGTCAATCTTTATTCTTTCTTGATTACCGATAAGCGGTATAACTATTTACCAAAACTCAATAAATAAGCAGAGTATACCGATCAATCTAGAGTTAGCTATGTAAGATGCAAGAAAGTAAAGAAATGAATCATACACATATAACACATGAATTTTTAACGTGGAAACCCTGTTAAGGGAAAACCCACTGGGACCGGTACCCCAAATTTTCACTCTTCTAAAGTGAGTCTTGTTAGGAGCCAACCCTGTTAAAGGTTACAAACACACTGTTAAGTGCGACCTGTTAGAGGATTTTATACATATAGGTTGTCACTTAGTATCGGGCATCTATTGCTACCATCCTTGAATCAACCTCCTTCATAGACTGTCAATAGGTATTAGGCAAGTCCAATGCTACTTTCATGAATCAACCTTTTTGGCACTCCTTGAGATGTACCTCAATATATAGAAGATTATTAAGTCATGCTCGGTTAAGAGACTTGATGCTTCAATGGTTAAACTGAAACACTATGACCTATTCATATTGCAACTTTGAATTACAGATTTTCAGATATATTTAAGTACATTACCTCTCTGACCAATGTATCAATTAATCCTTGTGCTCCATACTTTTTTCTCTGTGATGATGTGCTCACTGTTCGTCAGTTTTTGCAAAATTCCTTAGCTTGTCCTTTAGCTTGTTTGATCAGGATTGCATGAAGTTGTTCTTCATCAGTTTATCTTTAGCATCCTCTTTTTATTCACTCCCCTTAATCCCATTCGTAAATGAATTAAGCTTGTCTCTTTTATAGACATGATATTCATTGCTTCTTGATTCTTGATTCTTGGCATGAAAAACAATCCACCCAACTAGATTTAAAGCATAACTCCTTATTTGTCTTGTAGATATATTCTTGCCAACTGTTTAAATCATCTTTAAATCTATCACTTATCTCTGGTAAAATAAAACAAAGTAGACAACCAGTTAAGTCTATTTTTAGCTCTGCTAGCTAGATATTTTGTCATTTTTTGAACTCTTTATTCCGTCGGTCACTATTGTAGTTAGTTGTCGGTGACAACTGACAGTTCCATTGGTGAGACTCTAGTTAGCTTTGTGATCTCTGTCTGTCGGGCATCATTGGAATTTTAGTCATTAGGCAACACTGTCTTTAGCTCATCGGGCAACCTTCTGACTTTTCTCGTCAGGCATCCTGTGGTTTTTCTTCGTCAGGCAACACTTTACTTCTGATTGTTGGGTATCACTGTGACTGTTCTTCTTTGCTCTGCCTGTCGGTGTGCACTCCGTCGGTGTTGTTTGTCACTTAGTGAATACTTGACTTTTATGCATTGCTGAAAGCATAACCTTGGTTCCTTTGATATTAATTAAATAATAAATAATTAATTAATTCATCAAGTCAATATTAATTAAATAATAAATATTTAATTAATTAACTAATAAAGCCATTTTTTAGTGTATACATTTTTCCCCTCTTTGAAATAATGTGTTGGTCACATTGTTTCAAAGAAAAATCTAGCTTTTTGCCCCTGCCCCAGACAATATCGACGAAAGAAATCAAGCTTTTTGCCCCTGCCCTAGACAATGTTGACAAAAGAGACCTATGCATGTCCCCTTTGAGAGATTGATTGACAAAATGTATGATTGTGTTGTTATTATTTTTATTTTATTTTTCTCTTTCTTTTTTTTCAATCAATCTCTTGAAAAGATTCAGAACAAATCTGAGTGAAAATGGGGTGAAATGGAATGATTTTGATGGATAGGGTCCACACATCAAGCAAAACGGGTCCATAGGCTATATATAGGGCCAAAGGGTCCACTATAGGAACATTGTGCACACTTTTCATTTGGAGATTGGAGCTTGGAGAGATAAAAGAGAAGAGCTAAGAAGATGTCATTCCCACTGTTAGATCACCATTTTGAGAGAGTTAGACGCTTCCAGAGGCTACCAGATTCTGGAGAGCCAATAGGTGATTCATCATGCTTCGTCAATTTGATTCAATTTTGCATGTTTGGATATGATTTTAGCATTTTTAGGGTAGATCCAACCATAGGTTAGGATAGGAAATTTGTTTGTTTTTAGGCAAAAAACAAATGCGTAGTTGCGGCACAAGTATGTGCAGCAACTAGCCATGTTTGCGCAAAAACTACACATACATTTGGGGATCCTGCGCATGCGTGGGATTTGAATTTTGATGTCGAACATTTGTATAGTGATGTTGCACATTTATTGCAAATGATAGAATGTCGATAAATTGGCAAGTCAATTAGGTCAAACTTGATATCAATAAGCCAATATGATCTGGTCAGCATTGTATTTTGATCGATTTGTGTCAAGATAGGCAAAATTATAGCATGGTCACTAGAAAACCATCCTGTGTGTAGATAATTGATAGAATTATCTATTGATACATGTGATAAACATGTGTTCGATTGATAGATAGATCAGTTTGATCGAAACCTAATAGTTTGATTTGGTGATTATAGATGATAGGAGGATATTACTAACAGCTTGATGTGGCGAGAGAGGTATCCCATGACGTAGAGTCTGAGATTGGCATTGTCAAAGATGGATAGAGTACTGATTGGTGTGACGGGACTGTATCATGTGATTTACATGCCTGAGATTTGGGCGAACCTTGGCATGCTGACCACACTTGTTGAGAGATGGCACTCAAAGACGAGTACCTTTCATCTCCTAAAAAGAGATATGACAGTCACATTAGAGGATTTTTATCGCATCCTACAACTACCCAGCATAGGAGAGCTGGTGAAGTATGATCGGCATGGTGGATTGACTAAGTGTAGAGCAGTATTTGGTTAGTATGATATAGATGAGACCGAGATCAGCTGGGAGGATATGGTAGAGCTATATGAGTCACTGCCAATTTTTTTGGCTGGAGTAATCAGAGGATATGTCTGTCTAGACCAGAGATCACATGGCTTCACAGTTGGATGGGTCCAGACACTATAGAGGATGATGGATGAGGGGACCCATTTTTCTTGGGGGGTGTGCTTGTTAGCGGATCTTTATCATGATCTGCATCAGGTAGTATATTAGAGGGGAGCATCTCTATCAGCTAGTGTTACTTTTCTTCATGTATGGGAATGAGAGAACATAGCGATCACATAGCCTAAAACTCTGAGATTCTGAGGCGCTGGGTAGCCATACATATTTCTTTATGCATCTATCCAGTCTCAACGTAAGATGGGATGATTGGAGTTATGGAGATATACTTTTGATACTATTGATTCCATGATCTAGAGACCCTACCTGGGGTGTGAGCTGTGGGAGGACGAGCGTCAGCTTGGATAGTGTTTCGAGTCTCGGTGGTTGATAGGAAGGACCCCCTACATTATATAGAGGTAGATGGTCAGTAGGGTCTTGCAACAGTTTGGTAGGATTCAGGGGATACTACAGGGGGTGATGGAGTTTGCATGCACCCACCAGGAGAGACGGGACTGGGGGCCTATGGTTTCATATGAGATTGTGAGGTAGGAGTTCTTGGACATGCCATTTTAGGCATGGTTGATGAGATAGGGGGTCATAGACCCAGGCATGACTGCCAATTATGAGAGATATCTAAGGGATCATTCATTCCCTAGACTAACTAACCCAACAAAGAGACCACCACAGAGAGATGTTGAGGATAGACACCAAGGCAAGTGACGAGGTAGGGACAGGAGAGGCCAAGGGAGAGGAAGAGGTGGTGATGATGATGGAGATGATAGAGGTGACAGAGGAGATGGTCCCGATAGAGGGAGGGGGGATAGAGTGGGACTACGAGGTTTGATGCCACCTCCAGCTAGACAGGAGGGATGCCAGCCACCTACACAAATACCATAAGCTGCCTCAAGACAAGAATAGGTACTGGCACAAGTACCAATACAAGCACAACTAATGATTCTAGTAGATCCCTTGGTATAGGCATAGGTATCGATATAGGTAGGACAGGTATAGGATGAGGCAGATGTGATACTTGTCTAGGAGGGAGTGGTATGGGGTGGATTCATATAGGATGACATACAGGATGAGCATATGCTCGATATTGGGGATGATGTACAGATGTTAGATGTGGGGGAATAGGATGTATAGGTAGAGATGGATGTCGGGGGCCGGGATCCCTATTTATAGAGGGATGTTTTAGAGGAGGAGGACATAGACATTGATGCATTGCTAGTCAGACTAGCAACGACATAGGTAAACGTTGACCACGTCTGGGGATTAGAGAGATGGGTGGAGAGACTAGAGGGGGAGGTCGTAGAGGCTAGATAGGAGTGGGATACCGCCATAAAGTGGTTAGGAGAGTCAGAGACACTACTAGATGAGCTTGAGTCTATAGAGACATTGGGGCCTCATGCAGATAGTCTTCAGATGATGATGTGAGCTAGTAGGGAGATCACCTACTGGAGGGAAGCATACAAACAGGTTGTTCTATGAGATCAGTGGATTGGGAGCTTTAGAGAGAGCTCATATGTAGTTACGACAACAACACATTAGAGACATGGGTCAGCGGATAGTGGAGGTACATCATCACACCCATTGAGGCCACCATCAGGTTCTGTAGATCCATCAGCAGTAGAGAATTCTATTGCAACACGTAGACATCGACGTACAGAGTCTGGAGGCAGTGGATCTTATCTTTTTGATATATGCTTTGTATTTATGCTTCATTGTATCATTATTGTATTATCATTGTAGACTTGATGGACACTTATGGACACATGGTTATTTTGTGAGATATCATTGGACATTTGGACATGTTATTTATGTTTTATAGACTCTTGATGATGGACTTTCTATATGATGTAGTTCTATTATGATTACTTTTATGATATATATATATATATATATATATGTGGATACTAACACATGCAAGATGTGATGAATGACTTTGATTATGAATTTTACTTATGACTATTAATGTAACACTCTATCTCTATATGGATGCATAATGGTTATGATTTGATCATATAATGACTAATGGTATATGAATGAATTTCAAATAGATGGATGAATAATAATGATCAAAACAAATGAAAATGATAATGATAATGAACGTAATGATATGTGATAATGAAATGAAAGGTATAATGATGGTAATAATATAATGACCTATAATGTGATGAAATGACAACTATTATAAAATGAGATGATCAAAATATGCACAAATATAAATGGTTATATACAAATGAACAATCCTAACAAAGAAAAACTAAGGACATATACATAATGAACCATGATAAATGCTATATTTTTGTCATCTTGAATGTCCTCAATTTTAAACAACAATGTGTCCGACACAAGAAGAATAGACAAAGAGAAAAGGTGATCTAAGAAAGATATCCTACAGAACCCTATAAAAAGAGCATGGGTATGCAACAAAAATCTATTAAATGTAATGCAAAATGATATGTGAAATGAGTATCTCCACAACTTCATGAAACATCTTAGAACTTCATAATTATTGGAATTTGATTTTCATCATTGACCTCAATTATGTTGCAAGAAGATGCAAGCATCATGATACAATTAAACCAGGATGACCTAAGCACTTTTTGCATGGAGTTTAATATAGAAAACTTGACAAGAATCTAGGTATAGATGAATTGAGATGACCTAAGTTTTGTTTGCATAACAGACAAGGAATATCCTCCCCCTCCATCGGGGAACAAATATTTGGAGTCGAGGTATGTGTGGTGTATCACCGTCAATAGTATTCACATAACAACATGATTTTTATGTTGTCAATACTTATTAAACAGATGAAGGCACTTACACACAGACACCCCAATTATTTGTTCCTTCGACTTCATTGGAAAATATCACAGAAATAGCAATCAAAGAAAATATCATGTCCCATCCCAACTATCCTAATCAATGACATATTTGGAGTTGTAAACTCATGTCAAAGATATCTCAGAATAGCATAGGAAACATGATAACAATGAAATCCATATATGAATGCATAATCGTATAACAAATCATTCTAACATGTCTACCATGAATATACATTTCTTTGCCAAAAGATAGTGTTAGGTTTATTGATCAGTTTGGTCGATGTGATGTTGTTGCAAATGGATAGATAAATGGGCATATTTTGAAAGATAGGTCACAAATTATGAATCATGATTAGAATAGAATTGTGTAAGAACAGTTGATTGCATTTTCTTGTTTGGTGAAAAATACTCCATTTTGTCCTCTAAGAGTCGTGACTATCATAGATCCATTTCCCAAACTAGGTTGAGGACATGCCCCCAGCTACGTGATGGACTGAATTATTATGGGTGAAGAAAGACACACTAGAATAGGATGAAGACTAAGATAGTAGACCAAGCTATGATGGGGTTTTATTAGGGATTTATACAATGGATAGGATAAACATGTACTGGCCATTTTATTATGATATTTACAAGGCAAAAGATGACTTGAATAGCCACTTTATTATGGGTATATACAGATGGGATGATGCACTAGAAGAATCCTAATAGAGAGAGGAGCTACCTTGTCACAAATGGTGCCTGTTTCCAGGTTTTCACCACATGTTTTTATTGCAATTTTCTTGTGATTTTTGATTTATACAATGGATAGGATAAACATGTACTGGCCATTTTATTATGATATTTACAAGGCAAAAGATGACTTGAATAGCCACTTTATTATGGGTATATATAGATGGGACGATGTGCTAGAAGAATCCTAATAGAGAGAGGAGATACCTTGTCACAAATGGCACCTATTTCCAGGTTTTCACCACATGTTTTTATTGCAATTTTCTTGTGATTTTTTTTTTTTTTTTTTTTTTTTTTTTTTTTTTTTTTTTTTTTTTTTTTTTTTTTTACTTTTTTTTTTGTTTTATTGTTTTGATTTTTGATTTTTTTTTTATAACATATCCCTTGCACTGGGATTTCAAGCATAAAATTTTTTGAGGTGCATGTTGTTAAGAGGCTCATCCAAGAGATCTCCCTTAGACATAGACAACTGATAGGCCCTAGAACCATAGGCTGTTGTAATCACAAAAGGACCTAACTAGTTAGGTTCAAACTTGCCCTTCTTCTCACGATGTTGCTGATTTTTAGGATTCTCACGAAGGACTAAATCACCCACCTGAAAGTCTCTAGGTTTCACTTTACTATAATAATTATGAGACATCCTCTAATGATAGAATTTCAAATGATCAAAGGCTCTTTGGCAGAGTTCATCCAACAATTCTAATTCAGTTAGTCGTACAACTCTATATTCTTTGTTTGGAATCAAATATTTAAGAGACACACCAAGGGAAGGCAACTCAACCTCGAGGGGTAGAATATCTCCAGACCCATAGACAAGGGAATATGGTGTGGCTCTAGTGGGAGTATAGATGGAAGTGCAATAATTCCATAGGGAATGATTCAATTGGACATGTCAGTCACGACCAGTGTCATTGACAATCTTTTGAAGGATTTTGGCAATGGTTTTATTGGACGCCTCAGCTTGACCATTACCTTGGGGGTAATAAATGGTGGAATAATGGTGGGTGATGTTGAATTTAAAACATAGTTCATCCATATCTTGATTTTGGAATTGCTTCCCACGATCAGTAATAAGATGCATAGGGATACCATATCTGCAAATGATATAATTAAGGATAAACATGGAAACCTATTTTCCTATGGCAGTGATCAATGGAATGGCTTCAATCCACTTGGTAAAATACTCAGTTGTGGTTATAATGAACTTATGGCCATTTGAATATGGAGGGTGAATTGTGCCCACGAGGTCGAGTCCCCACTAACTGAATGGTAATGTTGTTGTAAAAGGATGATGCTGATGTGATGGTGCATGAATAAGATTCCCATTTATTTGACATTTCTTGCATTTCCTAGAAAAATGAAAGGAATTTGTCTCCATAGTAGGCCAGTAGTAACCCATACGCATGAGCTTCTTAGCCAAGGAAGGACCACTCAAATGTGTGCCACAAATACCCTCGTGTATGTCTTGTAAGGCAGTTTGAGATTCATCATGTTCAAGACATCATAAGAGAGTACCATCAAGACCTCGCCAATATAGGGTGTCAGATATTAGGAGATAGCAAGAGGTTTGGAGTAAAAAGGTTCATTTTTGGTTTATGGATAAGTCGGGTGGAATGATATTGTCTTTTAGGTAGGAATATATCTTTCCGTAGGTACAGGAATCTTGTCTGATAATATGACATATGATACTTGTATTAGGATCATCATACACAAGATAAGCCAAAGATTCCACTAAGAACTCAAAATGGGCTTTGGTATCTTCTGCATCAAATAGAGAAGCAATTGTAACCATAGCATCTACAACCTTATTTTCATGTCTTGGAATTTTCTCAAAGGTAATGATTGAAAAATATTGCTTAAATTCATCCACCATATGCTTATATGTTAACAACTTGTCATCTTTGGTATGGTATTCATTATTAACTTGATTGATAATCAACTGCGAATCTCCATAGACATTCAATTTAGTAACTTTCCATTGTAGAGCCATCTTCTATCCAATCACCAAAGCTTCATACTCAGCTATGTTATTTGTACAAGGAAAGAGTAACTTGTAAGACTTTGGTATTGTATATCCTTGTGGTGTAACAAATAACACTCCAGCCCCTGAAGCATGCTGAGTATATGATCCATCAAAGTACAAATTCCATGTTTGTATAGATAATGTCAAGATATGTGCATCTGGAAATTTTGTATGTATAGGTTGATCATTTGTTAGTGGTTCCTCAGCTAATTGATCTACAATTACTTGTCGCTTGATTACCTTCTCATCCACATACTCAATGTCAAATTCACTAAGCAACATAACCCACTTAGCCAATCTTCATGTTAATGTTGTCTTGCTCAAAAGGTATTTCAAAGGATCAATCTTTGCAATAAGCTTGATGGAATGAGACAACATGTAATGCTGCCACTTTTGTGAAGCAAAGACCACTTCTAGACATGCTCGTTCAATTGGTGAATAATTTAACTCATATCCCACAAGGGTATGACTGATGTAATATATAGCTTTCTCTTTGCCTTCTTGATCTTGTTGGGCTAAAAGAGCACCGAGCGAGACTTTTGTCACTGAAATATAGAGAAAGAGTGGTTTTCCTGGAAGTGGTGACATAAGAGTAGGAGGATTTGCTAAATATTTCTTGATCTTAGTGAAGGCTTCTTCACACTTATCATCCCACTTGAATAATATGTCTTTATGTAATAGATGTTGAAAAGGATGACTTATGTCTGCTAGTTGAGAAACAAACCTTCTCATTGATTGGATGCATCCCTATAAAGATCTTAATTGACTGATATTCATAGGGGAAGCCATCTCCATGATCTTCTTAACCTTTTCTGGATCAACTTCTATGCCCTTAGCTGAGATAATATACCCTAACAATTTTCCAGATGTAACTCCTAATGCATATTTCTTTGGATTGAGTCTAATCTGATACTTTTCCATCCGGGTGAATATTCTATCCAACACTCTTAAATGACCATCTTTATTCTTGAATTTTGCTAAGATATCATAAACATAATCTTCCATTATGGTATGCATCATGTCATGAAAGATTGTGGTCATAGCCCTCTGATAAGTTGCACCAGCATTTTTGAGCCCAAAAGGCATCACATTCCAACAATATGTGCCCCAAGGACATGTAAAGACAGTCTTTTCCTAACTTCTTCTAGCACAATTTTGATCTAGTTATAGCCAGAAAAACCATCCATTAAGGATAACATCTCATGCCCATCCATCAAATCAACTATAATATCAATGTTAGGAAATGGAAAATCATCTTTAAGACAAGCCTTATTGAGATCTCAAAAATCTATACAAATCCTGATAGACTTGTCTGGCTTGGATACTGGTACAATATTGGAAATCCACTCAGCATAATCAATGGCTTGAATGAATCCAACATCTAGTAATTTCTTCAATTCTACTTTGACCATAAGTGCAATATGAGGATGCATTTTTCTGAGTTTTTTCTTTACTGGATTGATTCTAGGTCCAATAGACAAATGATGCATAATAATATTAGGATCTAGCCCAGGAATATCAGCATAAGACCAGGAAAATTTGACCTATCTTTCTTTGAAAATTTGTGAAAAGGCTCCTTTCTTTGACTCTATTAAGGATGATGCTATTTTTAGAATATGTGGGGACTCCTCCATTCCAATGTTGAGAGGCAATGTTTGTTCAATAAGTATTACAGATTTCTCTCGATACATATAATTAGGGAGAGTGTCAATCCTTCCATCTTCAGGCACCATGGAGAGGTTTTCACCCTTAGATACGTATTTTCTTTTTACTTTTTTAAGATCTAACACTACCACTGAGTGGTTTTCACCATTACATCTATTAATTATTTTTACATTTTTACGACTGAAAAGATTGGCACCCTCTCCAAAATAAGCCATGTCATTGAGTTCTATTGGAAATCCTTCCTTATGATCCCCTGGTGGTAGATGATCTTTGATTCCAAGATAGTCGATAATTGCGTCATCATTATGAAAAACATCAAGTTCTAGATTATTAGGAGACTCCCAAGCTATAAGCTTAGGGTGGATAAGGGGTATTGGATCATTTGGGTCAATTTCAAAGGTCGATATGGTATTGATGGAAAAGTTATTAAAGTTTATGATTGTATCAGCGAGGTCTATTTCCATACTCTCGTCTGAATCATTTATCACAAGATAATTCTCACTTTCCTCACAATTGCCAAGAGTAGTATCATGCGAATCTAATCCTAATGGTTCCATCCTTGAACTCTCCCCCTCATGATAATTGTTAATATAGGTATGGACAACATCAACTCCTATCTCTTCAGTATAGTCAGATAATAAATCACATTCATAAGCATTAGAATCATCATCATCATTATCCCTAAGTTTGTCAATGATTTATGTCGCTATATTTTTCTTTTCTAGATCTACATACATGCCATGTTTTCAGAACTCTAATGTAGGAGCCTTAGAAATCTTGTAGAAAGGTATAATATTTTATTTACCTTTAGATTCCTTTGGTCCTTCTCTGTTGTATCCTAATCCTGTGGTGTCTCTTTGGTAATTTGGATTTTTTAGAATTGGTTATATAACACCCTCTCTCTGCAACCCTATAGGTCCACTACCTTGATATCCCATCTTTTGCAACAAAGTATATCCCTTACCATATACATCGTATGATATATACTCATGTTTTTCATCTTCTTGATCTTTATGGTGTTTAAGAAAATGATTAGCATTACGCTTAGCTGCCTCTTTTGATATAGTGCCCCCACTTATAAATGTGCCATAAACAAGTGTAGAAGGACCTTCTGATTGTCGCTTGATAATCAAAGATTTTCCATATGACTTAGGAGATAAGGGTGACTTTGTGATACATAAAATTTGACCCAAAGTGTATTCTCCCATACTTTTTTCTCTTATGTCTATTTTGATTCCATTGGATTTAGAGGTTGATGCTTCATTTCTTGGATCAATGGGTGTTGTTATAGAAGATCCAACATGATTATAGGGTACCAAGGATTCAAGTGTTGTCTTTACAGTGTTGCAATATTGAAAAGGATTCAGATCTCCTTTGATAGTTATTTTTTGACCATTATGTCAAAACTTCAAACACTGATGATAAGTTGACGGCATAGCTTGCATAGAATGAATCCAAGGCCTCCCCAAAATAATGTTATATGCTAGATCCATATAAAGGACTTGACAAAGTACATCTTTGACTATAGGACTGACTCTGATAGGAAGAACAACAGATCCCTTAGATGACCTCTCTTCTTCATCATAAGCTTTAATTGTGATTTTATTCTTTGGATCTACATCATTTTTAGAAAATCCCAATGCAAGGACTAGTTTTAAAGTGCATATATTCAAGCCAGCTCCTCCATCTATTAGTACTCTTTTGATTCTATGATTTCACATAAGGCCTTCTATATGGAGTGGAGAATTATGTGGTTGATTAATGGCTAGATCATCATGCTCAATGAAGGATAGGTAATGTGGAGTTATCAAATTTCCCACCATATCTTGGAATTGGGCTATATCTATATTTGTAGGAACATTGGTTTCTAGGAGAGCTTTCTCAAGAACATCCTTATGAGAAGGTGACCAACACAAAAGCTCAAGTATAGATATTTGGGCTGGTGTTTTCTTCGATTGATCCAAAATATTGTATTGATTGGAAGCACTTGGTGTGGACTTTGGAACATAGATAGAATTGTTCTAAGAGGTGCTAGGTTTGGATGAGACACCTTGAAGAGTAAGCTTGGATTGGGCTCAAGTAGTGACATTAGCTGGTTGAATCTTTTCTTTGATAGAAATTACATTGACATAGTATTGGGAAGGATAGGATTCAGAAATGTGATTTATATAGTTATAGGATGTGGTATTGTAGTTGGCTTAATTATCACCCTTAGCATTGGAAGAACTTCATTTCTCATGTTCAGGAAGTGGATCTTTAAAATCCGTATGTGACTCATTTGAGGCATGTCTATCAACACTAATTTCTCCACTTTCAATCAAGTCTTGTATCACATGTTTGAGTCTTTGACAATCATTGGTTTTGTGACCTTTCCCTCTATGAAATTCACAATAATCATTATAATTCCACCAAGAAGGCTTCACCCTAGGTTCAAAATCTCTAGTTTCAGGAAGTGCAATGATCTTCTTTGTGATCAACTTCCTTAATGCAGATTCAAGATCTTCACCCAAAGGAGTAAAAGTTCTTCTACGTGGCATAAAGGGTAATATTGATTAATTGTTGTTGGTATTTTGATTTTCACTTTGATTGCTATGAGTGGGTTGAGTAGGATTGGCTTTTCTTATGAGATTCAAAATAGGTTGTTTTGGTTTAACATTTTGATTGTCCACAATCCCATCATTGACAATGTTCTTGTTTTTGTTCTAAAATTTGGACTTGTCAATATTATTGTTGTTGGGATTTGAATTTGAAGATCCAACATTGTCCTTGGAGTAAAGCTTAATCTCACCTTTTCTAACCATATCTTCCTTAATTTGACTTCATTTTCAATGATCTTGTTAAAGTTTGGAGAACATTGCAATTGCAACCTATAGCTCATTTCTTGTGTAAGGTTATGCACAAAGATATCCATCTTTTCTTGTTCAGGAATTGTTCATGGATACTTGGCGAACAATTGATGCCATATTTGCAAAAAAGTAAGGAAGGGTTCTCCATTATTTTGTTGTGCATTGCAAAGATCAAGCATAGTGACTTCATGTTTGATATTATATGAATAATGAGTCACAAATTTGTCAATAAGCTCATTGAAAGACTTGATACCTGGGGGTAGTTTGGAGAACCATTACATGGCTTGTCCTCCTAAACTTCATGGAAATAGTCACATAAGATATGTGTCATTATGGGTGACTTCAATACAAGTAGCACAAAACTCATGAATATGGTCTTGTGGATCCGAATTCCCTTTGTATTTATCAAATTTTGGTACCTCAAAGTGAGGAGAGAATGGAATCATGTCCAGATGCTTATCAAAAGGATAGGGACATATATCATCCAAGGAATATTTCTTGGTTGATGATCCAGTTTGGATATCACAGATTTGTTGTTGAAGCATTTGGATTTGTTGTAGGATAGGATCCAAAGATGGTGGAGGTCCTTGGGTGTTTTTGAAAGCACTATTTTGCTTGTCTTCCTTTGCTCTATGAGAATATGTCTCTTGAGAACCACCAGGGATTTCTTGATCATTTGTGATAGGTGGTTCTTTAAGAGTGGAGACATCAAAATCATTGGGTAGTTTTGCTCCTTGTTGAGAAAGCATAAGGAAATACATCTCCTTATCCATGTCTAAAAGTCTTTTCATGACATTGTAGGTATGGATCTCACTAGGATATGACAAAGAAAGACCAAGAGATATTGACCTAGGTAAGTTTTTGTTAAGGATGATAGATCCTAATATGATAAAAACTCACAAAGGCCAAAATCTAATAATCAAGGTAATGTTTCAACACTTAAATGTAGATTTTGAAGATTAAAGAATGATTTGGTGAATTTTGGATGAAAGAAAGATGATGAAAAATGATGAAGATGGTCAAACTGGAGATCAAAGGTCTAATAAAATTGAATGTGTTTCCAGAATCATGCTGAGAACAAAAATGGGTAGCTGAAAAAGTGCTTTTGGAATCTTGAGGGCCCGTACAAAGGCTCACTATTATGTATGTGCAGCAGAAAGTGATATATGCACATGTTCTAATTTTTTTTGTTTTTGATGGTTTTGTGGATGTTTTTTGGAAATTTTGTAGTTTTCAGATGATTTTGGCAAAGTGAAAATTCATAAACACATACACACAAGACATAAATGATCTAATCTAATTTAATCTAGTATGTATACACAAACACACTTACAATTCCTAAGGTTGGCAAGGATAGTATCTGTTGAATACCCACTTGGATAATAAAATTGCTCCATGAAAATTCAAAGTGGATAGCCTAGGAACTTGGAGGCACAGGCTCCTCTTTACAGTGCACTCACTTCTCTGGCACACCAAGTTCCAAATTCAATGGGTCATTACTTCCCAAAGAACTGTTATCTCTACTATGAATCGTGAGTAATGTGGGGTGTCTTCACAGGTTGGGCTACCCCATGAACTAGAAAATAGAAAGTTTTTGGCCACTAATCAAAATATTTTAGTAAGGACATCCATTCAGGTGGTTGTGATCAAGTCATTTTCCCAATTAAGAGGGCTCTCCCAATCCTTTCAAAGTAAGATTTTCACCTTAACAATTTAGGGACTTTAATGCACCATGTGGGTACTAGAGGAGATTTTGGTTGCCACAATGAATTCACACATGTACACTGTGAGACTAATCACAATGGTGTTTTATTATATACAGGTTTAGAAGGGCTTGGCTTTAGCCTGTTACTGGTTGGGTCGTTCCTTGGGGTGAGTACCCCTTTTCCTACCAAAGATCATCCTCTAAAGATTATAATAGTTTTTCTTACACCCAAGGTCCACGAATGGCGAGGGGAGAGGATACGTTGTTATAATCTGGGATTACAATTGAGCTATAAAAGCAAGACACAAAAAATAATTTGCTAAACTAAAGAAAACACACAAATTTGAAACATATGTTGTATTTTAAGCCCAAATGAAGGTTATAGTTTATTTTGCAAATCCCTAAGAACCTGCAAATAAATTGTTAATAATTTAGGATTGGGGTCTTCAAATTTACGAACTGCAAAACAGCCTAAAAACTACAAGAACAAACAAAAACCTGTTAATATAGTTAGCTAAAAACAAAATGATGAGAAAACATACTTTTACAATTGAAAATGATGTATGCGCAGAAACAATAGATGAATGCATAGAGATAGAGAACCAATGTGCCATATATATAATTGCACAGTAACAGTGGATGAAAGCACAGTGTGATGGAATGAACGGGCAGATTTAGCATAAACATATCAGGAATGGATGTATGCGCAGGTATCATGGATGAATGCACAGAAAAAGCCTGTAGAATTATTCACATGAAAAACTAAAAATAGAATGTTAATTTCGTAGGGAGTGCCCCACGGTGGGCACCAAAAATGTATGCATATTAGATGTCAACAATTATAAATGAACTACTACTATTGCAAAGTTAATAAATCTATCTAAATGCAACATAATGAAGATTACAATTGATCAAATGAAACTAAAACAAGTTTACCTTCACTTACCCATCGTAGCTTGTCTCCATTGTCCTCCTAGCCTTGATTTCTTAGATGTGTTGAGCTCTCAGATTTCCAATTGAAGCTCCTTGCCCAAGATGTCACCAAAGTGTGGAGATTGAGTGGATTTGTATGCAAAATGGCCTAAAGTTTGATTATGCAACTAATAGATAATGGAATGGTATGAAAGTGACTTCAATTGCTTGATTAAATTCTTGGATGCTTGATTGCTTGATCTCTAGAATGCTTGAAAGTTACCATTGTCTATTCTCTATTTTTCTTTCTATTCTCTTTTCCTTATTCTCTATTAGCTCACAAAGGGAGAATGAGGCTCCTTTTATAGGATTTTGGAGGACGCAAGCCTAGGTGGCACAATCCTAGGGTAGATATTGAAAGGTGGAAGATCCTAAGGCTGCTATTAACTTGGTTGAAGAGGTTGAGAGAAAGGGGGATGTAGTTGGAATGTGAGAGGAAGAATAGGGGGGATGTTCCTCCTACATTGACATAGAGGAGAAGAAGGTGGAAGGGAAAGACACATGTCAAGTATTTCACAAAGACCATTGAGAGGAAGGGGGAAGGACTTTTTCCTCATGAGGAATCTTGGTACAAGTGTCCCATGATTCACCTTGGACTCTTTGAGGTGGCTTGAGAAGCTCCTTAGGAATAGGGATTTCTTCTTGACTTAGTTTAGGAGAAGACATGTGGTCATGGGGCCAAGTCTTATGAGGCCACATAGCCCTTAGGAATAGCACATGTGTGGGTGAGGATAATAATTTATTAATAATTAATAATAATTAATTATTTTAACCAAGGTGATGTGTCAAGTGACATGGTCTATGAGGTGGACTAGGAGATTTAGTCATATTTAGTGATTGTGTAATTAATAAATTAATTAAATCACTTTAATGAGACTAATTTAGATGACTTAGGATAAGAAGAATAGACTATAGTGAATGTATCAAATAAATTGAATAATTTACTTAATAAAGAGAAGAAATAGATATTAATTAAATAATAAATATTTAATTAATTCATCAAGTCAATATTAATTAAATAATAAATATTTAATTAATTAATTAATGAAGCCATTTTTTAGTGTATACAAAAATTTTATAGCACTTGTATTATCACAATAGATAATTACTAGGTCAAGAATTTCCTCATTCATACCTTTCAACAATTGCTTGGTCCATGCAATGTTAGAGCAATTTGCAGCAGCAACTACATATTCTGCTTCTACAGTTGATTGAGATATGCATCCTTGTTTTTTACTTATCCATGTGACAAGTTTGTCACCCATAAAGAATGCTCCTCCTGTAGTGTTTTTTCAATCATCTATATATCCAGCCCAATTAGCATCAATATAAACTTGTAGCTCAAACTTTCCTTCTTTATTGTACCACAAACCATAGTCTTTAGTATTTTTCAGATATCTTAAAATTCTTTTAACAACAGTCATGTGTGATTCCTTAGGGTTAGCAGAGAATCTTGCAACTATTCCAACTGCACGTGCTATATCAGGTCTAGTGTGTACAACATACATTAGTTTACCAATCATAGATCTATATAAGGCCTTATTTACCTTGGTTGTCTTGTCTTTCTTTGTCAATTTGCATCCAATTTCTATAGGTGTTCAAACTGGTTTGGAGTCCTCCATCTTGAATATCTTCAGAACTTCTTTGATGTATTTTGATTGTGTGATGTAGATGTCTTCATCCTATTGTAAAATCTGTAGACCAAGAAAATATTTTCTCTCCAAACATTTACATTTCAAATTCTTTGTTCATTTCATCAGCAAATGATTTGCATAGCATATCATTACCTCCAAATATGATATCATCAACAAATATCTCAGCAATCAAAATATTATCATCAGTATCTCCTTTCAAATACATATTATTGTTGTCAATTGTTCTAACATATCCAATACTAATGAGATAAGAGTGAAGTCTTTCATACCATGCTCTCGGTGCTTGTTTTAATCCATACAAGGCTTTGTGTAGTATACAAACCATGTTCCTCTTGTTAGGATTAACAAACCCTTCAGGTTGTTCAATGTATACCTCCTCTTCTAGCATTCCATTTAGAAATGCATATTTAACATCCATTTGGTATACGAATCCTTTAAAAGTAGCATAAGCAAGTAGAATTCTTACTCCTTCCAATTTAGCAACTGGTGCAAAGGTTTCTCCATAGTCAATATCTTCTTCTTATGCATACTTTTTGTATACCAGTCTTGCTTTGTTCCTTGTGACTTCTCCATTCTCATTATCAAAATCCATTTGGTGCCAATGACATTTTTGTCACTCGGTCTAGGTACTAATGTCCATGTTTTAATCTTCTCAATCTGTTCAATCTCTTCATTCATTTCACTAACCCATTCTTTATTATCAAGTGCAACATTAACATATTTAGGCTCAAAATCACAAATCAAACATCTATTGTTAAGTGACTTACTTCTTGTTCTCATTCCTGCTCTTTTGTCCCCAAATGATTTGGTCTTGTGGATGGTGTCTTCTGACATATTTAGCAAGTACAAGTTTAGATCTATGTTCTTCATTTTGATCTTCATCACTTGGTTTAGCATTGTGATCATTTTCTTGATCCTCGGTGTGTGCAACCTATTGCAAAGTTACATTGTTCTATTTCTCAAGAAAGGTGTCATGTTCTTCAATGTAGACAAATCTGTCATAATCTTTAGGTTCCTTTTTGCTTTCCTCGTCATTTTTCTCAAAAAATTCATCCACTTTAACATTTTCGCTCTCAATGATTTTGTTAGAAGATTTGGTCAGACATTTATAAGCTTTGCTTTTAGTAGAATATCCTAGAAATATTCCTTTATCACTTTTAGAGTCAAGTTTCTCATTTCTATCATCTTTCAGTATATAACATTGACTTCCAAAAATTCTAAAGTAACTCACATTTGGTGTGTATCCATACCATAGCTCATAAGGTGTCTTATTTGTGTCTTACTTAAATTGAACTTGGTTCAGTGTATAGACAGCAGCGTTGGAATTAATGGGAATTAGTACTGAGAGGGGAGGGGTGAATCAGTACCTCTAAAACTTTTAACACCTTTCTTAATTCATTATTAGTAATCATACATTACTGCATTACCAACCATTACTATTATTCTTTCTTATGTATGTATTGTTCATTCATAATCTTTAATGGTTTGCACTATTCATAGAAACATTCATGAAAATGATAAACACATGACACAATATATGTTATCACAAAAAACTCCTGTTAGGAAGTAAAAATTGTGGTGGGGATGGCACCCACTAAAATTCACTATCTGCAGAATGGAAGGGAGCCAGTTAAGGCTTACAATTTGATCACTTCTAATGATCTACCCTATTAGGAGTATTAAGGTGGAGATCTGTTAAGATCTACTCTAATAAGAGCTTTAGCAACACTGATTTAAGTGTGCACTCAGTTATGAGATTTTACAATAGGATGGTTAAGCCCACCTTTCTTGAAAGGATTTCATTAGTGTACTACACTTGTTAGAATGAGTAAAAATTTTGACCTGACTAAATACAATCTATAATTGCTGATTACAGATCCATTAAATCTCTCAGAATTATAATATCACCTTAATTGATTGATGAATACCTTTTCTCTGCTTGTTGGTAGCCTCTATTCTGTTCTTGAAACTGACTTGATTATTTTTTTGTCCTTCTGCATGAATTCTCTATCTGGTGTCTAGATGCTCTTTGTGGCTACTATCTTCATTAAAAAACAAATATTCTCATTGGATTGAGCACATATTTATACAAGTATTTGACCTATCTTGGAATTCATGCAGTACAATGTTAACTCTTAGATCCAAGGTTTACAACTTGACCTTGATCTTTAGTTTGCATGTTTTAAATCAGTAAAACTAATTAAAACAATAATAAATACATTGATTCCTTCACACATAATGGATTTAAAAGTAAATCAAGAAGCTATAAATACAACTTCAGTGATTTATCTGACGTGGAAAGTCAGATCCACTTTTTGCAGGATGTAACTGACTGTTGGTTCTTAGTCATCGGATTGAACTTGAAGTCTGTCAGCATTCCTTTGTTTGAACTATTCATTGGGTTCCCTTTGTCTGTCGGGTTCCTCTTTGTGTTGTTCCATTGGGTTTCATTGTTGTTACTCATCAGGTTTCCTTTAACCTTTTTGTCATCAGATAACACTTAACAGTGTTTATCGGGTAACCTTAGCGTCGAGTTGTGTTGTGCCCTGTCTGTCAGTGTGGAGTAAACTGATGGTGCAGATCATATTTTTCCTTAAGTATACTAATGGAAAAATATAATGCCTTCAAGCAATACTTATAGCTTCTCTCCAGAATGTTTGTGTGATGCCTTTTTCAATCATCAGTGTTCTGGCACAATCAACAATTGATCTATTCCTCCTTTCAGGAATCCCATTTTGTTGTGGTGTTCTTGGTGCAAAAAATTGTCTTGTAATCCCATGCTCATTAAAAAATTTAGTGAATTCATCATAATAAATTCTCCTCTATCAGATCTTAAACATTACAGTTCTTTTCCTCTTTGTTTTTCAACTTTACCTTTATACCATTTGAACATCTTAAATGCTTCATATTTCTCTTCTAGGAACATGACAGTCATCATACTAGAATAGTCATCAACAAATAGAATAAAGTATCTATCACCATAATAGCTCTTTGTTCTCATCGGTCCACATAAGTCAGCATAGGCTACCTCTAGAATAGCATTAGATGTGTAGGTTTTTCTCTTGAAACTAGACTTTGTCACTTTTCCTATTTGACAATTCTTGCACATAACATGGTCAGGCTTTGAAATACTCGGTAAGCCTCTCACTTTTCTTTTCTTACTTATCTTAACCATGTTGTCAAAATTCACATGACATAACCTTTTATGC
>MU224345.1:405874-422307 GCA_018584345.1 Thuja plicata
TATGGCTGCAATATCATTGTTAAAGTAGTTAACGAATCTGAAATTGTAAGGATTTAAAAGAATTTGCACAATAATTTCCTTTAGAGATTAGTGTAGGAAGTTGTTTCCACACCTGAGTTTCCTTACAGTTGTTCAGCTATAAAACACTCAACAGATTATAGTTAAGTCCTTTCACCCAATATATATTTTCACATTTGATCAGATTATTCAACATGATGGTACCTTTTCCTTCAACTGGGCAAGGTGAGTCATTACCCATCCTAACTGATCCACCATTATAATATTCAAAGGTTTCAAAATTTTCTTTACGTCCAGTCATGTGATGAGTACAACCACTATCAATAATCTAGACATCATTTTTCTAACTTTAGATATGAGTGTTGTTTCCACATACCTTTCTTCTTCATATGAATCATCCTTCATAGCAACAAATACTACCTAAATATCTTCATTAGAGTCAGTATCATAATTTTCAGCTTTGTTCTCAACCAGGTAACAAGCCTTCTTGCCTTTGTCCTTGAAATCTTAGTTATCTCTTCTATCAGAGTGTCGATTGCTTCTGTAGTCTTGGTCATCACTTTTTTCATACTTCTTTTCATAAGATTTGTCATCGTCTCTTTCATCCTTTCTATTATTAGGGCATCTAGAAAAAAAATGTCCAATTTCTTTGCAATTAAAATAGGCCAATGGTAATTTACCTTTATATCTTCCTTTACCTCTATGTAATCTCCTAGCCATTAGTGCTTCAAGTGCATAAAGTTCTTGCTCATCACTATCACTGTCACTATCATTTCTCATAGTGTTTTTGTTACTAGATTTTCTTATTTTCATAGAAGACTTGAATGCAGACTCAATAGTAGGTAAACATTGTTATCATAGTTGTTCATCTCAAATGAAATAATTCTACCAATCAAACTATCAAGAATAACATTATTACTAGCTACTGCTCCCATTTCTTGAATTGCAGATACTCTAATAGCATAAACAGGCAGTAAGGATCTCATAATTTTACTTACAACTATTTCTTCATCAAGTGCTCCTCCTACTCCATGGATAGAATTAACAACTTCTTTGATTTTATCACTGTACTGAGTGATGTTCTCCCCTTCTTTCATTCTTAGGTCATCAAACTTTCCTCTTTGGCTTTCAGCTTTATCTCTCAGCACATTGGCATCTCCTCCATATACTAGCTTAAGTTTGTCCCACATTTTCTTTGTAGAGGTGCATGATTTCACATCTTAAAATTCAGCATCGGTTAGTGAAGAAGCAAGTTCTATCATCATAGAATTGTGTTCATGTTTCTCTCTGAATTGATCAATAGTCAGAGGTCTAGTAGGTGCAACATATTTAGTATCCAAGTGTTGTGTGACATCATTTCTAATACCAGATAGATGAAGTCTTATCCTTCTTTTCCATGATGCAAATTTTTCCTTGTTCAACTTAGGCACATCCCTTTTACTCATCTTGTGATCTTTAGCTTAAGTCCCTTTAAACTTTTCTTCCAAGCACCAAAGATCTGATACCAATTTTTAGAATAACTAAGAGGGGGGGTGAATCAGTGGCCTTAAAAATAATTCCAAAAGATACAACCAAAAACTTATCTCTCAAATATAATGCCTTCAGTTATCTTATAGTCTCAATGTCATCAAGATGTATGCCATAAATAATCTTAACAAATATAAACTGCTCGATAAGATAATTGTTTATCTTTTCTAGAATTTACTGAGTAGCAGCAAATAAACTTAGTATTAATCGATCAATCTATTTTCAATAATGTGTAAAATAAAATATCAATGCAATGAAATATATACACATTTGACACAGATATTTTACTCTTCTGAAGTGAGCTCGGTGAAGAGCCAACCCTGTTAAAGGTTACAATACACACTGTTAAGTGCGACCTTGTAAGAGGATTTAAAGCCAATAGTTTGTCTTTTGACCTAGCACTCACTATGTTGTCAACAAGAAATTTTTTTGATACTCTTGAGTATCTCAATACAATAAGGACTGTTAAATCCCACTCAGTTAAGAGATTTTCTGAATCAATGGTTAAACTGATACAGTAAATGATATATTCAAAATACAACTTTGATTTCCAAATATTTAGATCTATTGTTAGTCAATTAATACCTCTCTGATCAATATACACTTCAGTTACTTTTCTTTCTTTCTTTATTCTACTCAGTGAATGCTTTGTCCTCTGTTGCTTGGTGTCTATAGAATTACGTGGCTCTGTTCTTCAACCTGTATGATCAAATCTTCATTAAGAATTTTATCTTCACAAAAAATATACTCAAAATTCCTCTCTTTGATAATGAATTACTTGTCTCTTTATATAGACATCATTATCCTCTTAATCTCCTTGGCTTTGTCGTAGATCTCTTCTTGAACCGTAAAACTCACCATGTGTTTCTTTATCCTGTAAAGCTCTCCTTTAGTTTTATTACGTAAATCTCTCCTTGATAACTGTGAATAAAATGTGCTTTAAATCTCCTTCCTTGCTTTAGCTTAACTGGTCATTGATAATAAAATAGTTAATCATTCAATCCCTAAATTGTAGCTCTGCTAGATAATAAATTTTGTTGTAACTCCAATTATGCTCAATCATCAACTCTAGTTTTACTCGGTCATCAACTCCAGTTATGCTTGGTATACACCGTGAATTGCTCGGTGTTCACTATCACTTAGTGTATATAGTATTTTTATGTTTTACCGACCACGTAAACTTTGTCTCTTCAGATATTCAAGTTTATGACAATATGTGTATGAAAAATCAAACCATATCAAGTTGACATCAATGACAATACAATACATTAACTGATTTAATGTCTTGCATTCACTTTTACAACTCAGTGATTATCAACTTATCATCTTCAAACATTCAATTAGTTATAGTTCATCAAATATAGCCAATTATCTAGTGGTTGGTCACACTCCTCCACATCTTTCTCCCAAAGGGAAGAAGCAATTAGTCCTATGCACCTTTTTTTGTAAATTCCTAGATCGCAAGCTACTTGTTCTATGTTGGACCTAATCATGTTATGAGAAGATGTTTCCAAAAGGATGAAACATTTAATATTGTGAAACCATGTCATGATGAGCCTTTTGAAGGCTACTTTGCAGCCAAACAAAAAATTATCAAGATTCTTAATGCAGGACATTATTAGCCTACCTCACACAATGATTTAATTTAGTATACAAGGAGATGTGATAAATGCCAAAGGATGGGAAGACCTGCAAAGAGTGATGATATGCCTCTGTATACAAAGTTGGTGGTTATCCCATTTGAAAAATGGGGTCTTGACTTCACTAGACCCTCAAAGCTGACTATAAATGGGAAATATTATATTCTAGTATGTACTAACGATTTGACCAAATGGGTTGAGGTTAAAGCTTTGAAAATGCTAGGGACACTAAAGTAGGTAATTTTTTATATGAAAAAATATTTTCTAGATATGGTCCACCTAGAGAAATAGTCATAGATTAGGGGCTATAATTCACTTGAGATCTAATTGCCCAGTTGGTCAAGGAATACAAGATATAACATAATAAATCCACTCCTTACCATCCATAGTTTAATGGACATATTGAGGTTACAAATAGAGAGCATGACAATATCATAACCAAAATAGTGCAAATGTGTAGGTGAAATTGGGTTTCTCAGTTACTCGAAGCAATTTGGTTATATAGAAAAACATGGAAACCCACCATGAGGTTTACTCCCTATGAGTTGGTTTAGTGGAAAAAGATATTTTCCTATTGAATTTGAGTATAACACACTATGCACAACACTATAATTTGATATAGATTTAACACATGCACAATATGAATGCTTGCATTAGTTAAATTCACTTGATGAATTGAGGATGGAAGTTTTTTATCATACACAAATTGTTCAACAACAATAAATGAGATGGCATGATCAATATATAAAGACTACGGAGCTCCATGAAAGTGAATACGTGTTGTTATATGACTCAGGTTACAAAGATCATATAGGTAAGTTACAAATACTATGGTTGGGTCCTTATAAAATTGACCAATTATTTCCAAATAGAGTTGTAAAAGATCACTACTATCAATAATGTTCACTTTGTTCTCATGGTCAATGGCCACATACTTAGTTATACAAAAAGACACATAATAAAGAAGAGTTTCTTTAGCATCTACAAACCTAGTTCACCACATCACCTACATTCATGCCTACCTCACATGCCACTTCCAAATCATCCACTTCCATCATTCTTGATACTAGAAATATTCCATCCACCTCACATGACCCCATTTCTATAGATCGTTCATCACTCACTTCTGCTACTGATCAAACATGTAGTACTACACCCACATTCATTGAAGATTACTAACCCAAGCCAACAAACACATACACAGACAACACATTAATCATCCATAAGTTTGTTTAATTATTTCCTTTTCAATAAAAATTCACACCACATATATTTATACGACATGTATTTGTTATATTATTTAGCATTATAAGGGACTTGAGTTTAGTTTTCCATTAGAATACCCTCTGCAATGGGCCCTATCATTCCCCATTTTAAGGGACTTGACTTTAGTTTTCTAGAAAAGTACCCTTTGCAACATGCTCTCACCCGCAATGACTTCCACTTCTTGGAAGCTTTCCAAGCATGAAGGCATTTCTTCATTTCCAAATTCTAAATTTCCATGTCAGCTATCAAATCAATCATCTATCATTGCCATGCACATTTCTATCATATCAATCATTTTGCTAGCTAATGCACATTTCATCTTTGTATGCACCTAGATCTTTTGAGACTGATACACATACTTTTATTTTAATCCTTAAATATCATCTAATTACTATTAATTATTACATTCACACATGTAAAAATTTGTGTATGCACTATATATTATAATTTATATTCAATTAATCACTCATATACTATTCCATTGCTTTTATAAATTGGGGACAAATTATAGATTAAGTTTGGGTTGGGGGTATTATGGATTTGTGTGAATTATGTATCATTACTCTGTTAGATTAGATAAGACATGTCATTACCCAATTTTAAGAACAATAAATCCAATGTGTCTATATATCATGATACCTAATTTAATAGTATGAGTCATAGTGCTTGTAAGCTGGATATATAATGATGATCCATATGTGCAGAGAAATTCTACAAGATTTGAGAATTAAATGTAATTTTTTAAGCTCTATCAAAAGCATTCATTTCATAGAGTGAAGAAAATAAAAAGAAGACATAAGATTTTTGTAGTGGATAATGAGAATTCAGCTCTCTTACATAGTGCATGGTACATTCAGAACTAAGGACACAGGAATTCAGCTAATATAGGAGTTATTGGTGAGATTGTTGGTCAGGCATAAGTTTAAGGAAGGAAGAATTGTATAGTAACAGTTCAAAAGGTGTGGATATGGTTCGGGACCTAACTCGATGAGATTTGAGTTATCATACAATGGTACTTGAAGATGCATATAGTTTTTCCTTGTTTTAATGGTTAGACTAGATTCATTGTTTTTTGAGATTGAATGAATTCAATTACAAGATGATAGATCAATTTTTTGAAACATTTGTAAATAATGATGCTATTATTAAAGGTCTAAGGGTGGATGATTATAAGTCTAAAAATATTCTTATAAGTATGACATTTCTAAGGTTTCAAGGCTTCCAAGAATAGGCGAGGAATTCCAAACTTCTATAGATACACAATCGACAAGGGTTGAATTTGCTAGGCCAAATGAGAAATTTCAGTCTACGAGTTAGGGAACCAAGAAATTGTATGTTCCATTTCTATGGAGGGAGGTAGTCTCCCATATCATCAGGTACCTAACTAGTGATAGCTATCATTCTATATTATATACTATTCATTTTAAATTGCTTAGTTGTTTACATCATAATAGACTAGTTAAAGTGCCAAACTATTTCCATATACTGTTAACAAGAATGAAAATAGAATTCAGAAGAAAAAGAACATAGTATTCATTATCAAATTCACTATTTGGTAGTAATATTAGTTAAAATAAGTATTTCCCTCCAATATCCTAATGTTTCCTAGGAGGAATTTAAACAATGGGATAATTTATAGAATTGACTCCTTAGAAATATTTCCCATGAGCAAGAAATGGTTAAAGAAGGAAATGAGAAGTTAAGGGAAGAAAAAATTGAGAAAATTATAAACCCAACTAAAAGAATGGAAATTGATAAAGATGAGGGTTTGATTTCTCCTGAATTCCCCATATTTGAGGAGATTTCTCATGATCATAAAGGATTGGAGGAGGAATTGGAAGAAATATTGGTATGAGAACACAATAATAATGTGGAAAGCCCAAAGAATTATTCACTTGCAGTCACTAGGAGGTACCTGTAGCTCTAGAGAAACCTCACAATATTCTTCACTAGAGAAAAATATTTCCTCCCTAGTTACAAGATCAAGGAAGTGCAAATCTCCAGTTCCCCTTCTACAAAGAAACAAAAGAAAAAGAAAGAACAAAATACTTAGTGACTAAAACCCCTCATTTTGAAGAAGCAAAAATAGTAAATTGTGAAGAAACAAAATGAGGAAATAAAACCTAAGTCTAGAAAAGAGAAAGAAGGTTGTGGAGATGACTCTAAGGAAGAAGAGCATATTGAAGAATGCAATTTTAAGGATTTTTTTCATGATCTACTAGCAAATCCAAAACAAAATATGGAAATAAATAGGAAAGTGAATGAAGACCTTCAAGAGGAATTCTTGATAATGAGGAAATAGACTCAGAGCAAGAAATTAGGATTAAGGAAAAATAAAATTTCGGTGAAAATCTTTCAGATAAGGAAAAAGGATTTGAAAAAGATGAATACAAGGAATTGAAGGGTGATGAAGTAATTCATTGTAAAGATTTTGAATCCAATATAGGGTATGAGGAGCCATTGGAGAAAGATCAACCATCTGGGGTCAAGAATGTGCAAACAGAGAATTCTATCACACTATCTCCTTTATTAAATAGAGCCACCTCTAGAGTTTAATCCTAACTATGTAGTAGTAAAAGATAGTGATGACGATGAATAACAGACAACACTACAAATAATATATGCGTTGGAAAAACAAATGGAAAATTCTAAGGTTAGAGAACATGAGTTTCAGGAAAAAGGTCAAGGAAATGGAGGTACAATCCACACACAAAAAAGGGAATTTAAAGATGAATGTACCTAGTGGAGATTCCATTAATATAACTAATGCAACATATTTTACTAGTTCCCCACCTATACTTACCACTCTGACTGTGGGACTTTCAGTGTAGTATGCACACTTGAAGTTTAGCCAAGCTAAAGATGAATGGGCAAAATAAAAAGAACAAATGAAACTTTTTTAATAGTGAAAAAATAGAGAACAATGATCCATAGATTAAATACTAGTGGTTACTATAGAACACATGGTTGATCTTGCTAATCAACTTGGTAGTTGCAGGCTACCAGGTAGAGTGTATTTAGTCTATTTGTGAGAATTTTATTTTCAGATAATTCAGTTGTTAAGTAAATTTCCAATTTCATTAATCAACCCAATGTAATTTCTAATTATTTTTTCACAAGTTCCTCAAGGGATGTAGGACAAATTGTGTGAATTTTATCTTCATAATTTAGATGTTCCATACAACACAAGTTGAATTCTCTTCTTTATGTTGGCAATTTGTATATTAGAGGCTTTGATCTCTTACCTAATAAATGAACAAGAAATATGTATGTTGTCTCAGGCTTACAAAGAAAGAGAGAAAAGTCACCCTTTATTTATTCAGGATAAAGTAGAGAAGCTAGAGAGGATAATAGATGAATGGGTGGACATGATGTATGTTATCCTCGATTATTTTTTATTGGGTAAAAATCATGGGATAACCCTTGAAAATTTTGTTATTTTGTAGTCTATGTCCTATAGACATGCATTTTAGAAATGCCCTTGCATGTGTCTTCATGGTTACCACGTTACAAATTGGATTTCAAAATCTGACATGCATTTATTTTTGCTAAACTAAGTCAGTTGTTGATCAAGTTTTAAACACAATTATCAAAAATTTTAACAAATTTAAGTTTAAGTTGCAAGTCAAATCGAACTTACAAATGGTTTCCCTTACCATTTAGTTGTAATTAGGGTTTCAAACCCCAATTACAGGTCTTACCTATCCATGGAAAAAATGCAATGAAGTTTTCAAACCCTAATGGAAGCTTTATGTTAGCTATAGATATTTGCTAGGTTTTAGACCCTAACCAACATGTCATATCTCTACACACATGTAGGTCAAGTTTCAAACCCTGACCTACATAAACTTGCATCACTCATATGTAATTGGGATTTCAAACCTTGATTACAAGTATTATCTATTTTTCAACTACTTGCAATATGGGTTTCAAACCCCAATTACAAGTCTCCATGCATTTATCAAGTACAATCCTATTTTCAAACCCCAATTGCAAGGCCACCTTACATTACTTGATAATTAGGGTTTAAAACTAGACCAACAAGTCTCCTTTGTAATTTGGAGTTACAACCCCATAGTTGCAAATCGGGTTTTAAAACTCAATTGACACATTTTTTCTCTCTACAGTTGTAATTTGGGTTTTGAAACTTAGAAACTCCAATATAATAACAGTTTTTCAAGAGCCTTTATATAGCTTTTGGGCTCATGATTTTTCTCCCCTAATCTCACTGCATGCTCTCTTAATCCCTCCACGAAGAGTTGACTTTTGTTCAACGAACATACCTAATTCCAGATGCATAAATTATTTAGAATCTATGGAAAGATCATAACCATAGAATTTAAAAAAGAAAAGAATCAACAATAGATAAAATTATACAAAAATGGTATTAGGTATGTGCAAACATATCAATTCCAAAATTCTAAACAAACAATTCACCAACTGGAATAAGGAAATAACAAATAAATGGCCATAGCTCATTATGCCCAAAAAAATTATCTTAAAGACTAGATCCAAAAGAAATAAATAACTTAATGAAAATCTTCCAAGAATGGGCCAGAATAAATAAAGGAGTTTTTAGAAAGGACTATGGCAATAA
Organism: Thuja plicata; assembly: GCA_018584345.1. NCBI lineage: Eukaryota > Viridiplantae > Streptophyta > Pinopsida > Cupressales > Cupressaceae > Thuja > Thuja plicata. Next base: position 414,923 of record MU224345.1, read on the forward strand.
GTGCCTGCATAAATTATTCATAATATATGGAAAGAGAATAACCATAGAATTTTAAACAAAAATAATCAACAACGGATAAAATTAAGCAAAAAATGGTATTATGTATGTGTGAACATATCAATTCCAAAATTCTAAACAAATAAATCACACAATGGGATAAACAAATAACAAATAAATGGCCACATCTAATTATGCCCAAAACTATCTAACTTGTAGAAATGCATCCAACATTGGTGTGCTATTTTGTAGTTTACTAGAAGGTGATCTACTATTTATACATCTTCCTTGTACATCAAACATCATTGGAGTCCCATTATTGTGATCATTTGGAGTCTTTATATTGAGCATCATGTTTACACAATGTAGCAGTTAGGAATAAGCGATGCATATTCCCCTCCTGAAAGAATGACGAAGTCACTCCCAAGGTTCTCAATGGTGGTGGTACAATTGCATGGAGACTCAATTGAAGATAAATGTGAATGTTCACAAGGAGGCCTTTAATAGTACGATTAAAAATTTAGGATGCAAATCAAACTTGGGCAGTTTTTGGTATTTTCTCTATTTTCAACATATGTTATTTCCTAATAATACAAATCTAATTTTACACCCTACGATGATTTCTTATCTTAACCAATTTCCAAAAATATAAAAAAATTGAGTAACAAGAATTATAAGAAAATTTTCTGGAAATGAAATCTAAAGGACATAAACCATCATTGAATCACGCTTGCAAAATAAATGATGAAAACATGGAAACCCATAAAACATGAATCAGAGGAACTCACAATTCAAGGTTAAGTAGATGCATTCTTTTGAAGAACCTTTACCAGATGCAAGATTTTTCAAAATTCAACAAATCACAAAGATACCAGATGTACGCACACACGAGACAAATTTATATTTAAACCAATAGAACAAATCTTCTCAATCATTTGTCACAGCAAGATGAGAGAATAACGATAAAATCCAAACTAATTGATCACATATAAATTCATAATAAAATGAAGTTGGCTCTCTGAAATAAATGAACAGACATGCATATATTCATAAATTTTGCATATATTACAGACGAAAAACACCATGAATGAAGCACCTATTACATATAGCTTTATTGCATAAATAATCTGACCATAATTACATTTCTCTAATGAAATATATAGTGCTTCAACTTGGAAAATTAGAAACTTATAGCTAGGTTTTCCTCTACAAAAAACATGGCGTAATAAAATTAAATCTAGAGTTTAATAATGCAAAACTACTCTTAACTGATTGATAACAAGTTTGCATGGATTCCTATCCATTTTTACATTGAATACATGCAAAATCAAACTGGAATCAACCCCTAAAATGAATGAATTTGAGCTGCAGTTCCACCATTTCTTCTCCTTGTTTGCATGTGATTGATCTTCTTTTTGATGTTCACACCCAAAATGCATGGATCTAACCAATCCTCTCATGTGTAACTAATAGAAGACCCCTTGAATTGCAAAAATGATCTCCAATTTGAATGTAATCTACCAAAAAATGATCTTATGTGAAAAACTTGATTAAAAAATGTGTGTGATAGGGAAGCCCTTCTACTAAGTCAACTTGACTCACTCCTAGGTCTCTCTTCTAGACCCACTAGGTTTTATTCCTAAACCCTAACCTATGGTTAGAACACTTGTATCCCTTTACCCTAACTCCAAGGGCCTCTCTACCAACAAATAGATCAACACTTCTTTGAACCTACAGAGGTAGATTCCACAAAATCTTCTCAAACCTTCACAGAAAATTTGCAGTGTAGGACTTACTCTAATTAATTCCTCTAGAATCCATTCTTGAATTTTTAGAACTATATTTTAATTATTCATCCACTGAGTTCCACATTTTAAGGGATAGGGATAGTGATTCCTTATAGCCCTAATCAGGCTCCTAAATCCTAATAACTCCTAAATTAATAACTCCTAAATTTTACAAACAAGCCCCCAAAATAGTCATGGATCCAGATACCCATTTGGAAAAAATAAAATATTTATAGGGTTAGAGGATCCCAAACATTTTGTACAATACTTCAAACTCCTCTAAGACAGAGTCATTAAAAGTAGGGCTAATAGGTCTAGTTGATGCACAAATAACAAAAACTTGATGAAATGGATTCACCAACCTCCACCATTGATTATAGGATCTTCCCAACTCCTAAAGACCACTCTCCATGCACTAGATCATACCACTCAATCCAAATCTACATCCAATCAAAGTTTGTTACCTTCTTGCTCCTAGCTGGGCACTGGCAGTCTCGCCTAGCAAAAGGTATTAAAAATAGCCAACATCACTTTCAGGACCTGTACAAAAGGGAAAAAATATAAAAAGGACTCCACTTTAAATTCTCCATGGGCCAAAAATATCCACTAGAGGACGCTCACTGTGGAGCCATATTTACAAGGTGAACTCCTTCACTGAAAGAGAATAGTCCAGTAAGGATTGAATTCAAAATGAATACCAAGAACTACACACAAACTTGAAATAATTGCTTAGGAAACAAGGAAATGAATATTAAAAATAGAATCAAGCATTAAACTAGTTTATTCAATCCATACACAATGATCTTGCATGAAAACTCAGAAAATTATATTAAATCAGATAAATGCATTATTATTCTTCTTCAAAATCCACTCAAAAATCATCCAACCTCCATACAACCATTCAAACATCCTTAAATAGGTCTTCTGGGCCTAACCAACTACCCAAATTGATCAATAACTACCATTAGAGCAGAAAGCAACTTTTGGACAAAGTTGTCGAGCAAGATTTTAAAAGTTGCAAATGTTGCTCATGTAACATTTTGCAACTTTGACAATTTTTGAATATTCAATGCTTTGACCCTATGAATGGGATATATAGGGTCAAAATCTATTTCACAGACCCAAAACACACTAAACATGACCCCCTATGCATTTCTAGGTTCCATTTACATTAATTGTCACATTTTGACCATTAGGACATTACAAGGGTCACTTGGACCAAAATTCTCTTAAATCAAAACAAAACTAAATCAAAAGACATAAAACCCATCCTAAACTACCGTAAACCACCTTATTAAAACCCAAGACCATTTGAAGGCCTTTCACAACAAAAATTGAGGGTTAAAACCCCTAGGTGCTCCTGCATCATGCTCCCCTTGGACAAAGAAGTTAAGTTATAGTTGGAGTCAATAATGCAGGATCTATCCCCAACTTCTTGAAATCAGCTTCAACAACCCATGTAGCCTCTTCTTTATGAAAATGTTTCCATTTGATGAGATGTTCCATGTACTGACCCTATCTAGTCTTCTTCTTCACTCTGGAATCTAGTATCCTCTCTGCTAATAGTGTGCTCTTAGATGGTAAAGGTACATCCTTGGTAATCCTCTCTGCATCTAAAGTATCTTCAATATTTTTTTACTTGGGACCTTTGTACTTGATGAGATCTTGTACATTAAATACTGGTGAAATAAATAACTCTATAGGAAATTCAATCTTGTAATCATTTCATCCATACTTTGCCAACACTTTACATGGTCCTATCCTTCTCATCTACAATTTTCTTGGTATTCCCTACTTCAATTTGGATTTGTTCAAGTGTACCATCACTAAGTCCCCCACTTCAAATTCTAACTCTTTCTTCCTTTCATCTACCTTGGTTTTTAATCTCTGTGTTGCCTCTTTGAGTGTCTTATTGACTTGTTCATGCACCTCCTTCATTGATTGGGTGAAATCTTCTGCATGTCCACTTCTTCCCTCCATGCTTCCTAAGTCTCTCAATTCAAAAACACCTCTGGGATGAACACAATAAACCACTGTAAAAGGACTCTTACTAGTTGTCCTATTCACACTATCATTATAGGAAAACTTTGTCTTTGGTAAGACTTGATCCCATACCTATCCATATTCCTTTTTTAAACACCTCCAAAGGTTTCCTAAGACCTTGTTGATAACCTATGTTTAGTGATCTATCTGGGGGTGATAAGCTGACCCAAATGAAAGATTAGTTCCTAGCTTCTTCCACAATGTCTTCCAGAAATGTCCCATGAATTTGACATCTCTTTCTAAGACTATACTAAGGGGAAATCCATGGATTCTAACAAATTCTCCAAAAAAATTGAGCTATTTATCTTGCATCATGTGTAGTTTTGCATGGAATAAAATGGCATGTCTTACTGAACCTATCAACAACTATAAATATACTATCTATCCAAGTGCTTGTCCTTGGTAATCCAACAATGAATTCCATGCCGATACAATCCTATGGCCTATTTGGAATGGGTAGTGGTTGATATAAGACAACATTAGAAGCAACACCTTTAGCTTTCTAACACACCATACATTGTTCTACATACTTCCTCACATCTCTCTACATCCTAGGCTAGTAATAGAATCTCTGAACTAACTCAAGGGTCTTATTGAGACCAAAATGGCCACTAAGACTATCATTGTGTTTTTATTGTATAAGATTATCTCTCATAGATCCCTTGGGCACACACAATTTTCCTCCTCTAAACAACAACCCATTTTGCAATGTGTAATCTACAAATTGACCATAAAAGTGATTGTTGAACTCCATACATACCTTATAGGCCTCTGATAAGTCTTCATCTTCTTTGTAAAGGTCCTTAAAGCTTTCCACTCCAATACTCTACAACCACACTTCTTGAACAGTGATAGCCTTTGGCTCAATGCATCAGCAACCATGTTTATCTATCCCTTTTTATGCTTTATGGTGAAGGTATAGGCTTGCAAGAACTCCATCCACTTAAGATTCCTACTGCTTAACTTCTATTAGGTGTTGATGTAACTCAGAGCTTGATTATCAGTGAATACTACAAACTCTTTGGGTATAAGATAATGTCTCCATTTCCTAAGGGCTTGAACTAGTACATAGAGTTCTAGGTCATATGAGGAGTATCTTTTCTTAGCCTCATTTATATTTTCACTAAAGAAAGCTATTGGTCTACCCTCTTGGCTTAATACAACACCCACTGATATACTACTAGCATCACACTCAAGAGTGAACAGTCTATCAAAGCTTGGTAATACAAGGATAGGTGGGGTGGATACTTCTTATTTCAACATTTCAAACCCTCTATCAGCTTCTTTAGTCCACCTAAACTTGGTTTTTAATCCACCCTTTATGGTATCTAAGACTGGGGCACAAATAGTACTAAATCCCCTAATAAACTTCTTATAGGATTGGGAAAGCCCATGAAAAATTATTACCTCAGTACCAGATGTAGGAGTAGACCAGTTGAGGATATCCTCCACTTTTCTAGGATACATATTCAATGTTCCTTGTGAGACCACAAACCCAAGATACACCAATTCTTTCTCCAAGAAATCACACTTCTCCAAGTTGATTGCTAAACGCTCTTCATGTAATATTTTCAACACAATCTCCAAGTGCTCAAGATGTTCTTCTTTTGTTTTACTAAATATGAGGATGTCATCAAGATAAACCACCACAAACACCCCTATATAGTCCTTTAGCACTCCATTCATTAACCTCATGAATGTGCTAGGGGGATTTCTAAGCCCAAATGGCATGACAAGCCATTCATATGAACCTTCTATAATATTGAAGGTTGTTTTCCACTCATCCCCTTACTTAATCTATATTTGATGGTATCCACTTTTTAGATCCAACTTTGTGAAGTATTTAGCCTCACCAAGATAGTCCATTAGGTCCTCAATCCTAGGGATTGGAAACCTATATCTTATTGTGATCCTATTTATTGATCTAGAGTCAGTGCATAGTCTCCACTTGCCTCTTTTTTTTATGTCAATACCACTGGAATTACACAAGGACTTATTCTTTTCTTTATAATCCCTTGATCAAGTAACTCTTGCACTTGTCTTGCTATCTCTATATTCTTCTCAAGAGTCATTTTATAGGCAGCCTTATTATGCAATGATGCCCCTATTATAAATTCAATTTAGTGACTTATGGGTCTCTGTGGTGGGAGGAATACATGTGATCCGTCACTCACAATGTCTTATAATTTCTCCAAAAGTTGTTGTATCTCCTTGGGTAAGGGTGTGGGTTCTTCTATCTTTTCTCCCTTAGGATTCTTCATAACAGCAAAGCATTCTTATTCCTCTCTCTTGAGGTCTTGTAGGAAATATTTCCCACAAACTACCAACACATTAGGACTAGTCTTCACCCCTTCTTCCTCCTCCAAAGAATGAATCTTGTATATTACCCCATCCCTCTGAAATGAGTAGGAGTTTTTCTCCCCATTGTGCATGAATTCCCCATAAAATTGCCATGGCCTCCCCAATAAGAGATGAAAGACATCCATAGGTAGTAAATCACAAATAATTTTGTCATTGTGTCCTCCAATTGAAAATTTAATCCATGATTATTCATTTAATAGGACATGTCCTTTGTTCAACCATGTCACTCTGTAAGGATGATCATGTGGTATCCTAGACAATCCAAGTTTTTTCACTACTTCCTCTGAGATAATGTTATCTGCTGACCCTGATTCAATGATCACCATACACACTTTTCCAAGAATCTTGCACTTCACCTTGAAAATTGATCTCCTCTACTTAGGCTCTTCTCTAACTGGTGCTTTAATAAGAACTCTTCTTATCATCAAATTATGTCCACTCTCTGAATCAAGACTGATCTCATGAGACTTAACACTACTAGTATCTTCTTGCAGATAATTAACTATTCTCTCTAATTGTGAATTTTTCTTTCTTAGGACACCTATATGCAGGGTGTCCAAATTGGTGGCAGTTGTTGTAACCACCCTAATTTGATCTGCTCTGACCATAGACCCTATTTTCCCTAAGTGTGATCATACCCCCAATTATGTCAAACAATTCTTCAAATTACTGGCATAATTCATTCAAATCAAATTTAATCTCCTAAGTGATTTAATCACTAAATTACATTAATTGCCTTAGCCAATCAAATCAAATCAACTCAATTCTATCAAAATAAATAAAAAACATGGCTAAGGTAATTAATTAAAAGTAATTAAATAAAATCCTAATTACACCTCATCACTTGCAAAAGCCAATCTCCTAGCCTAATTAATCTAATTAATTGACTATAGTCCTAATTAATTATCAAAAGCAAACAAAAGCTAAATAATTAATTTCCCTATTATTGAATGAATATATTAAATACATAATTCATTTCATTAATATTCCCTTTAACCCCTAACCTAACCTATCTCAACCACCTTAACTCCTGGGTTTGAATTAATCCCAACCTCTTCACCCATGCTAAGCCTATTTCTAATCTTAATCCCATCCTAACCCACTTCCTAATGATGTCACATTCCTAAACTCTTGATTAGGAATTCAACTCATTTCAAAAAGTCCACAATCTCAAGCTCCCCTTCCCTCAAAGTCCAC
>MU224345.1:422357-438802 GCA_018584345.1 Thuja plicata
ATGATGTCACATTCCTAAACTCTTGATTAGGAATTCAACTCATTTCAAAAAGTCCACAATCTCAAGCTCCCCTTCCCTCAAAGTCCACTTTCTCAAGCTTGGACTTACACCCTCACCATGCCTCTTTAATGCTCTCATAAATGCATCATTTAATGCATATACCCTCACCATACCTCATAAATGCTATCCCTCATTAATGCTCTTACACAAGCATTTAATGCCCTATCTCTCCTCTCACTCCCATTTTCTTCTATAAATAGAATGAGTTTTAAGATCAATGGGCCCCTAATTTTGGATTGTTGAAAGCATTGCTATGTTGTTCATATTATTAGGAATTTACATTGCATTGTAGCTTTCATGTTATGCATTGTTATAATTTCCATTTTTAGAGCTTAAAATGCATATTTCTTGAGTAAATAGATTAGTTTGATTTGAATCTTTCATGCTAGGATTATATATGTCACTAGCAAATGCATAATCTGGGGGCAATTATAGATTTTTCATACTCCTAGATAGGAAGCAATAGGTCAATTTTAGTGATTGATATGCTTGCTAACCTTTGTTTTTCACTAATGCAATGACTTATTAAAGTGTTGTGTTGTAGTTGCAGGAACCACAAAATAACACACACATTTTTGGCACCCACCATGGGGCAAAATCTCACATTTTTCCTCACTTTGCACTCATTTCCTACTAATTTTTCTTCCCAGGTTTTGGGTACATACTCATTTTTTGTTTCCAAGGCTCGCATCTAGGGTCTTTCATCGCATCGCTAAATCTTGGCTCGCACCCCAGATATCAGGTATCGCATCCTGGAAGTTTGGCATTGTTTCTGGTAAAGGCTCGCATCTGGTAAACATTCTATCATTTTTGGTGCATTTGGTCGTATCTGGTAACTAGGATCATATTCAGGGTTTCTAGGATCGCATCTCATTTTTGGGTTTGCAAATTGAAGTGTCTAACCACTAATCTTTGGATGTTTCATGTTTCTATCTTTTAAGCAGCTTAATTCTTGTTTGCAGATTGTTGTCTGCACTTTTTTCTCAAAAATACGACAAGGGAATTATTAACTTATGGTTTGCAGGTTTTTAAGGGATTCGTCTGATTTACTTTTTCAAATTTTTTTACAACTTAAGGACATATTCCTACCATTTACTAAATCAATTAGAGAATTATGCTCTTTTCCTTCTAGGAAAATCATAAACTCAAAAATTGATTTAGAACTTGAGAGGAATTTGGAGTAAATGAACAAACAAACTCATTGTTTAATTCATTTTGGGCAAGGTAATTGAACAAAATGAAACATTTAATCTTGTGGGATAATTGAAAAAGTGTCATTGTATAATTCCTTTGGATTGAAATTGAACAAAATAAAGCACTAAAAATTGTAGGATAACTGAACATTCATTGTCTAACATTTGGAGATAGTAATTGAACAAGCAAAATCACCTAATTTTGGGGAAATTGAACAATCAAATTTTTCTTTCAAGTAATATGTTTTCATAATTTAGGAATATCTAAATCAAGCTCAAACTTGCTTGAGGGAATGAACATTGATTGGACTATTTTGGGAGAAAATGACATGGACTAGGAGAGTATTCTCTTCTTCTTTTGAAGAATCAAAAATCTTGAAATCCTAAGATCGCCAATCCTTTGTATGCTTATTAAGCAATAGAGGGCCTACCAGTTGATAAAAAATCTCCTGGGACTACCCAAGTGAGGACAGGTTTTACGCCAACCCTTTCAACTCACTATAAATAATTGCTTCCTTGTAGGCCAAATCCTCGAAAGAAGGAATCAATTTTTTTCTTAGAATTTTGACATCATTCCTTGAACATGCTTGGGTATGTGTAGAGCGGAGCTACTTGAATCTTGCTTGCGAGACTACACATATTTGGGTACTCATAGGGCTATACGCCTCAATTTTTCCTTGTGCAATTATATGGGAGATAGTTTCAAACAAAGTGCCCCATCATAAACAACAAACTTTGTAATCAAACTACCTGATTCATCCCTGGAAGGGTGATAATCCTTGTGCAAGGAAAAAAGTAATTGCCTTAAGATACTCATCATATTGTGCCCTTACTTGCGTTTGGAGTTGTCTAATATGGCATCATGACTGGAGCCATTGCATGATGGCCATATTTTGATTAGCATTTGAGTGTGTACCTACGTTTATGAGCAAGGATTTTCATCCTATACGTAGAAATAGGGCGTAAGTATGTGTTTGTTCACCCCTAACAATGCAATAATGTTTGATGTGTTTGAAAGTTCATTAACAAGATAAATCATTCAAACAAGTAACAAAATTCAATCCTCTGGCTACATACTGTATTTTTCACTCACTAGAAAGACTCAAAAACAACCTACTGTCAAACAAATTTGCACAAACTTCAAGAAAAATCAGACACCAAATTGATAGAACAGCAAACAATCATTTTAGGTCTATCCTAGCTCGCATCTAGTTGTGCAAGCTTGCATTTAGTGTGCAAGCTCGCATCTGGTCAATCCTACATCAATTTTAGGGAGAAAGGTCGCATCCATTATACTTAGGCTCGCATCTAGTTTTGTAAAATCTCGCATATAGAGTGTCGCATCTGGGACAGTGGGCACTTGCATAGTTGCCTCTCAGAGAAAATCAGTATATTTGGGTACCCTTTTGGCTCATTAGTCTAACCTTGTTGCTTTTTCTGGTCTCACTGTTGTTGTTTCAAAAACTTTTTCAATTCTACCTTACATGTCATTTCAAACTCTTACAATTTGTCTCAAAACGTGTGGTCTATTCACTCTTAAAAACAACTTGATTCCCAGCTCACTATCAGGGCATTCTAACCCTCTAACACTGGAATCATTTACATCCATCAAGCATAAAAAAACTTTCATAACTTGGATACACTTACTTGAAAGATTTGAGACCTCACTTGGCACTATTGGGAAGCCTTGAACATAGTTGAGATATAGCTTCATGGTTAACGCAATACACAACAAGTATTTTGCTAACGAATCAGAAGTACCTCCTAAATTTCTACATTTTTAAAAAGGAGAGACATCTCGCAATACTCTATTTGACACAGACTCACCCGCACCAAAAATGGATGCTACTAGGAATGAATGGGCTAATGCCTTCGAAGCATACAACCATGAGCAAGAACAACGAGATCGAGACAATGCTAGCGATGGAGAAGAAGAACCACACATTGACAACCCTTTGTTTGATTCAGAAAGTGATGGAGATATTCTCGAAGAAGAGTACAATAGACTCAAACAAAGTAGGAAATTTCAAAGAACATTGGAAAAAATAATTGGTGAGGAAAAAGAGAAATACTTTGTCCATCTAGCATCCACTGGAGTAAAATTACCTAAAGATTATGATGTTGAACAACTAAAGGAAGAAGAGGTATCAACCCCTATCTCTATTCTCACCAAACAAATTACCTTAATGCAAGAAAACCTTGCAACTCTCAAACAAGAGAAGGCTAAACCCAAGACAAAATACTCTTTGGAATCCATTTGTTCATTTCCTTTTGATAAGAGTATTAATATGGTTCTATTTCCTCCCAACATGGCAAGGCCAAAATATGATAAGTATCGGGAGAAACTGATCCACATGGCCATGTGAGAGAGTTTTGTGCTCTAATCATAGAGTACATACATGAACCTACATACCTAATGAGACTATTTCCGGGAAGCCTAGGTAGAAATGCTATGGAGTGGTTCTCCAAACTCACACCTAAGGTAAAATATTTTGAGGAATTAATTCAATGATTTATCCAACATTAATCCTACAATATACAGTACAATGTAATCATGATGGACCTATGTAACACAAACCAAAGAACCAGAAAATCCTTTACACACTTTCTACAAAGGTGGAGGAAAATCTTTGCAAGGTATTCAAGAACTATTCCCAAATCAGAAAAGATGGAAATATTTGTTAATAACTTGTTACCTAAATTAAACTATGCATTGCAAATGCAAGATTCACCTAGCTTTGATAGGATGATAAAGAATGCCATCCGTATTGAAGAAGTCATGGTTAAAAAGGGAGAAATCACTCTCCAAAGTGATAATAAATCTACCAACTCCAACAACAAGCCTAAATGGTGGAAAGAAAATAAAAATGTTGTTAAGAATGGAGTGGTAGATGCGTCTAATGCTAATCCTAAATTATCAGTGTTTAATCTGATGAATAACATGCAAGAAAGTAAAGATGCCAAGGTAACAACCACCATACCTAAAGCAAACAATGAGAACAAAAATAGTCGACCATGGACTTCCAAAAATCAAATAAAATTAATTCCTTTGGGAGAACCTATTGAGACTATTTTAAAGACACTCTTGGATAAAAAATTTCTTACAATCCCGGATTCAAAACCATGGGAACCGGAAGTCAAACCAAAATTGTGGGATGACAATTCTTATTGTGTCTTTCACAAAAACAAGGGACACAAGACTAATAATTGTCTTAAACTCAAACATGCTATACAAGACCTTATTGAAGGAGGCAAGATCAAAGTGGAAGGACACACCACTAATGAAGACCATATGACATTTAACAAACCATTCCCTGATTATGAGAAAGGGGAAGCATCTAAAGGAAAAGGAAATGAAGTAAACTACGCCTACTCCAATCATGATAATGTGATCAACATGCTCGACATTAAAAACAAATCAATTAATTTGGTCACTATCAAGGTGTTAAGGACACATATTATCAATCAAATGCAGTGACACAAAGTCAAGCACAAGTCACAATCAAAGGACCTAATTCCTAATCAAAACCAGCAAAAACTTCCAAGGTACCTATTGTCACTATTCCTAAACCGGTGACAGCAAGACAAACAGTTACCATTCCTGTAGAAAACTATAACTTGGTGGATCAATTGCAATGAACCTCTGCTCAAATTTCCATCTTTGAGTTACTTAAAATCTCCTCAGTGCATAGGGAAATTCTTGAACAAGCCCTACATTCAACAAATGTGCCAAAGAACATTGATGTGGACAAATTCCAAGCAATGGTTAATCATATCTCAGCACCACATTACCTCTCTTTTTTAGAAGAAGGTGATAAATCATTGACACATCTGCATAATCAACCTCTTCATATTGAAGTCCTAATTCACAAATCTTGTGTTAGACGTGTATTGATAGATGGAGGCGCAGGGTTGAACATTTGTAGTCTCAATCTAATCAGGAAGTTGGGTCTCTCAAAACAAACCATTGATTTACGAAGCAAGATCACTATCAAAGCTTATGATGAAGAAGAAATATCCTCTAAAGGTCTCATTGTTCTACCAATCAGTATAGGACCAGTTGAAAGAAATCTGATATGTCAAGTTCTAGATCTACCCTTTGATTAAAACATACTATTAGGGAGACCTTGGATCCATGAAATGCAAGAAGTACCATCTACTTACCACCACTGTATCAAGTTCCCACATAATGGGGTGGAATTGACAATTCTTGTAGATGCTAGTTATACTTGCAACAATGTTAAAGCATATAGTATGGTCCCTCATAACAAGGAAGTTCCAAAAGAGACTGTACCTGAGACTACCAAAGACATGGTTATGAAGAGCTTTGGAAAGACCTTAAAACTTGAAGAAACTAGTATGGGAGAATACAATCTAGACATAACCCCATCATTGACAGAACTTCTAGTATCACCAAGATCCTATGGGAAACCTTCCCAATCTTTCACACCCACTACATCTAAAAAACTAGAAATTCACAAAGAAATTGGTATGGTTAAAGCATCTACCTCTCAAGGGGATGACAAAGAAGAACAAGTAGTCTTGGCTTGGCTTTACTAGGGTGAACAAAAGGAGAATGAGGTAAAACATGTGTAAATATCCCCAGAAAAGTATGGTAAAGGATATGATCTTCTCAAACAAATGGGATATAAAGGAGAAGGACCTTTAGGAGACAAAGGAAATGGACTTGTTGAACCTATACACATAGAATTTTGGAATACCAAAGATAAAATAGGACTAGGTTTCATTAATAAATCTAACAACCCTACTTCAAGAGATGGTCCAATCTTTGATGAAAGAAGTGATGAAGAAGAAGAAACTGAACTAGAACAATGGACCTATGAGAGATTTTTGCATATTGGTACAAAATATCCTAAATATCAAGGAGAAAGGTATGTATCTATCTTTGAGACACCACAAGACACTCATGTTCCTTTGTTAACACAAGCTACTATTCAAGAGGTAGAGGAAGCAACAAAGGACACTTCAGAAGTACCATTGATAGAAACAACTATCGAAGAAACACCCCGACAATAGGATTCACATCCTAACTGGGGGTAGATGGTCATGATTTCACACATCCTAGATTTACCACACTTTGTTCTACAAATGGCTAATAGGGTACACCAGGTAACTATTGCTAAGTTTCTAAATAGATCAGATGATGAAGTAACAGACTCACATGATTATGAATGGGATTTCCTATCTGATGCTACCATGGACATTGAAGTGGATGTGATTCATAAATAAGCACCAATGTTTCAAAGAGGAGAGAGTTCTAACACTCCCCTGATACTGTTGATATTCCAGAGTCAGATGAGATACCATTGCCTAGAATTGTTAATGTTGAAACTAGTCTTTTACTAGGTCTAGAGGATATTATGAGAATACAAGAAATGAGTGCTATTTTGGTAAGAGAAGAAGAAGAAGAATCAACTAATGAGTCGCTAGATTTAGGTCCATATATTACTAACAATGACCCTTTTAATGATGGTTTAACTCTTGATGATCTAAACACTATAGAAGTAGACCTAACAGAACATGTCTTGTTGATTAATAGTTTTGACGTGGACACGATGTTGTCCTTACAAAACTCTGATTCATTGTCCTTGATAAACCCTAACTTATTTGATTGGACGAATTTAGATCCTAATCCTATCATGCACTTCCCTAATGACTACACTTTGGATTACTACCTAAATGCTTGTGAACCTTATCCTTCTTCCACCAATGCAAGGAGCGTGAACATGTCATGGGAGGATATCAAGTTTCTCAGTCAAAAATTGAAAAATAAGAAAAAGAAAAGAACTAACGGTGAAAACCACGTTGTGGCAGTGTTAGATTCTAAAATAGTAAAAACAAAAGAAGTATCTAATGGTGAAAACCTCCTAAAGGTGCCAAAAGATGAGATTCTTGATATCCTCCCTGAGCACTTTCAAGAAAGATCTTCAGTTTTGATAGAACCAACACAACCAATTAACTTGGGCATAGCTGAAGTTCCTCAAATTGTTCACCTAGCACAATCTTTGTCAGGAAAGGAGAAGATACAATTCACTAAGTTCCTGAAAGAGAAAAAGATCAACTTTGCATGGTCTTACATAGATATGCCTGGACTAGATCCTGAATTAATAATTCACCATTTATCTATAGCTCTTGGGATCAGACCCATGAAACATAAAATAAGCAAGATGCATCCTCATGTTGCATTACTGGTAAAAGAAGAGCTATAAAAATTACTAAAAGATGGGTTCATAAGAGTCATCGCTTACACAAGATAGATTTCAAATGTGGTACCAGTATCTAAATCAGATAAATCTATCAGGATCTGTACAGACTTCAGAGACTTAAACAAAGCATGTCCTAAAGATGATTTTCCACTACCAAACATTGATATGATCATAGATCTAACAACATGCTATCAAATGTACTCATTAATGGATGGTTTCTCAGGTTATAACCAGATTAAAATTGCTCCTAAAGATCAAGAGAAAACTGCATTCACATGCGCGTGGGGAAATTTTCGCTGGAACATTATGCCATTTGGGTTAAAGAATGCAGGTGCTACATACCAAAGAGCTATGACTTCTATATTCCATGATATGATGCATAAAATCATGGAGGATTACATGGATGATACCTTCACTAAATCAAAAGAAAGGACTACTCATATTGAAGACTTGCGCAAGATATTGGATTGCATGGAGCAATTTCAACTCAGGCTCAATCCAAAGAAATGTGCCTTTGGATTTCAATTAGGAAAGTTGCTAGGGTTTATTGTATCAGCAAAAGGAATTGAAGTAGACCCTAGAAAATTCAAAGCTATATTGGAAATGACTTCTCCATGCAACATTAGTCAAATGAGGACATTACAAGGAAGACTCCAGTCAATCAGGAGTTTTATGTCACAACTTACAGATAAAGCACAACCCTTTACTAAATTGCTACATAAAGGTGTCACCTTCAAATGGGGTGAACATTGTGAAACCAACTTCAAAGAATTAAAAGAGTACTTGGCTACTCCTCCTATTCACATGGCACCCATCCATGGCAAGCCATTACTCCTATATATTTCCACTACAACTACATCACTAGGAGTATTGTTGGCATAAGAGGATGAAACCAAAAAGGAAAGAGCAATCTACTATATCAACAAAACACTAGTATCTTATGAACTAAATTACCACATAATTGAAAAATCTTGCTTAGCAGTTGTCTTTGAATCACAGAAATTGAGACATTATATGCTATCACATATAGTAAGGCTCATTGCAAAGATAGATCCTTTGAAATACCTCTTAAGCAAGACAACATTAACAGGATGGCTAGCAAAGTGGGTCCTGATTCTAAGTGAATTTGACATTGAGTATGTCGATAGAAGGGCTATTAAAGGACAAGTCCTCATTGATCAATTAGCTGACTCACCACCCCAAGATGATGAACCTTTGAGAATTGAGTTCCCTGATGAAACAATTATTCATCTAACTGAGTATCTGTGGAAGATGTACTTTGATGATTCTTTCATGCAACAAGGCTCTAGAGCAAGGGTTCTATTCATAACTCCTCAAGGATACAAAATACCCAAGTCCTACAAATTGATTTTTCCATGCACAAATAACATTTCTAAATATGATGCATTGGTAAATGGTCTTAAACTCTCTATGGAGTGGAAGATTGTAGAATTACATGTGTATGGTGACTCCTAGCTCATTATCAATCAAGTAAATGGAGATTATCATACCAAAGATGAGAAGCTGACACCCTACAAACAACTGGTTGATGACCTAAAGAAGTACTTTGTCTTCATCACATTCCAACAAATACCAAGAACTAAGAATAAGGTTGTAGATGCTATGGCTACATTGGCATCCATATTACAATTAGAGGAACATCAATTCCACTATGAATTCTTGGTGGAAGAATTATCCTACCTAGCCTTTGATACACCTAAGTACCAAACCATTTGTGCTTTGGACGCCCAAACCCATCTCGGTATGCTAAAATCATTGCTTACCTAAATAACCAAACTATACCCAATGACCTATCTAGAAATGAAAAATGAGCATTGATTAGGATAGCATCGCGTTATGTCCTTGTTACTAATAACTTATATAGATGAGGTCTCGACAGTACACTTCTTAGGTGTTTAGAACATGAAAATTTGGATCACACATTAAAAGAAGTCGACAAAGGTGTATGTGGATCACACTCAAATGGCTTTTCACTAGCTAAGAAATTTCTCAAAGTAGGCTACTACTGGCCCACAATGGAAAAAGATTCTATTCAATTTTCAAAGATATGTCATAAATGCCAAACACATAGAAACCTCATCCATGCTCCTGCTAGAGAACTCATACCATTCATAACACATTGGCCATTTCATAAATGGGCCTTTAATTTGGTTAGACAAATATATCCTAATTCTTCATATGGACACAAATACATCATTACGGCCACTGAGTATTTCACAAAGTAGGTCGAAGTCATGTCATTGATCAAATCCACTGGCAAACAAGTGGCTATGTTCATCTTGAACTACATTATTTTTAGATATGGGATAACCTATTCAATTGTAACAGACAATGGGGGCCAATTTAGAAACCAAGACATCGAAGACCTTTGCACATAGTTTTACATCACTCAACATTGTTCCCCAATCTATTATCCTCAAGGTAATGGATAGTCTGAGGCATCTAACAAGAATATTCTCAAGATCCTACATAGAACTGTGAGTAAGTATGGCAGGGACTGGCATTTACAATTAAATATGGCACTTTGGTCCTACAGAACAAGAATCAAAACACCAATTGGAGCCATGCCATTTTCCCTAGTCTATGGCGGTGAGGTAGTATTACCTATTGAGGTTAAAATCCCATCTTTGTGGGTATCTGTACAAGGTATTGTTACTAACAAACAATACCGCATTGATCGGGTAAATTCTTTAGACTTACTTGATGAGCGCAGGCAACAGGCGTTCGATCATCTAAAAGTGTACCAAAAATGCATGTAAAAAGGGTACAATAAAAAGGTCAAGCCATGACACTTTCAAGTGGGGGATCTTGTTCTAAAAGAGAATCCTATGAACCAGCCTAACAGAGAACAGAAAGGAAATTTTGAACCCAATTGGCTGGGACTGTATGTCATTACTGCAACTTTTGGGACTTGAGCTTATCAGCTAGCTACCCCCAAGGGAGATGTTCTTCCTGGTCCTATTAATACTCTACATTTGAAGCGGTTCTATGCTTGATGTCTGGCTAGCAAAGCCTATGCAGTAAAAATCTCAGAAAATACCAAAAAAAAAATTAGAAAATTGATCCTGAAGAAATTCAAAAACAGTGGAAAAAGTCCTAAAAAAAAGGTATCCTTAGTGAAAACCTGGCAAACAGGTGCCTTGATACTACAAAAACATAAAAAAGCAAAAATTGAAAAAGAGAAAAAAAAAAGTGCCTTGATGAAAACCTGGAAAACAGGCATCTTGGTAGCAAAAATAAAAGACTTTTTCAAGTGGTAAAACCTAGAAAACGGGTGTCACTCAATCTCTATGCTCTATCTATCAATGCACTGATGACACTACACCTCCATACTTTCACATGTGCTATTTGGTGACTCTATTTCCTTACGATTGTCCTATCATTTCTTGGGATTTGTCTGCATTTACGTCTTAGGATAGTCATTCTGCACTAGGGGGCATCTTTGCTAGCATGGTCAGTTCACATCTACTAGGTTTTCATAAGCGTCTTGTCTAGGATGGTTCACCTCTCCAAAATAGTAACATACATCAGAATAGTGTTTCTCAACACTTGAAATCCAGGAACTTGAAACGAACTGGTGTCTTTCAATACTTTACAAAAAGTTTCTAAACACTACATGGGTTGTAATTGATGACACGGTTAATCTCGCATATACTCAGACATGAAACATATTGCTTACATTTCAAAATCTAATTGATGAATCTCTACTATGCTTGAAAAATGAATCAATAGTTTTTCTCAATACTACTTAAACACATTGTTTGATCTGATTATAATTCTTTTATGTTCCCATGATGTTTCGTACTAGGGGCATCTAAGCGATTATAAATTTATTTGATTAATTCTCAATTGGTGATTGTTATGTCTTCCGAGTTACTCCATGACGTCTATTCAAAGACAAAGAGTCTCAAGGATAGGAGGCATCACGTTTTCTTGGTTTTCTATGTATGGTGATTATTCTGAATGATCCTATAAATTTCACCTAACTTGGATGTTTATGGTAAGAGCTGCCAATATGAATGGATAGCCACATATATCTTGATCTTTGTTATGTGTAAACTATGGTGAAGTTGAAATAATTTCCTTGTCTATTTTCTAAATTATATTCTCACTACAGTGTACGCTACATGATGTACCCAAGGATATGAATTTTCAAGGTCATTATGGGTCACATATCTTACATTACACTTAAACAAAATCTGAACCTAAACATTAAAAGGAGATAACTGAATTGTCATCCTAGCTTCTATGCCTTGATGCCTAAGTCTATTTCTGACATTGCATCCAATACACCTAGTATTCATACCTCCATGATACTAGTGGGTTTTCTAAATTATATTCTCACTACAGTGTACGCTACATGATGTACCCAAGGATATGAATTTTCAAGGTCATTACGGGTCACATATTTTACATTACACTTAAACAAAATCTGAACCTAAACATTAAAAGGAGATAACTAAATTGTCATCCTAGCTTCTATGCCTTGATGCCTAAGTCTATTTCCGACATTGCATCCAATACACCTAGTATTCATACTTCCATGATACTAGTGGGTATTAGTGACATTTGTACTATCAAGTGATGTTTGTTACAACAAGCACCCAATGATGATACAATGCTACAACTATATGCAAATTAGTGATAGTCCTAAGAGTCTGTATATAGATACATTTAGAGATTGCATGATTCATTTTAAAATAAACAACATAAAAGGGACTTGAGCTTAAAATAAATTCTTGCTTCATTCAAAAACCAAGTTAATTACATACATCAAATATTACTGATATCAATGTCGTTGCATATCCATGACATACATTCTACATTCATAAATGAGAAAGAGAAAAAGAAAAAAACAAAGTATTCAAGCATTGCATTTAATTTTACATCCGAAGTACATCCATACATGTATTTGCATAAAGAAAAACCTCAAAAAAATTCATTTGCATATTCACTTAGTATCATTTAAAACACATTCATATCATTAATAAATCCAATGAGCATAAATGATGTCATCACATATCTAATCTAACTCATTAGAGGACCAAGATAAACATGTGCATCACAAATCTAAAACATCTATCAACATCATGAGAATCCAGGAACATATAAAGATTAGGAACAACTATCTCAGATATGGAACATATAAAAAATGTGGAACTGTCTACAAAAAGAGTATTAGAGTATCAGTATGAATCAGATATACATGTATAAATATCAATAGTACAAAAGAATGATCTCAGAAGGATCCATATATACAATGTGATCTCACGATATAGCACAAACACAATATCAGGTCTGACTACCACCCTCTTCCTAGTCTAGAGGAGGCAAATGTGGTACAAATGGATCTGGTGGAGGCATTGCCCCCTCAGACTGTTGTGCAATCCATGAAAATGAAGGTTCTCTCTAACCCTCTAGCACTATATCATGATAAATAGCATAATAGTATGTGTCCCTCTGTCCCTGGTGTACTATTGTATGAGCCTGTGTATCTCACTTAGATCTCAGGCTCTCAACCTGTGTATCTCTCTCAGATCTTAGGCGCTCTATTTGTGTATCTCTCTCAGATCTTAGATGCTCTACCTATGTGTCTCTGTCTGCTCTGACCTACTCAAGTTATCTCTCTCGATTAGCCAAAAGAGACTCCAATGTGGTGATCTGTGCTCTAAGCTACTCTCACTCACACTCACACTGTGTCAAGGCATCACCATCTCGCCCTGGCCCTCTGCCTGTATCCTGCCTTGAAGGCCTATCTTATTGTTGTTGGCTCTGTCTCTACTGATCTCTCGTCAATAATGGACTTGGATCTCTCTGGGGATGAATGAATCTCAACCACGTCCGCCTTCCATTCCCACTGCCACTAGCACCACCACCACCACTACCACCCATAGCTCCTCCACCCCTTTCATCTTCGCCATCATCCTCATCCTCATCTGGACCATGTCCTCTATCTAGGGGAGGGCGTCTACCATCTCTGCCTTCGTCTCTCCCTCTAGCTCATCTTAGAGCTCCTCCCTTTTCTCTCGCAGGTTGGTCATCTACAGGATCATAATCTAAAGGGTCCTCTATATGAGGAACTACCTCAACCAGATCTGTAAACCATGCAAATGGATGTTGTAACATCTCTGCAAGATATCCGTCTGAGCATCCTGCATTAGCCACATCAAGATGCAGCTCCCAGGCTACTAGAACTATCTCTCAAATCACTCACTGAGCTACCTCATTTATCAAACGGGAACCCCACAATGGCTCCTCATCTCAAATCTATGCATACACTGATAAGTACTGACACTTGCCTTGCATGCAGCCATACTGTCTCAATACCTAGGTAATGAAGAAGCACTCTACTACATACCTGGTCCGTCCAATCAAGTACCTTCTCTTGAAAAAGTATGACATATGTCATCTATCTAAGATCCACTCCTCGCAATCAAGGTATGGCCACCACATAACTACAGTCATGTCATCAAATAATTGGCGCCAATAGTCTACCTTGCCCAGATGGGGCTACTGCATCCAACCAGAGTACATATATACATATGGTTGTTGATCCAATGGCTGCCTATCCACTATCGGTCGTGTAACTAGGATATGCTCCCAGGCCTAGATCTGTAGAACAAGGATCCCAACTATCATATTGTAGGAATGATGATACAAAATCTTATGAAGCTCTCTATACATATGAGCAAATAGACAGTTACCCCATGCAAATCTATGATGAGCAACCATCATCTGCTCTAGCATATCCACCCAACCGATGATGAATCTATTTTGTCCTCGGTCAGGCATGAGGATGCCTCCAATCAGAACATCCAAGTAAATAGGAAGACACTCATTCTGATCACACATGTAATCCCATGTGAGGTATTGACATGCAATAGTATCATCTCTAAAAAATCACCGCGTTGAAGCAATAGTTGTTCGAGAGGTCGAATCAAACTACACCTCTCACCCCATCATAGGCACTCGCAGAATTTGCCACATGTCCTCTGGTGTGACATTCATCTCGCTAATAGGGAGATGGAAGGTGTTGTGCTCTGAATGCCATCTCTCAGCCAGAGTAGTCAACAACCCCCAATTTACCCTGATATCGGGTAAATCCCTCAATGGAAGTAGCCCTAAGCGAGCGACATGCTCTACCTCTTAACCCATCAAAGATCCAGCCACCGTGAGGACCCGACCAGGGTACAGTCCTTGAAATGAGATGACCTCTAAAGGGATCTGATAAAAAGATAAGAAATTGCAGAAAAGTTGCATTCAGTATTCTATCTAAGGAAAAACAACAGAAAAACCTATCAACTAAGTGTTTTTAGTCATCAAACAAAGACAAACAATCAACCTTGACTGAAAGTTGACTTACAAAAAAAAAATGACTATGTTCCTATGGGATGCGATCGCTTTTACAGGATGTGATCCTTGATTACTGGGATGCAATGGGGCATCTGGGAAACAATCTTGTTTTAATGGGATGCGATGTGGGATGCGGTATGCGATCCTATTTTCACAGGATGTGAAACATTCAAAAATCTATTCAACCCTACCACATGCAACACAAAAACTAACTACAGGGTGTGATCCAGAATAAATAGGATGCAACACAGGATTTCTAGTCAAAATAGGGTGTGACACGGGATTAACCGAGTGCGACCCTGAACACAGGGTATGACGCGAAATTGAAATGTCTATAACTATTGCTAAAATGCATCAAACTAGAAATTGAAAATTTGACAGAGTAGGTTTTTGAGTACTTACTAGATCTGGGTAGTCCGCTGGTCACTGATGTCATCAGCTAAGCTCGAAATGATGCTTCTCCATGGGGACCACCATCTTCTCTATAGAGCTCTCTGAATTGCTAAGGATGAAAGTGAAATTTAATGAGTAAAAGGTCAATTTTGAGAT
The DNA here is from genome assembly GCA_018584345.1 of Thuja plicata. Classification (NCBI taxonomy): domain Eukaryota; kingdom Viridiplantae; phylum Streptophyta; class Pinopsida; order Cupressales; family Cupressaceae; genus Thuja; species Thuja plicata. The sequence goes on from MU224345.1 coordinate 437,761, forward strand.
ATATATTTGATCTTTTGAGCTATTTAGGAGCTCCAGAACTCTTCCCAGATACCTAAAACTCAATTTTGTTCCTTTTTGATCAATTGGGAATGAAATTGAACACCCAAACAATGTTCTCCATGACATAGTAATGATTTTATGACAGATTCTGAAAATGCATAATTGCTCCATATGTTCCAAAAATGATTCACAAGCATTGCACAATCAGTTGTCAATATCATCAAATTGCACATTATTCATCAAACATCTTGGTCCGACATCATTTTATCATACTCAGAACTCACATTTTCACATAATTAACTTGGTCTGATTGTATTTTATCTTAAAACACCTCCATTCTACCTTTCTTCTAATTAATTATTTCTTGATATTTCCGATCCATGCAAGTGATCCATCATTCAACAAAGGGATTTTTATTCTTTTTTCCTTCGATTTCGTTCTTGAGGGGGCATGATCACACTAAAATAAATCAAATTATTTCTTGAAACAAGCATTAAAATGACTTTGTTATCAAAAAACTAAAGACATGACAATTCCTTAACTAAGCCAGGATTGTTGGATTGAAAGCTTCGGTTCTCACAAGCTGGATATCCTATGTCTACTTTTTCTTAGATTCTTATTAAAAGCTCCTGGCAGCTTTGTACTAACCTTTGTTTGATCATGTTCAAAGTTGGTATTATCAATTTTTGGATGAAAACCAAGTTCAAAATTGGTATCTTTAAGATCTTTTCTTATTGACCTTTTTTCAATCAAGTTCAAAGTCAATACTATCAGTTTAGTTCAATCAACTGCGAGACTGATCTCATTAGGCATTTTGTTCAATCATGAGTAAAATTCTCAAACTTTCTGAAGTCAACATCAAAAACTTTATTTGAATCAATGCATTGCTTGCACATCTATTCAAAGAGGGGCAAATGTAACCACCCTAATTTGGTCTGCTCTGACCATAGACCCTATTTTCCCTAAGTGTGATCATACCCCCAATTATGTCAAACAATTCTTCAAATTACTGGCATAATTCATTCAAATCAAATTTAATCTC
>MU224345.1:450661-470191 GCA_018584345.1 Thuja plicata
GCAACATGGTTACATCGAATTATCCTTGAAACTAGGAGTGGGGAATCAACCAAAAAGGCCCTAGAATGGTGGAAGAAGGCATCTAATGGAGAAAAGGACTTGAATCAAGGAGTTAGTGATTACATTGTAACAAGTTTGAAGTGGAATAGAAGTCTGCAATTCTGAGTTTTCAATAATCTTGAGCATTTCCTTGAAACAGTCACATTCACTGGATTGAGTACTTGAATATAATGATTGTTTTGTGTTCCTAGGATGGTTAAAGCACTTTTCATTCAGTGAGGTGGTTTATTAGAGGTAGTATATAGTCGTAGTTAAATTGTTTTGTAACTAGGAGGTTCACTGGTCCTGTCCTGACTAGACAGTCAAGTCATGGCTCCCTCATGAAATATAACCATGGGAAACACCTAAGGGTAGATGGAAATGTTAGGGGAATAATTAATGTACATAATTGTAGAGTTAGGAGTCTTAGAAGTGTAAGCTTCTATTTTTAGATCCAAGCCCTAGGCGAGCATGCACTGTCCAGTTAGAGGTTTGGAGGAGTAACAGTGAGCATTCATATGTAGTGGAAGGAAGTACAGTATGGTCTGAGTACATTTATAATTAGGGTTTCATGTAACTCTAGCATACTGAGTTGGTCAAGCTCATACCAATCAGTGAAGACAAGTTTTGGATGAGTTTTGTTTAAAGTTGCAGACTGTCCTAGATTTTAGACCTATTACCCCTATAAGACCTATTTTATAGGTACCCTATGTACGGATGACTTAGGGGTCTGAGACTTACAAAATCCTTTGTAAAATGGAAAAGGGTACTTGGATATCATCTTAGATTTTTGAGGTCTTTGGAAAATTTTTGCAAGAAGTGAGAAAAACACACTATTTAGGGCTACAAGGAAGTGAGTTCAATTAGGCCTCTTGAAGACACAAACTTGGACTCGACTAAAAATGGGAAGGAGATCCCTCAAGATGGATTCCAAATTGATCAAGTGCAATGCCTACATGGTGTTGGATACCCCTGCAAGTGATTCATGAATGTTAGTGTGGAAATTGACACTTAGACTCTTCTAAGTGTAAGTAGGAGAAGTGGAGATTTGGACTAACTAAGGGTGTTAGTCTTTCAGGGTGAAGCACATGAGTGGAGAACTCTTAGAGAATATTTCAAATTGGACTTAGTTAATCATCTAAGCTAATTCAAGACCTATAGGAGATTAGGTTCCTAGAAGAGACAAGATAGGTCTCTTAGTTGCAGTGCTAGCAAGCCTTGGAACACTTACATCACTAGAATCCCCATATGGAATGTCTACCCCAATGTAGGCATATCAACATCCTCTTCTTCAGTGCATGTTCTCCTTCAGGGTTGTATTGCCTTAGCCAACCAAGTGGGCTAAGTAGAGGTTGTTAAAGGCTCATATGGGGCTATGATAATGATGGACATCCATCCATTATCCCTTTCATATTCCTCTCCTTCATATTTTACTTTTTCCAAAGCCTCCCTTAACTCTAAATTCTCTGGTGTCTCCTCTCTTTCTTCCTCCTCACATTCATCACACTATTGTTCATGATCTAGACTTCTATCTCAATCTAGAGGTAGTGAAGGAACCCATTATTTCTCTAGCTATTCCTTTGTTCCTACTTTATCTCATATTCAAAAGATGAACTAGCTAATACTTTTTCCCATAATCCAATTGTTGTTTCTTGTTTCTTCTCTAGGAGCACCCGTTCTACTTCTACCTATGAAACTAATGGAGGTGGAGGAGTCAAATCATGTGGCTCTTGAGTATCCTATACTAAGCCATCACCATTGGGCTCCTCAGTTGATGGGTTGGTATAAATTTCTACCTCTTCGAGCTCTATAGCTTGTTTTTCTATTCTATATCATTGTACCTCCTCCCTTATATCCTTTTCTATCTCAAGTTATTTATTGAGGGATAGGTGAATAGGTATGTGTGTCGTTGTTTGTTCATTAAATTCTTGGTATCCATCTATCTTCTACTCCTAACTTTCATTTATTTGTATTGGAGGGGTAGTATCTTCAACCTGTCTTTGTACTTGGAAGGGTTCTTGTACTAATGGTGCAGTAGAGTCAAAATTTGGATTAACAAATTGACTAGGGGGATCAAAGAATCCTGGAATACCCTCAAAGTCTAATAACTCAAATTAATTTGAGCACAAGTTACCCTTGGTCATCTCGGCCTTTTTTATTGTTTCTAAGTCAGTTGCCTCTTTTTTTACTTGGGGTTGATTAACCCCTACTTGTTCTACTCTTATGACAACAATAGTAGTTTTTCAAGTTCTCCTCATCAAGAGGATGTCTTCTTATATCTCCTCTTCTTTAGGAAATGTCTACAACTAAGGTGATATTGAAGCCCTCCTTCTCTTGTAAACCTTTCCCTTTTGTAGGGGCTTTGCATCCTCCTTCCTTTAGCCTGATGTACAAGGTGTCTCAGGTGTTTGAGATGGAGTATTATCTTATTTTTTAAGAGGTGTATTATCATATTTTCTTCTCCCTTCTTCATTTTCTTCTTTGTAGGATCATAAGTAGTGGCCCTTGCATGCCCGTAAACTATCTCTAGCCGTATAGGAGCTACTTCTTTGAATGTTAGGATGTTTACTCTCTTGCCCTTAACTTTCTCTAACTTAGAAGGTGGGTCTAGCTGAGGCTTCATGGGTATTGGATCCAACTTGAAAGGCTTCTTTATCCACCTTTTCATTACCTTAATCATGTGTTGACCCTTGAATTCAATAGTATCATTCTCATCTCTACCAACCTCCACATTCAAAATGGGTTGGGTATCTACCTTATCTTTATTATACAATGGATCCAACACATTCTTAGAATCTTTATCCCACAATTTGGGAGGGACTTGCACCTGTAATGTATCCTCAGCTGATTCAAGAGACATTATCTAGTAATCCCAGATCCTAACCTCGTAATCATTAATGCAATTAATCCAATGATCTTCTGTGTGAGGTTCATGTTTGTAATGGCTCCCTGTGATGTGGATAAAATTCTTGAAGGGGTCAAACCTGGACCTTATTAATTTGAACTCCTACAAAGGGCATTCATCCCATTCTATCATATCACCTTACATACCTTTATGTCTTGTAGAGAGTGAGCTCCTATGGAGATAGGGAAGTCCCACTAGTAGTTCTTTAACTTGATGACTTCATAAGCATCTGATAGATGCCTACCCATCTCCTACAACACAATTATATTTGATGGGTAGCATGGAAACTTCTTTAGATTAATGGTATTCCCAGCAACCTGGATGTAAGTAAAGGTTTTTAACTGAATATAATAATCCCCTAGGGATCAAACCTTGGTTTTAACTTCTTCTGAAATCCTCTTGGCCTAATCTCCTTCAATAAACCTAATTATTGCAAAGATAGAAGAGTTGTTTACAATCTTGTACTCCAGACTATCATCTTTTAGCTATTCCTCCCTTACTAGTTGAGGGTATAGTATATGACCAGGCATTTTGGTCATTGAATGACCCTTTCCTAGTGAGCCCTAGATAGTTAGTTCTAGAAATGAGGAGAAAAATCATATAGGATGTCATATAGAACCTGGGATTATGCTTTACCTATCTCTGTTGTAAGTCCAAGTTATCACTTAGTATTGTCCCCTAATTGATTCTGACCCTTCTCCCTTTGATATTTTCTATGATTTGGATCATCCATGGTTCCAATTGATGTGCTTTAGGCGGGCCATATACCTAGCTTAACATTGTTACTACAACCTTCATATCATCATTTAAGTAACCTCTTCTCATATTAATCCTTTCCAATTTCTTTGGAATTTGATGGATGAGATATTCATTATTAACAATGTTGTAGGCATCCAAAGTGTTATTCTCAAACCACCTCACCTTTCCCTCTCTTTTGTGTTTAGATAGAAGTGATCAACTCCCTTCTACAAATGGAAGACATCTTCAATGGTGTCTAGTATTAGATCTAATACAATATCTCCTACTTTGTTCTTTACCACCTTTTCATATGAGATGTAGTGATGAGATATGGTTATGATTATGTCTAGAAAAAGAATGGAAAATGGATGTACAACTAAATTTACTAAACCCTCCAATACCATTGCAGTGCAGTCCGATGATCTTCCTGTTGGATTTGCACAGTGCCTCACAAACGAATCCCATTCTAGGTGCCCAATATCAGTATCTAGTATTTATGCATGTAAGTTCTCCACCTTTGTGGAGGTATTGTATCCTTTGGAGAAATACTTCATTGGTAGATTTGATGTCTTTTCCAGCATTCCACACACAAAAAATGTTGTCATCTTTCCATTATTAAAATTGTAAAATATTATATTATCTAAAGCTAATTAAAACAAGAAAACCTTAAAAGACTATAAAGAAGCACTAAAAACCCATCAAACTAATAAAAAATCCAAATCTCTAGATTCTTTATATTTTTGGACCTTCATAGTCCAATAACATGCTCAGACTGTGATTTTTAATGCTACGAAGTATTGGAAACAAGCTTGTTGGGTGTTCAGAGTATCAGAGCCACATGGAGACTTCAACGTGAAAAAGTGAAAAACTTTGAAGGTTTGCGGAGGAGTTAGAAAAATTTATGATTATGTGTTCTTTGGTGTTGTAGAGTGTTAGAGATTCATTATGTGCTTGGTGTGTGCAAAACCAAAAAATTGAAGTAATCTGAGACTTGGGACCTGGCACATCGGAGCTAGGATAGTCATTTAGGCATTTTGGAGGTCAAAACTCTGATAGTTCTGAAGGATAGATAGAGATGACATAAAATCTTAAGGAAAAATCCTAGACCAAACACTAAAAACCCTAAAAGAAAAGGAAATAACCTCAACTAAAGATGAACCAAAACAAAAATGGGAAAAACAAGGACAATGACGACAAACAAAGGAAAAGAAAAGAAAAATGAAAAACCCTACCTTCAAGGCTATGAAGAAAAATGACAATCTACAAAGCTTGAGCTCGAAGCAACTAATCTAAGTGCCAAGAAAAATTTCAATAGGGCACAAAAGGGTGTCAATAATGAATCACTGGAGGTCTCTGAGTCACTGTGCAATTAGATCTCAAAAAGGCGACAATCATAGAATGAGAAAAAGAAATGAAAAACCTCTTTTATAGGCCAAGACCATGATGACATCATCAGTAACGTCAGAGTGTCAGACTATGAAAGTTCAACATTCTCACCCTTAGTTTGAGCTTAACCCTTCGGTGTTTTAGAGCTCTAGGGACATTCGAAAGTCCAAAAATCTATAAGGGAGAAAAACATGGCAAAAATAAACATTTGGCCTTTCGGTGTTTTGGAGGTCTGGGAACCTTCAAAACTTCAAAAATTTGAAAAGGCAAAAAACACACTAAGTATTAAATATTTATTAGAAAAAAAAACAAAAGGGGAACACAAGATAAATTCTAAAAGGGAAAGGAGGAAAAAGACTAACAGGGAAACCAAGATGCTACCCAACTATCGGAAGCCTCCCTAAGGGTCTTCAAACTGACTTACCAAATACTCGGTCCTGCTTAACATTGGAGACTTCAAACTACCGAAAAGGAACAAAGACTTAAAAAAGGGGGAGTCCCAATTATGCCAAGGGGCTTAAATGGGGCGTGTGCTATGGAACTACAACAAATATCCCAGATAAAAGGAGAAATGATCAAGGCATTTCTTTATCAGCAAACAACTTCTGGAGACTTTTCTTGCAATAAACCAAACATAAGAGTGATCAGTGGAAACATTCTTTCACCAACTCTCAAAATTGAATTATTATGTTGTTTCTTCCAGTGTGTGTATCTATGTGTTCATTCCTTCAACATTTTGATGAAGATAACTTAAATGAATATAGCTAAAACCAACCTTCATAATGTTGATAAGGGATTCCCAGGAAGAGCTCTATTGCCAGTCAAGCATCCATAACCCCCCAAAAAGTGTCCCCCAAGTTCCAATCTAACCTTTCTTTACTATCGGTCAGGTGTGCATATTCACCGTAGAGATTTCTAGATTCACCCTTATCTGTCTTCTGACGATATTTTGAAGCTTGAGGTATTTGGAGGATTCTTTCTTTGGAATCATTTCACTTTTCTTGACTAGTGATTGGCTTGGACCACTTGTGTTATGAGTATACTACTTCTTGAATGTATTTATTCTATTGGTTTTGATAGACCTAGGTATCTCTTAGAGTGTGCTAGCCTGGTATAAGATTAGGATCACCACACTTACCATTGCTTTGAATGAGGCATTTTATTTTCTCATTCTCCTCTTTTTATCCTCTTTTTCCTTCCTCTTCTTCTTTTAGTAAGGTTGGAGATGGAGAAGGGTTCTCGGACTGGTGGGTACCCGAGTCAACATGTTGGTGTCAGCTCCAACTAACATTCTCCCAAGAGACCAACATTTTCAATGTCATATTTTAACGTATTCTATGATTTAGGATGATCAACATTGAACATCACCTTGATTGTAAGTAAAATGTATCACCATTTATAATCCCTATGCATAGATTCTTGAAAGATACATCTCTTTGCAATTTTTACTAAGAAATACCCCTGCCTCTCATCGAGGACCAGTTGAGATGGACCACTCATCGAGAACAGCCCTGACAAAACACACTGACCTCCCAAACACTAAAACTCAAAAAGGAAAAGATGCAAAATAGATAAACAAACAAAGAAGAAAACCTAAACTACTATAATACATGGGATAAAAGGACACCCTTCTTTCAAGAGCCAAAATAATGTTTAAGTAATTGGCCATTGACTAGAAATGGAGCCAACTCCCCATCCAAAGTACTAATTCTGAAAGTATTTTCTCCCAAGATTTTCATTATATGATATGGGCCAGTCCATAGTCTTTCGAACTTGGTATGGCTACTTGAATTTTCTCTTGCCTTATCCCACATGAGGACAAGGTCGGAAATCCTGTAGGCTTTGATAGTGTCTCTTTTGTCAAACCAATGCTTGACAATAGCCCGATCTTTCGATACATGCTCTAGGGCCATAGTTCTTTTCTTTTCCAAATCATGGAGGTTCATGAGTCAAATTTGCACCCCATCCTCACCTTCAATGTATTGATCCATGAATTTTAAATCCGGTGCCTTTAGGTTCATAGGAAAAATAGGTTGTAGACTGTAGACTAACTACTAGGGGGATGTTCTTAAGGCATTTTTTATTCTAACTCAATCGCTCCACAAGGCATAATTTAACTCTGTGTGTCAATCCCTAGGATTATCATCTAAGAGACATTTGATTACAATTGTTAATTTTTTTTTAGTGGATTTTGTGACACTATTACCATGCGAATAGTAATTAGAAGAGAACTTAACAATTACTTGGTTTTTGAAAGCTCATTGTGTAAGTGCAGTAGAAGAAAATGAGGGTGCATTATCACATACTAGGTAGAAAGGCATACCAAACCTTATTATAATGCATTCCTCTAGAAACTTGGTCACCACTTCAATAGTGCAATTCTTCAATACCTGAGCTTATGTCCAACGTGTGCAATAGACCATCATCATTAGAATATACCAATGACCTGCAAAGGATGGTGGATTAATGGTACCCACAAAATCCAATCCCCATTAAGCGAACATACATACCTCATATACTAGTTGTAAAGGCATTTCAGGGTTTCTTTCATAGGTGACGCTGGTTTGGCATGTATGATAAGATCTTACACGTTCATTTGTGTCTTTGAATAGAGTGGGCCAGTAGTATCCTGATCTCAATATTTGGTGAGTTGTAGCTTCAGCGGATCCATGGCTTGTGCCATATTTGTTGTGAAAATCAGTCAAGACTTGTTTTGCATCCTCCCTATCTAAAAATCTTAAGCACAATCCATCATATCCGCATTTGTATAATTTTCCATTCTTCAGCATATAAGAACTAGTTTTAATTCTCAAGGCTCTTCTTTGTGAGCCATTCAATCCCTCTAAGCAATGATTCTAGAGAAGATAATAAAATACATATCGATACCAAATGTATGAAATAACCCCTTGATATGTGTAATTTTTGCATACCAACCCTTCTTCCATTTTAAAAATCATCTTTGTTAGGCCTTGGCCTCTTACTAGTTTCATGGGCTAAATCTCATATCAAACTCTTGTAGAATTTTCATCCATTTTCCTCTTTTCTCCCCTCATTCATTTTTCATTAATAAGGACTTTACTGCTACATCTAAAACAATGCCAAAAACTTTACTTCTTAGAATATAATGGCAAAAACTTCTTCACAACTTTCACTAAGGTGAATGACTGTTTATCCAAATTTGTGTATCTCATCTCAACATTCTCAAGAGGATAAATCATATATGCAATTGGTCTTTCATTCTCGACATCCTTCTTTGAGTGAGGATTCTTGTGCATGAATTTTTGGAAGCAAATGATTATACCTTAAAATGTATAGTATAATCTGGGCTAGCCAAGATGAGTGTTGTGGAAATGGATTTTTTTATCTCTTCAATTGATTTCTTCACCGGAGTCATCCTCTCAATCTTGGCATCCTTCTTCAATGCATCATTCAATAGTTTCACTATCTCCGCAAAGCCACTAATAAAATTCCTCAAAAAATTCATCTTTCCAAAAAAATATTTTAATTCTTTCTATTTGGAGTTAATTTGAGAATAGCCTTAACTCATTCATGATCTATCACTATCCCAACCTGAGAAATGATGTATCCTAAAAATTTACCTTTCGTAACTCCAAACACACATTTATTCGGGTTGAGTGAGATCTTGTACCTTCTATATATTTTAAGCACCTTCCGCAGGTCATCTATATGATCTACCCGGTCTTTAGAAAACACCATCAGATCATCCATGTAGATAATTATATATTTTCCCACTAAACATTTTAAATCAATGTACATTTCCCACTGAAAGGTTTCTCCAACATTGATCAAACCAAATATCATTCAAAAATATGCAAATGTCCCCCATTTGGTGGAGAATGTTTTCTTTAGTCTATCTTCTTTCTGTACCATAACATGATTATAGACCAAATATTCATCCAGGAACAACATCATTTTGGATTCACTCACCCAAATATTCATCTAGGAACAACATCATTTCAGATTCACTCACCACCTACAGCACTTCGTCTAGAGATGGCAAGAAATAGTTATCCTTTTTGGAAGCTCTATTCAGGTTCGGGAAATCTACACATAACCTGATCTCCCCACTCTTGTTTCTTACTAGGACCAAATTTAAGACCCATGAAGAATGTCTAATTGGAAAAATAACCTTTGCATCTAACAAATTTTGAACCTCCTTTTGTATCAACGGTTCTATCATTGGGTTGACTGGTATTTTATTCTTCTGAAAAGGTTTGGAATATGGTTTCAATGGGATATTGTGCACTATGACAGAGGTGTCGTAAGTTTTCAATTCTTTGTAACTCCAAGCTATGACATTTTGATACTTGGTAAGTAGTTTCACCATCCTTTTCCTATCATCTTCAGTGCCAACCTTCCCAATATGTACCTCCCTTGGGTCATCCTCAGTCTTGAGGTTTTATGTTTCACACTCGTCACCTCCAAGCGTTGGCTCTGATTGTCTTTTTGCAGCTAATTCATCTTTGTCAAAAATCCTTTCCAATACCACCATCCCCTTGGGTATGGAATTGATTTTCAGATTCATGATGCCTTGATCATCAAGTTCCTTTGAATTAGTTGGCCTATCTAGTTCTTCTAATTCTTGATCAAAAACTTGTTTTTTGAACACACCTGCATACATGATGAACTCAAGGATATGTTGATCATCCTGGAACACTTGGAATTTGTAATATTATCAAGAATGACAGGAACAACAACAAGTTCAACTAAGAAAAATTTTAATTTGGTCTTCTGCATAGGATGTAATGAACTAGCAGACACTGTCAGTGCATCTGCAATAATATTCTTTCTTCTTGGGACAGACTTAATGTTAAATGCTTGAAAATATTTGACCAAGTCACATACTCTATTCTGATAATCAATCAACCTTTTTTTATTGCATGAATACTAGCTGCAAACTTTTTTTATGATCAACTGAGAGTTACCTTCTACTACTAGAGCCTTTATCCCTTTTTCATGTGCCAAGAGGAGACCTCAAACTAATGCTTCCTATTCTGCAATATTGCTAGTACATAAAAATCATAATCTATATGTAGTGTAGAAGGACTTACCTCTTGGATTGATTAGTTCAATCCCAACACCAAAACCATGTCTACACTTAGAACCATCCAAATGTAGCTTCCATATTCGATGTAGCTTGACCAATTTTGGCTTGGGTTGAAGCTCATCTTGAACTCCTGGTATTTTAGGTTCCAATTCTTTATTCTCTTCATAACTCGGAGTAATCATTTATCATTAATCTTTCCTTTAGACATCATCAACACCTAAGGGCCTTTGATCTTTGATATCCTGAGTGGGTTGGGATTTTTATAATGCGGTAAGGCACCATCATCTGAGGAACTCCATTCATTGTCCCCACTCTGTGTGAGACTTTTGCCACATGATCCCAGTCTTCACCTTCTGCTTGAAATTTTGTTTGAGGCATATAATTTGGTGAACTACCTTCTCTTGATGAAGCATCGCTAAGAGTGTCTAATGCAGGAATCTTATCACTTGGTCCCAAATCTTAAACTTTCTTACTTGGTTGAGTGACTTGGGTCAACACTCTAGATAGTGCATCTTAACAACTTGTGCATGCGAATTTAGAATGACCCACTTGATGTAATCAGAAAAACCTTGGCAATAATAGTACGTTAGGGTCGACGTTAAGACCCAAATGCTTCAAGTTTGTGGTCATATTTTTAATGAAGTCTTGAAAGATTTATTTTTCAACCCAAAATTCATGTAAGCCTTGTACGGTACTACCATCATAATCATTGGTCTCTTTGATTTGGAACATAAGGACGTTGTCCAATAAATATATACCCAGGTCAGTTTGGGTGAGCAACACCTTTTTTGGGGCATTGTAATCTATAATTATCTTCTTGAGTTTGGGTTCAACACCATTCTTGATTTGATTGTTTAATATCTTCCATGGTCACCACAACTAAGTAAAACTAGTAGAGAGCCAACCTCTTAAACACAAAACCCATTCTCTGCTCAACAACATCTCGTAAGTTTCTCTAATGTCCACAATATGTATGTCAATGTATTCTTGCACCCTTGGATCAACAATAAGTTGGATGTGCATATATTTCACTACACCAACAACCTTGACCTTTGTTTTGTCTAGTTGTATCACTACTCTATTCATGGTTTGAGGAACCATTCCCAACTTTTGGTAGATAGAAAGAGGCATGACATGACATGAAGCCCTTGAGTCAATCAAATATTTATAATTTTTTTTACTAAGTATACGTAAGCTCGGTAGGAACGGGGGCACTTCCAACATATCTTTAAACATTGTCACCTGGATGCCTCTAATGCATTCACATTGGATGTGAGAGCTCATGTATTGTTAGTTGTTGTACCATTTTTAGAATGGTCCAAGGAATTTAGGAGTGATTCCCTTTGAGAAGGACAACTTTGTAACATGTCAAACATTAAGATATTTGTCTTTGTCTTTTTAAGTTCTTCAACAATACTATAATTTTCTACTGACCAAGCTGGGTTTTTGTGCATAGTGGGTACATTTGGTGGTGATTAAGTAGAAACATTTGGGCCTTTTGATGGGTAGGATTATTTATATCTTGTGGATCTGGTGGGGTTGGTTAATTCCTTGTGGAAACACCATTTGTCAAAGGTTCCTTCTTATTTCTCAAATTGTAAGAGCTTCAATTGTTGTTTTGAAATGCATGAACTTTAGAGTATTCAGGCTCCCTTTACCTCTAGATTGGAAATAAAAACTCTTCTTCTTGCATGTTTTTTTCCAGAGCCTTCTCCTATCTTAGGTTCATAGGAATCAAACAAGATTGCATTGAATTGGACAAGAGGATCATCAGAACTATGAGGTTCTTGATTATGCATATCGTTTCTACACCCATTGTTATCTTGGTATAAATTTGTTGTTCCTACAAAATTTACATCAAAAGATTTATATACATTAGCATTACCAGTTGTTATCTACCATTATTGGGTTGGGTATTCTAAGGTTGGTTGGGTCTTTGTTGGTCGAATCCCTTATCCTACATGTTATTGTAGTAGTTATTATAAATTTGATTCTGGTTTTAAAGATAAGAATTCATAGCAACAGTTTGCCTCTGATAATTCCCTTGGTTTTGAGATAGGTTGAGCTTCATTATATTGATCTCATTGGTCAATTGGGAAAAATTATTTTTCATGACATCCAAATCAGAGGCTAAGTGATTATCGAGCTCACTATGAGTTACAATTCATTTCTCAAAGAAAGCTATCTTATGGTCCTCATAACCCAGATAGGTAATATCCAATGGTGGGAAAACGAGTTATTGGGTTGGTATGGGATTGAGAAATGGAGTATGATTGTTCAAGGCATGGTTGATGATTGGGAATGTGTTCATAATGGTAGGGTTTCCAAATGATGATAGAGTACCAAAATATTCACCAGCTTGCAGATTCATCTGTTATGTGAAAATGATTGCTTCGTGGATACATTTTATAATCTATTTATATCCACATGTGGGAGCCTTCTCAAGAAAATTGTGGTTAATTGATCTAAGGCTCTTAGGTACACTTGTATGATAGCGGGTATAGGTACCGTGTAAGGAGCTTCAATTTTTTGATACATCTTGTGGAAACGATGATTAAACATGGCAATAGGCTCATTTGGCTCTTTCTTGGCTGAGATAAACTGATGGTGGAGGTTAGCAGGATCCACATAGAGTTTTAAATGAATTAGGAATTTGGTCTCAAACTCAACCCATGTGGTGATGGATCCCCTAGAAAATTTTAGATACTAGTTGTAGGCAAACTAACCAAGCGTATATGGAAACAAGCGATAAACCACATCTTGATGCACAAGTTCTTTCTAGTTTCATATTTCTTTAAAGGCATGAATATGCCATTTTGTTGTCTTAGATTCACCATACACAAACTTGGTACAAAACTTCTCAGGATTCTTAGGAAACTTGTGTAACCAACTAGCTATGTTTAATGGGAAACTCTGGGTATTAGAAAAGAAATCCATTTAGATAAGTGGTGGAAAATTATGATTTTGATTAATGATTGTGGTAACAATCAGGGCAAAAATATGTGATTGTTGGTCAAGTGGGTTTTGTAGACCAGTTGGAAGAGAAATTAGTTTTTATTTTTCCTTATCACTGCGAGCTCTGCGATAGTGGGTAATCTCAAGGAAATCACCCCTTTTTGAAGATGATCGAAGAACTCGCTTGAACCTCTCTGGTGAGAAAGATTCGATATTCTCCAGCCTATTGTTTTTCAGGTCCTCCTTCTAGCGTCACTTCTATTGAGAGTCGTGTTTACATGATGTAACAATTAGGAATAAGTGATGTAGATTCCCCTCTTGAAAGAATGATGAAGTCACTCCAAAGATTCTTAGTAGTTGTGGTACATCCGCATGGAGACTCAATTGAAGATAAATGTGAATGTTCACAAGGAGGCCTTTGCTGGTATGATTAAAAGATCATGTTACAAAACAAACTTGGGCACTTTTTTGTATTTTCTTGATTTTCAACATATACAATTTCCTGATAATGCAAATCTAATTTAAAACCCTACGACGATTTCCTATCTTAAACAATTTCCAAAAATATCAAAAGATTGAGTAACAATAATTATAAGAAAATTTGCTAAAAAAAAATTCTAAAGGACATAAACCATCGTTGAATCATGCTTGCGAATAAAATGATGAAAAGATGGAAACCCACAAAATATGAATCAGATGAACTCTCAATTCCATGTTAGATGTGAGCTTTTAAAGAAACTTTACCCAGATGCACGATTTTTCAAAATTTATCAAATCTTGAAGCCACCAGATGTATGCACACATGAGACAAATTTATCTTTAAATGAATAGAACAAATCTTCTCAATCATTCGTGACAATAAGATGAGACAATAATGATAAACTCAAAACTAATTGATCGTAGATACATTCACAATAAAACACAGTTGGCTCTCTCAAATAAATGGACAAGCATGCACATATTCATATATTTCATATAGATAGCAAAAGAATCACACTAGGAATGAAGCACCAACAACATATAGATTTATTGCATAAAGAATCTGACCTTAATTGCATCTCTGTAATGAAATATATAGTGCTTCAACTTGGAAAATTAGAAACACATAGCTAGGGTTTCATCTACAGAAAACATGGTTTAATAAAATTAAATCTAAAATTTAACAATGCAAAACTACTCCTAAACTGATTGCTAATAAGTTTCTATGGTTTCCGATCCATGTGTACATTGAATACATGCAAAATTAGACTGGAACCAATCCCTAAAATGGAGGAATTTGAACTATAGTTCCACTGTTTCTTCTCCTTGTTTCCATGTGGTTGATCTTCTTTTTGATGTTCATGCCCAAAATGCATGGATATAACTACTCTTCTGATGTGTAACTAATAGAAGACCTGATGGCTTGCAAAATCAACCTCTAGTCTGCATGAAATATACCCAAAAATAGACCTTATGTGAAAAACATGTGCCTAGGAATTTCTGGGTTGTGGACCTCCAAAAAATGCCATACTGAAAAATGACTAAGTTTGGAGATTTGGTGAATTTGGATTTGCGGGGTTGTGGACCTCTAAAAAATGCAACTCTGAAAAATGGCTAAGAATGAAATTTTATATCCCTGGATTTTAGGGGTTGTGGACCTCCGAAAAATGCAACTTTGAAAATTGGCTAAGTTTAAAAAAGGATCGAAGTCCAAAACAATGAATAAGTATTAAAGGACGCTTAGTTATCTTGAAGAATGTTTGGGTGAGCTTTGTGAAGTCTCTCTATGATATCCCATACTTCATCAAAATTAGGAAAATCTATGTATTCCAACTGCCTTTGTTGCCTTACATGGAATGAGGTGAGATTTGAAATGGACACTTTGATCTCCTCTATGTGGTCTATTATGTAGTTCATTTCCTCTTTGAAGTAAAAAAATGTTGCAAATCTTCCTGTGTGTTCACCCCAGCTATAATTCCAAAAAATTGTTGGACAATGTTCATTGTAGAATATAACTTGTGTTTATCATCATCCTCATACAACTCCAAGTCCATTACCTCAAATAATTTCTCATCTCCTCCACCCACAACATATCATATTTTCTCCTCTTTTCAATCTTTTCCAAGCTCTCCTGATAGCCTTTAATGGAGACACCGATGATAGTGACCCATTCATCAAAAGTATCCAACTCTGCACCTTCATACAATTTCACCAAGATTTGAAAGTGTTGCTTTCTTATGACCTTCAAATCTCAAAGTGATTATTGCCCTTTTTCTTTCTTATCATCAATACCTTTCTCTTCTTCCATAAGGTCAATGATCCATGTCACCTCAATGAGGATTATTATGAAATGCTTCAAAACCATACGAATAGTCTCAACTCTAAATCACTCAAATTTAGACTCCCAATCCATAGATGCTTTTACAAAAGGATTTGAATATTCCATAGGTGATCTCTTCTCAAGTGTTTCCTATAATGTAGCCTGCATATGATCTTAGTCAATTGGACCAACTATCTTAGTTACATATTCCTTCAAAGTTTCTATCTATGCTTTGAGGCCTTGAGTCTCTATTTCATCTTGGTCGAGGGACATAAAAAAATGTTTCAGCCCCAAAGTGGCCAGTACCTTACCACCTTCATGAGTGGCTTCCCCTAAATCAACCTCCTCCAACATATAATCCTCTAGAGTTAGATATTCCATACATGTGCCTAGAGGAGGTATCGCAACCTAAGCCTTCCATTTCCCTTGGTCATCTTGTGTCATGCATGGAATCCTTTGAGAAATTTTGCTAGACTCCCCTTATGGAATGTCTACCCCAATGTAGGCATATCAACATCCTCTTCTTCAATGTATGTTCTCCTTTGGGTTTGTATTGCCTTATCCAACTTGGTGGGCTTAGTAGAGGTTGTTAAGGGCTCATATGGGCTATGTTCAAGATGAAGGTACCTCTATGATCCCTTTCATCTTCCTCTACTTCTTCATATTCTCCTCTTTCCAAAGCCTCCCTTATCTCTAAATTCTCCGGGGTCTCCTCTCTTTCTTCCTCCATGCATTCATTACATTGATGTTCATTCTCTGGAGTTCCATCTCTTCCTATAGGTGGTGAAGGAACCCATTGTTTCTCTACATGTTACCATATTCCTACTTTATCACCCATATCCCCGGGATTATTCTATCTCTTGTCTTTATAAGATGAACTAGCTAATACATTTTCCTACAATCCATTTGTCGGTTCATCTTGCTTCTTTAGGGGCACCCGTTCTGTTGCTACATGTGAAATTGATAGGTGTGGAGGAGTCAAAACCCATGGCTCTTGAGTAGCCCATACCAATTCATCACCCTTGGGTTCCTCAGTTGTTGGGTTGGTATCAAGTTCTCCCTCCTCAAGCTCTGTAGCTTGTTTTCCTATCCTTTCTCCTTGTTCCTCATCCCTTGTATACTTTTCTATCTCAGGTTCTTCATTAAGGGAAGGGTGAACATGTATTTGTGTCTCTATTTGTTCATTGAACACTTGGTCTACATCTCTCTCCTCCTCTTGACTTTCATTTATTTATGTTGGAGGGGTATTAGCTTCAACATTTCTTTGTACTTGGAAGTGTACTTGTATTGGTGCTGCAGTAGAGTCAAAATTTAGATTAATGAATTGACTAGGGGGATCAAAGAATCAGGGAATACCCTCAAAGTATGATAACTCAAACTCATTTGATACCAAGTTACCCTCCGTCATCTCAACCTCTATGCTTATTTCTAAGCTAGATGCCTCTTTTTGTACTTGGGGTTGAGTAAACCCTGCCTCTTCTGCTCTTCTGGCAGTTGCACTAGTTTTTCAATTTCTCCTCATCAAAGGGATGTCTTCTTATATCTCCTCTTCTTCTAGAAAAGTCTCCAATTGAGATGATGTTGAAGCCCTCTTTCTCTTGTAAACCTTTCCTTTTACTAGGGGCTCTGCATCTTCCTTCCTTCAACCCGATCTAGAAGGTATCTCATATGTCTAAGATGGAGCATTAGCTTATTTTTTAAGAGGTGCATTATCATCATTTCTTCTCCCATTCTCCATCTTCTTCTCTGCTCGACCATAAGTAGTGGCCTTTGCATGCCTGTAAATTGTCTCTGGTCGTATAGGAGCTGCTTCTTTGAATGTCAAGATGTTTACTCTCTTTCCCTTCACTTTATCCAACTTAGAAGGTAGGTCTAGGTGAGGCTTCACAGGGACTATATCCAACTTGAAAGGATTGTATATCCACCCTTTTGTTATCTCAATCATGTACTGATTCTTGAATTAAATAGTATCATTCTTGTCTCTATCAACCTATGAATTTAGAATGGGTTGGGTATATACCTTATCTTTATTATACAATCGATCCAACACATCCTCAATATCTTTATCCCACACTTTGGGATGGATTTTCACCTGTAATGCATCCTCGGCTAATTCAAGAGACATTCTACAGTATTCTTGGATCCTATCCTCATAATCATCAATACAATTTATCTAGTGATCTTATGTGTGAGGTTCATGTTTTTAATGGCTCCCTGTGATATGGATAAATGTCATGATGGGGTCAAACCTGAGCCTTATTAATTTAAACTCCTTCAAAGGGCATTCATCCCATTTTAGCCTTTTCGACTTACAAACCTTTATGTCTTGTAGAGAGTAGGCTCCTATGGAGATAATGAATTCCTAGTAGTGTTTCTTCTTTAACTTGATGAGTTCATAAGCATCCGAGAGTTGCTTTCCCATCTCCAGCAACACAATTCTATTTGATGGGTAGCATGACAACTTATTGGGATTAATGCTACTCCCAACAACCTGGATGTAAGTAAAGGTTTTGAACTGAATATAATAGGCCCCTAGGGCTCAAACCTTGGCAAAAAATTATTCTAAAAGCCTCTTGGCATAATCTCCTTCAATAGACCTGATGATTGCAAAGACCAAAGTGTCGTTTACAATCCCATACTCCAAACTATCATCTTTCAACTTATCATCCTTACTAGTTAAGGGTATACAATATACGACCAAACATTTTGGTTATTGAATGACCCTTTCTTAGTGAGCCCTGGATAGTTAGTTCTGCCAGCGACACTAATACATTTGATAGCTATTTTCTACCTTTAATTTTGACCAAGGCCTTTTTTTGGCTTGTTAGATTTTTTTTTGTTTGTTTATGACCCCTCTTTGGTTAAAATTTAGACGAGCCTGGGTTTGTCGAAAGTTTGACGAATGCGAGATATAAATTTTAGAAAAAAATGAAAAGTGAAACTCATTTTTTAGTTCACTCGCGAGCAGGAGGAGGGATCGAGCACAGTGTATTTTTGTGAATCCATATCAAAACCTGTAGGTTAGGGCAAGACCAAAACATTGTTATTTTCTGCATATTAGTTGTTTTACATTGGCAAGACCAAAATGTTGTTATTTTCTGCATATTAGAGTGATGAAATTAGTTTCAAATCACGCGGTGACTCTCAACTACATGAACTCCTTGCTATTTGCGTGCCCTCTTAGGTAGTCGATGATATGTTGTTTCACATTCCTCTCAACTTTAAACACATTCTTCACCTAGCTATGCTTACCTATATCCTGAAGGAAAAGGTCAATGCACAGACCCCTAGCAAAACAAGGAAAAAAACTCAAAACCCTAAAAAGCCACTACAAATGAACTCAAAATCAGAAATATAAATAGTCAAGTTGAATTACAAAGCATATTGGTGAGTGAAAGTTACAGTCACAAATTTCAATTACAAAATGAATTACACTCAGTGGAACATTTGTTGCTCAACATCCAAATTTTGACAACATAACTCAACTTTTCAACTTCAACTATAAGCCATTAACTCCATACGGGACAATAAATGATACTGCAATGCTTTGGGGAGTTAAATATTATAATGACATGCTTATGCAAGCAAGGAAATGTGAAACAACATATCATCGACATGCTTATAATGACATGCTTTGGGGCTTGATGGAAATGTGCAATTTGAGATACTTTTTCATAAGGACATGCAGACATTTACTTTCAAACAAGGATGGGCTTTCCCATGGAGGATATATTTCAATGGCGATGATTGTGTATTTCCACCTCCAGATGCTTATCCATGGCTGCCCAACTGGAGTACTTCCTTGAAAATTGAGAAGGCCTTTATATTTTTTGTTTCTCTCTTGGTTTCAGCATCTCTGTTAGCCTTCTTGTAGGTTGTTGCCCACATTTATGGCATGCAAACTGCTATAGCAGATAATGAAGCTGTCATAACATACAACCTAGAAGTACTAGAAATAGTGAAGAGTTTCACTCATCTTCATGAAGGGCACTAGAAAGTTAGATGCTTAAGCATGTACCTGAATTTGTGTCATAGATAATTCTTTGGTAGGGTATAATCACCTATTTTAAGTTGATTCTTTGTAAGGTAATTGCTAGCTATTTTCGGTTCTAAGTTATTGAAGAGATGGCACATTTGTTA